>CM048053.1:5950000-6270000 GCA_026259375.1 Verasper variegatus
GAGCTTGAGAGATGGAGAGCGTGGTGGAATTCCTCCCTGCTGGCTACAGCACAGGCCGACTCGTCTGTCTGCAGAAGCAACAGATGGCCTTGGTCTCGGGTTGCTAGGAAACTGGTAATCAAATACTTTAATTCAGATTGATTTGGGAATCTGAGGTTTATTAAAAGCAGGGTGAAGTCTTTTGTTATTCAGATGGCAAGATGTCTGATTTCTCCTCTTTATTTGGGTTGGTAAATATTTGATTGCCCTCAGTGTTGGGTATGACTTAGCGCTGTGCACTGAACAGGCTGCGGCTGTCTGAGCACAAGGCTGTGAATGCTAATGATTGACTGGTAAATGAAAATATATCTATATAGATATGCTGCTAAATTCAAACCTATGGTGATGGTGGTTTGTGGGCTACCCCATTTCCTTATTCATTTACATTCTGCGCCGTATGTGTAGCCTTTATGTTGTGGATTCTGGGATTACCTTTGTTGAATTCACACTCGGTTGACAAGCATCTTATTATGGCTCTTAGCAAATGCTCAAATGTGCTGCAGTACACCCCTTGGCCACGAGTGACTGGCTCCTCCCAACCTGAATATAATAAATAATTTTGATCATGGTAATCTTGGAAACATTTATAGTAAGTATTGACTTAATAAGAAAATACACAAGCTTTAAAAACAGTATCTTTCAAACAATTCAGAGGAAATTATTTAAATTGTTATATTTTTGTGGAGTTTGCATGTTCTCCCTGTTTGTTTGGGTTTTCACTGGGTACTCAGGCTTCATGCAGATTGGGGTTGAGTTACTTGGAGACTCTAAATCGATCGTAGGTGAGAATGTGAGTGTGAATAGAAGCTTGTCTCTATACGTCTGCCCTGTGATACGAAAGCAACCTGTCCAGGGTTTACCCCCCGCTTCTCAACCAATGTCAGTTTGGATTGGCTCTAGCTCCCCCCTGTGACCCTCAATGGATATAGATAGTAGATGGATTCATCTTTTTTCTAGTGCAGAAATGGAACTGTAAAAATAAACAGCCCTTTAGAAATCAAGTGTTGGGCGACTTTAACCTTTTCACGAGCTCAACAACATGACAGAACGAGTGAATACATAATTATATTGGCAAGCACAGCGGTTCCCCAGATTGACTGTTTTGCAACCAGCGTTTCTATCAAAGAGCAGATTTGTTGATTTGGCCGAAACGGGTGCAGGAACATTCAAGCCTCCTGTGATGCTGCAGCGCTGCAGCAGGTTCTCTCAGTTAGTGGGACAGATCAGAGCTGATATATCATTTCCCTGGTGGGTTCATAAATAGATCCAAACAGGAGACAGGCAAACCTAGAGGAAGAATATAGCCGCTGATTGCTGGTGTTGATGCTGAGTTTTCAAAAAGTCCCATTTATTATTGTGTTATTGTCTCTTTCATCTAAAAATAAACACAGGGTGGGATTCCTCAGTTCTCTTTTTATTTCCTGCAAGTATGGCAGACCGATGAATCATTTGGGAGGAGAGGAGGTATATGTAAATATGCAAATGCATGTATATTTGCACATGCCCACACATGGACACAGTCTCTATAACAATACCACATGTGGAGAAGGCACAGAACTGGAGACATTCATATCTGTCTCCACCTGCAACCAAATTGCCTCGGAATCAGCATCCAAATAACAAACACACAACGCCATGTAGGCCTCAGTGAAATACTGAGCGGAGGGATTATTGACTGGAAACAGTCTAGTGTTAAGTGTAAGTCTGTCAGAGCAGCTGGAGCTCACAGCGAAACGAGAACTGACTAAAATAGAACTGAATGGGAGCCAGAGTGAGTGGAGAAAGTAAAACAGGTTTGAATACACCAGAGATTTGTCTACATTAAAAGAAAGAGTTTGAAACAACCTCATTTAAGGTAAACATGTAACACTCCTCAAAAGCCTGAATCCCTTCCTGTAGGGAGGAGTCAGTCTGGCAGATACAGCTCAGATCTACATGATTTTCCTGACTTTAATAGGATATAACTGTCAAAGCAAACTGCATTCTTGTGTTTCGCAGCGCTGACCTTTAGGGCATGTTGAGTCTGGACATCAGAGTCCATTCCAGACGACTTACAGATCAGACACTTTTACCGTTGCAAGGATTAAAGAACTTAGTTGTAGTACAGGGGTGGGTCTAATTATATACAGACTACATGCTATGCCTTGCTATTGGGATAATTTTTTAGTCTATAGATCACTAATTAAAGTGACTCAAGCATATTTAAGATCGACTTTTCGCTGATAAGAAAATCAACTCATATTTTCTCTAATCATTTCTTGTTTGAAAATTTCGTTTGAAGAGCGGAAGCTTAAAAGACTAGATCTTTTAGTTTTTAATTCCTCTCTCCTAAGAATAGACTTTTGTCTCAGGATGATTTCAGTCACATCAGAAACCATTAGACAGTATCAAAGCCACATGTCAGATGTCTTCAGAGACATTTCCCAGTGGCAACACGTCATCAACCTGGTGACACATCCTGTCCCCATCCTCCCCGTTCATGGACCAGTAATCCATGAGGCAGAGTTTCAAAACCCCACTGAAAACTTTGCGATAAAACTCGTCCTACAGATGAAACAGCCGATAGCCTCAATGCAAAATAAAGGACAAAGTCTCTTTTCAAGGATGCCGTTTATAAATCTCACATCATACAAGCTTGAAAAAAAAAAAAGGGATGTTATAAAATGATGCCGGGTTTGTGAATCTCACAGAGCGTCTCTGCAGTCCTACAGGAAAGAAAAACAGGCGAGACGAGAAGGCAGGAAGGTCACACGGCTGCAGGCATCTCACGGCGGCAGGTACAAAGCAGTCTGAGATGATACGGACGGACAGAAAAGAAATGCATAAGTGCAGCATTACCCACGTGACATTGTATTATTATAAGTATACAACCTTTATTAGAAAAGATTATGCTGTGAGATGAAGGGTATTGTAAAAGGGCAACGTTTGTTATGGTTGTTAAATTGCAAATACTCATAGATATCCGTTCGCAATGCTAAAGAATGGAATAAAAGAAAAAAATCCCACATCCGCCACTTTGTCCAGATCCATGCCAGCACCAGTATTCATTATCATGTGAGATATTCGTAGCTTTGCTGTATAAGTGGTGGGCCAAGTCAGGAGGTAGTCTAAACCACTCGACTTGCTGTTGCAACCTGTGCCGTTCTCTCAGGAGCTTCTTCTTCTCCACTAATTTGCTTGTGGAGGGCAAATATAAATTGACAGGTCTTTCCCAAATGATTAGTTATTTTGCTGGAGAGGATGTTTCTTTTCTGTGCTGCTCATTTCAGTCAGGACACGATTGTTAAATTGGTCTCCCGATTTATACAGAGAGGTTTTGTAACACTACTTCCTATTTGTCTTTAAAAGTGTCTATACACACACACACACACACATGCACAAACTGTCATTAGGGAAATCACTTTAAATTAGGAGAAGTGAAACCGACTAACAACCAACGACATGATACATGGGACAGATGACAAATCAATTGAAAGGACCGTAGGAATGTGTCTAGTACAAAGAAGAAGAAAAAATGTACAGACAGGTGAACGGCTCTTCAACACACCGCTGAGCAGACTGTTTCACTGTCAGTAGGAAAAACCATGAAACATAAATGTTACCTTCATGGTTTTTCTCTTTAATCGGTTTTGATTAATACAAAATCACTCACCAAAAATATTTGTAATCTGATTAAAGGATTTATCAGTAACTAAAACTGAGACGATGCTGTAAGCTTGATGCTGCACACCCTGTTCATTTACACCCACAGCTGTTTCATGTGCCCATCTGTCTCAGCTGGCACTGAACTACTCACAGCGCTGTGTAGTGCTGTTCCAATCACATTCATTGTTCTCTCTCTATGAATCCTGGGACTTGTCATTACTTCCAAGGATCGCCTGAATGCATCCGGCCGGCACTGGCAAATCAAACTTGTAGGATCTCGGTGTGTCCTCTGTCATTTTGAAGAAATACTTCAGCGACTCAGCGTCACATCAAACAGGTCATTGATGATTAAACGCCGTGGGGAGAAGTGAGGCCACGGTTGCGTGACAGCATATGGCGTGAATGCCGCACGGGGATTAGTGGCGGTGAATTGATATTTTCATTGCACACAAAGATTTTTTTTTACAGATTCACTGTGAATGGCACTGAAGTGTGTGTGTGTGTGTGTGTGTGTGTGGGGGGGGGTTTCAAGGGCCACTGGGAGTTGAACTCAGGTCAAAGACACATGTTTTATTACTATGTCCTGTGTTGCACATGGCATAAACACACCCCACCCCCGCCACTCTGCAATCTACACTGGGCTTATTCTTTATTCCTGCATGTTTCCTGTTCTTGTATTTGTTAGATCCCAATCGATGCACATATCGATGCACATATTTGAGGCCAACACCAACATCAATATGTAGGATATTAAATATTGAAAACAGCTGATAAATAAACTGTTTAAACTGCCAATTATTTACATTATTTCTTCATCTCATCAGATCATTTCCTGGATGAATCAATTAATATTCAAGCCTAGAAATATTTAAAATTGTAAAAAAGTAAATCTCAAACTTAAACTCCTTTGCAAAGGTAATAATGATATGTCTGTGATGTGCATAGACGGTATATAAAGATGAACAACATGACAGCTCCCCAAAAGTGAAGCCCAAGTGTATTGATCAGCACTTGGTGGCTGGCTGCAGTACAGGTCCTAAATTCTGCCTCCTCTATGTTAGTAGATGGGACATGGGCCAAACTGAAAAGTACACATAAAACACATATTTGTCCAAGGGTTAGCCCAATCTGATGTTTGCTCAAGTGTTCATGTTTCTAAAAAGTTTGAATTGTTATATGATGCTATAAAAACACATTACTACTGACACTGTCTGACTCCAAATGCGGAAGAAGACAGCATTTCGTATTCAGGGTATTTTGGCTTCATTTCTGGATAATGGGAGGAAGTGGAGATGCGTCGTCCATCTTTATATTTAATTTATTAGGATAAGTGACGGTAATGTTGGTGGATATTTGTCAGACTCTACACTTAATGGTTAAGTTTAGAAGCTTTCTAAAAATAACCAATTTGTAGCCTGAAGATACAACATCCTCCTCCCATGTCCAGCTCTGTTTGTTCATTAAAGTATTTATTTTGGTTTTTCTCATTTGTTTTTTTTGACTTGAGGCAGCCGGGCTGAATAAAAAGTCTAACAACCTGTCAATAGATATGAATCACGGAATCCTTTATGGTGCCAGCAGGTGTCCGAATAACAACAGATGGCCGACATGCATACCTCTTCAAAGCCGGGTGACCAGTGGGAACAGCGTGTGCCTCACTGGGTTCTGCACAACACTGATTCACTCTTACATTAGTCATATCAGTGGACTGGAAGAATCACAAAAAGCCTCCAAATATTGTTGAGCAGCATCTGTCGGACTTCGAAGTCGACCCCCCCCCCCACTCCTGGTGCTGTAGTTGAGGTATTATCAACTTCTCTGTGGAAGATTTTCTGTTCTGCCAGAAAGTTGGTCTACCTAGAGTTTCTGATTAATTGCATTGTTATCAGTAAGTCAGAGCATGAAGGGAGCGAGCGGACGATAGCTGGGGATGAACAGCAGTGAGAGCGGTCGTTATCAGCAGCAACATTTAAATTCAGCCTCATCTAAAAGTGCTTTTTCCGTCACATGCAGGAAACTGTATTTCTGTACTGATCAGTGAACGTTACTGAGGTTCATGTGAATGTCTCTGTTTGATTGTGCATGTGGGATATTTATAGCACAACGCCTTGTTTGTTCATCTACCACCTCGGCTTGTGTCTGTGCATTTCCGTCTGCACACTGTCCACATGTGTAGGCGTGTTAAGTCCCTGTATATTATTAACAGGAATCCAAGGGAGCAGGTCGATAAAGCCGCTGCCCACCAGTGTCCCCCTGAAGTCCCACACACCATCTCCCAGCTTTGCCTTCCTATAGTCATCTATGGTAATCACTGGGATCACATCACAGCACATCCTTAATCATGCTGGGGGTGGTTCTGGGAGGACGAGCACGCAGCCAGTGAACCGCTGACCTCTGCGGACTACCAACTTCTTTCATCTCGCAGTTTGTACTTTTTCTCCCCTAAAAGTCTTATTTAGAACACATCGCTCACGTCACAGCAGCACAGACGCGAGTGCATTTCAAAGAACCGGCTGCTGATGTGAAAGTGAATCCTATAAGAGAAACTTTAAAGCGAACACAAATCCTGTTCTTTTATTCCCTTTTCATGATACGGCAGAAGGCTTTAATTGTACAATGTGCCCGTTTGCCCTGGAAATACATTTAGTATTGTAAGTGCTTTTCAAGGTTGTATTTCAGCACTTTCTACTTTCAGTGACGTTATATTTTAATTAAATTTCCATGGGAAATATTGTTCTCTGTTACTTGTTTAGATTTAACTGCCATCTGAGAATTACTAATTACTTTTCAGGTGATGGAAGGTAATTCGGGTAAATTTACAGTAAAATGTTTGGATATTTCTCCTTTTACTGATTCTTTTTGGTTTGTGACCTTTTACAAAATCCAGTTTGGCTCCTTGTCCCATTTCAGGAGTTAGACCAGAGCGACATTTTACCCTCTAAACTTCTCACATGGATCAACTACCTCCACCAAGGAGGTTGAGTTTTCATTTGTCTGCCTCTCTGTCAGCAAAGGATTCTCAAAAAACCACTGAATCGATAATCATGAAATTTAGGAAGAACCCATTAAATTGTTGGAGTGGATCCAGATAAACTGGCAGATCCAGTTACCTTGGAGGAGGTATGCACTCTTCCAGCACCTCTGTAGTTTAGGTAAGTGTCAATGTTTCACGGGGGAAAAAAAATATTCGAAAGTTTCTCTCTTTCCCATGAATCATCTCATGACCCTTTGGAGGAAATAATATTATAGGTTGGAAAATGTGGATGACTCCTATTAATTTAATATAAACTTATATACTTATACACTGATGCATCAGAATTAAAAAGCTCATAAAGTTATACTATCAAGTAATTTATCAGTCAGAGGAAGCAGTCCTGTAGAACAAAACCCTTTCACTTTATTTTAAGTACATTAACGTCTAATTCTTAAGATGATAATATTTGAAATTGATGATTTTCTATTGACTATATTCACAGTGTGGAGCTGGCAGTTTTACCTCAGTAAACAATCTGAGTACTTCTTCCACCACTGCCTGTTTGTTCAAATATGTTTGTGCATCTGCAGCCGTATTGGCAAGTGGAAAAGTGTCCGTTTGTGCGATTCAAACTTCTAAGCCTGGTGATGTGTCGTCACTCAAATTCCTCTCACTCTTCTCTCGCTTTAAGCTTTTGAGCTAGACATCCAGAGAGCTCACTGTTTCTGACACTTGGATCAGGCAAAAAAAAAGTAAAATCTGACTTCCAACACAGATGGGAAAAGTGGCGGCAGGAATAACAAACTCAAATACAAAGTCGACTCATTATCTGTCGCACGTCGGCACAATAATCAGCACGACACTGTGAGGAGCCTCGCGCAGGAAAATGTGAAATGGAGGTGATTGTAACCAATAACAACTCCAAGCTACTGATGTATGCAAAATAGAAAAAAAAGAGATAGAAGATAATGAAAGATTAATGAGTAAATCTCTGGCCATGAATATTTGAGGAGGGGAAGGCTGTTTAATACATGATCACCCTGTGAAAGGCTTCCTGTACATGCTACCGCCTCATTTGCTGATTCAGGGAAGATGCTTATTAGATTTTCAGGCAGATGGCATTTTTCGTTGCCCTGCTCTGCAGTGAGCCTCTTTCATAAATCATTTTATATCATTTTATATTTGGGTTTTTATTCCTAGACACAATACATACTGTACTAAGAGATGGGAGAAACATAATGAGGGTGATGAAAGGTGCTTCCAGGAAGTATTTCATGGATTTCTCATTTTTTGTAATGGACAAATATTATTAACAGAAATGTGCCGCAGTCGTGACTCGTATGTTTTTTAACAGTGGGTGAAAATAGTTACATTTTAAATGGGAAAGGTGCACAGCCTCTGCGCGCCACATACACAAAGCCATCATTTGACCATTTGCATCCCAAATTACTTTCACACTATTGATTCCTGAGGTTTGAGGGCCACACTTGACATAGCATCGCTCCGCAGCTCATAGCGCTAACTGCTTCTGTGACTGACACACGGAGGGGGATCAATGGATTAGTTTCCATGAGATGGGTGTTCTTGGGGGCCGTGGACGTGCCTGTACATGCTAAGAGTGGGATTACGGGGAGGCAGACAGGAGCTTTCTGGTCCGACGGGTGCCTGCCGGCTCAAGAAGGTGACAAATGAAGAATGCTGCCAGCAGAGTGCACTCACATCTCCAACTCAATCACACTGAGTCAACAGAGGAACTCACGCTGTCAATCAGCCGCAGCCATTTATGTAAACACCCGCAAATCTGCAAACATCAGCATACGCAGTCACGCTGTGTGTTACCTGCCTACTTTTTGCATCAGGGCTCCGTGCACGCCTTCATACCTCTGTTGTGTATGTGTGTGACTGGGATTCCATCTGGCTTTGGTTATGAAGTTAGACTGACAGGCAAAATCTCTATGATGGAGGATTGGCCATATTCCTTACAGACACAATCTCTATCAATCCTAAGCAGGCGCCCCAGACTCTGAGAGCTGTGATGTATGAGGGACACACGTTTTCCATTTTTCCATCACATCCGTTACCTTGTCAGAATGTTCAGATTATGTAATTACCCAATGATACACGCAGACATGTTTTATCCAAGCTGGTGGTTAGATTTGTCTCTGACAAAGCCTTGGGAGGGTGTTTCACCATGAAAGATATTTATAGTACAGAGGGGAGTCGTGTTTTTTTTTTTGTTGCCTGTACGAGGGAAACCCAAAGCTATGAGGATGATGAATGGCTTTAATGAACACATTGCATAAATGCAATACCGCAGGGAAGACTGGGTGAAAATAACATCGAGCTAAATTTGATCATCCACACACACACACAGACACACATGGACATGTGAACAGAATATTTACCACGCACATGATGCACATGCATGATTTTGCTTGCACACAAAATACTAATTTAACCACACAAATCTCACCACCGGGGCACAACCGCCCCTCACACACACTCGTACATTCTCGATTCATGATTCCTGCGTTCGACCTGATCATCACAGCAGCTGGGAAAGCACCGGCGACAGCAGATGTAAGCGGTGCTGAAAGTCTTTCCTCCCTTCTTTGCATGTCATCAAAGTGGTGGTCGGAACTTCCGATTCCCCCGTCTCCATAGCAGGGTATGAATAATGCAGCAGTGCGGGGTTGCCTGCCTGACAGAATGACTTGATGAAAACAGCTGGGGGAGGCCACGAGATACGTCACCACACCAAGAAAGGAGTGCGGCAGCTAAATATAAGCGCTTTCACAGTCCCAGTGGCTTCCTATATTTAGAGTGTGAGAGATGTATGGAAAGTACTTATGAGTTTGTCTTTGTACCTGGTCTATAGGTTTAAAGGGGGGGGGGGGGGGTTGCTTATGTGTTCCTATGCTGGCACTGTTCTCCACCTCTGTGCCAATGCACACACCTGGAGTGATCTGCAGGGTGTGTGTGCACATGCCAGAGGCAGGTGTGGTGCCCCAGTGGCATCATATTCAGGAACAAAGAGTTTGAGAGTGGTTCTCCTCACGATGGGGACAAAGAGGCTGCCGCTGTTTTTATCAGCCAATGAGGAGCAGAGACACCACAACAGCTCAGTAAGTGTTATTAAAGAGTTACTAAACAGATGCATGTATGCAAGAGACATCTTGAAGAATCTGTGCAACCAGGCAACCCACGGTCAGTTTTATATCAATCCTGTTCTTATTTCTGGATTTATTCAAATTTAGAATCCAAACCTCCACAAAGGCTCAACAGTCCCATGTTTGAAAAAATTATATAAAGAAAAGCCCCATCTCGCAATATTAAAGAAATTTATCCTGATCGTTCCTCGAGTCATGCACCATCCCTCTACAATTTTTTTCTGGTTGAGGCAACTAATCATTTGTATCAATCACGGGGGTGCATCGCTTTATACCTATTGGCATTTAGTCTATAAGAAATTAATTAAACTGCAAGAAGAACTCAAAAGAAAGTTTCAACTTTTACCAAGAAATCTTAAGTTTTTACTCCTCTCTCTCTCTCTCTCTCTCTCTCTCTACGTGTTCTTCATACTGCCTGCAACCTTGTAACCAAGG
Organism: Verasper variegatus; assembly: GCA_026259375.1. NCBI lineage: Eukaryota > Metazoa > Chordata > Actinopteri > Pleuronectiformes > Pleuronectidae > Verasper > Verasper variegatus. The sequence goes on from CM048053.1 coordinate 5,960,264, forward strand.
CTTCTCCTGAAACCACTGAGGCTGTGTTTGTTCCTCGTTTGTGCACCGCTTTCATCAGCTTGTGTTTCATTTGACATGCACCATGTCCCACGCCTTCATTAACATTGCACATTTTTAGGAACGGCAAACGCGCGTCGCATCAACACTCTGTTAGATTCATGTCATTAAAATGTTACTCGTTATCAACTTTTTAATCCTTTTGTGATCGAGCACATTTCTCCCGATGCAGGAATGTTTTTACCTTTCAGGGGTTTTATTATTTTCTTCAGTTACACACCTATGTTTCCCACCAGTCATGTCTAAGCACTTAACTGAAGACCTGAAGAAATAAATCAGAGCTCTAATGAATGTTTTTCATCTCTCTCGCCTCCAGATATAATGACTTTACTCTCTTCAAACAGGAGAGACATTTCCTCCTCAACCTTGTCAAGCTTCATGCTTTAAGGATGTGAAAGCACAACCTGCCGCTAATCACACTTTCTCAGAGGCAACGAGGCGAAGTAGGTAACAGATACTGTGTGAACGCCAGGAGCACATTGTACTCACTTTAGCGTGACTCCTTTTCAATGGCATCAATCTTTCAGTCTGTTGGTCACATTGTTGTCAGCAATGGAGACAGTGAGGAACGTTAAACCGGTGCATTAACAGCACAGCTCATAACAGATGACCTGCAGCTTTGTCCGTAGACAGAGTGGTGAAGAACTGGCGAGAGAGAATTTGTGCATTTGTGCAGGTTTCACATGTGTCACACTCCCAGAGAAACCAGTGGTGGAACACTATTTCAAGTGCAGGAGTTCATTAGATAATTGGAACAGTGTTGAAAATCCACAGTCCAGTGAAGCCTAAATCATCCGTGACGAATAAAACGGTAGAGGAAAGCATTAATTAGGTGATAAGTTTCATGACACATGATTTGAAATGCCCTCTTTAAAGAGCAATTTACAGAAACTCATCTAACTGATCAAATTATCACATAATTTAGCTTTATTTTCACGATCAACATTGATCCGGGGACCCATTTACTTCAATTGTATTGGATTTGGCTGCAACACTGTTTACCCCTGAGACTCCAAAAGTGTTTTGTGGACTCAAACACTTCACTCACCCCTCCATCTGCATCGTGGTGAGTAATTAATGAGTGCCTAGCTACATCCATACAATATAACCAACATTTGAAAACTACAATAGCACTCAGCAGAGCGTATACCTCTGCCTAGGTCTAACAGTCCCATTAAATTCAAGCAAGTTGCATCAATATCCAATTATTATTCCCTGGGAAATTGGTGAAGATGTAAAAGAAATGCACAATTTCCCAGTAAAAACTATAAAAATGTTGAAAAGAAAAAATGCTGGATCTACCTTCTTCTCTGACCTTCTTCCGCATCCCTCCACCAAGTTCCCCAGAAATCGTTTTATTTGTCAGCGTGATTACACAAAGCAACTAAACAAACAAACACAGGGAGACAGGGGTGAAAAGAACCACCTTGGCAAAGATAACACCGGGCCAGTCTGCACTAAGATGTTTAAGTTGAAACCACAAATCCTCTTTCACAAAGTATGATTATGTTGTGTCCATTTGTTGTTTTCAGCCACTCGCCCCTTCTTCCCTGTGAAATCCCTATAAAGTTTTTCTGACATCATGCTGAGTTTTGGACTCTTTTGATTAACACGAGACATTTGTCATGCATCAGATGGATGTGCAGTGGAAGCCACTTGCTCAAAGGTCAGCCCGAGTGTCACACATTCACATTTCACTGATCTTCCCTTGACGGAAATACCTTCTGCAGACTTTAATTGAAATCCTGAAGATCTTGACCAAAGATCTGGTCCTATTCATTATTCACAGATACGGCTGTTTATAAATAGCTGAACATCACAACCTATTGTCATGGCAGCAAGGATCAAATGTGGCAAGCTATCTTACGTTGCCATGGCGATTCTTGCTTCATAACTATGTGATGAGATAACGATCCACAACCTGAAAGATGTATTCCTATATGGGCTAATAAATCATAATTCAACTTTTGAAAAAACTTTTAAATAGACATTTCTTTTCCTGACATTCCAGAGTTATTTGCTCCTTCTTCGTGAATATGATCATTTATCTGATTGAATAAACAAGATGTAGGGAGGTTTGTGTTGGAGCGTGCCCTTTGCATCCCCCCCCCCCCCCTCTACGGGGAAATAATTAGTGCAAACATCAACCTTCAGATTACTTTAGGGCCCGTTCTGGTCTCACTTGGCTCTCCATTTGAATTGAATTCCAATACATGCAGGGTGTTTCTTTTTCCACCTCTGTGTATACAATCCTGGTTATGACGCAGGTTGCTCCAACGTACCAGAGGCACAACGACCATATAACACCTGTGATGTATAGCATGAGGCGCGTGTTCAATCTAGTATCACTCTGAGGGGTGTGAGAAAATAAAGTTAGCCGATAAATGGATACAGACAGTGTGTTAACATTTAGGACATGTTCAGCATGGTGTGGGAAATATCTCCAGGGCTGCACTGATGTTGGAGAGATACCGTCGATCTATAAACAGCAGAAACACTTCAGAACTGTTAATTACCTGAGACAAGATTTCACAACTCTGGAAATGTATTCTATCAGCAACCATTGTGTTCGATATGTTTATGAGTTGAAGGCAAAACAGCCAAAGTCATATTACAACCAGTAGCGTGTGTGATTGGCAAGTGTAGAGTGCTGCTAGTTGACGTTTCATGTTCCTCTTCTATTGCTGGTGTTGTGAGGAGAATCACATCTAACAACTAACACGGAGCTGCTGTGATCAGAGCCGGTGCCGGACTCTGCTAACCTGTGTGTCCACACCTGAGGCGAAAGGTGTTGTTCAGCTTCATTACATGTTTCTGCAGGTCTCCATCCAAACACTTCACATGTGCAGGACTGTCTCTCCTTTTCGCCCATGAGCGAAACCTCACCTGTTAAAAAAAATGTGCCTTAACAAAAAAGACACTTCGGTCCATATGTATTAATGTTCACTAACCACAAATGGTACTGTTACTGGTAACTAACAATAATAATCATTAGTATTGCTGATACTGATACACACCTAGCATCTAGTCTATTAAAGCTACGTAAGGCGAGAGCCGAGGTCGAAAACAAGTGTTTCAGACAGAGGCTGAAAAGAGGGGCTGCAGCGATGGAGAGTCTGAGGGAAAGTAATGCGTTTGAGCATGTAAACATTTTAAAGTCATAACCCAAATATAGTATAACACCTCCTTTAGGTTGGTGCATTGTGTCAGGTTGATGTTGTTGTTGCTGGTGTGTGTTTTTTTTGCCAGCCTCCTCAAATTAGGGAGCCCAGGTGTGAGGTGCCGTGACATTGGTCTCACTGAAGCGAAAGAGGAGGCTGCTGTCACTGGTGTGGAACCATTATTATTATTGTGAACATGGCCTTCAGGTAACTTTGGCCTCCGCAGTGACCAAACTATGGGGGACATGACTGACCTGCTGAACTTTAAAAAAGAGGATATTCCTGATATTTCACAGAGGACTGCAGCAGCTAGAGTCACTGCTGTTTCTTTAGGATATAAAGTGGAAAGCAAAAAACTGGCTATTTAAAAACAGTCTGGCAGTGTTTGGTGTGATACAGTGTAAAAACGAACACAGCCTGTTAAGGATTACAGTGTAACACACAGCCATGTATAAAGAGAATAAATATATTGACCTGTTTTTAAACAACAACATGCTCCACTTCAGTGACATGTCAACACTTCATGATCCTATTACCTTTGTTGCATAATCTCAGAATCATTTCCACCAAATAATATTGTGGGTTACATATTAGCTCAATATTTGCATATCCAGATTTTATATCATCTTAATCTTGGATGCAGCGAAAAAGGCCCTCAAGTTAAATTTGTTCCAGTTCACTCGACTTGCTCGCTGCGCACTGAACTCTGGTGAGAGTGTGCGTGCGTGCGCCAAAGAGTCGTAAAGGAGGAAGGAAAAGAAGAAAAGAAAATCATGAATCCAGCTGTCACATGAGACCGCTAATGTGTGCCGTTCCCCTCCTTACATCCATACAAGATGATTCACATGTTAACGCTCACCTGCAGGCAATCCCTGAGCCTCCCCTCCATTTCCACAACCATCTCTCACTCTAATGTGCGCCGTTCGTTTTATTGCAACCTCTCAATTATTCAGTGCTGTCAGCTGAATCCATATGTGTGCATCTTTGCTTGCATGTGTGTAAACCGTTGTGTGCAGATGCAGAATGTTTGTGTGGCAAACTACGAATGAAAGAAAATGTGGGAAATTGAAAGGTGAGAGTACACAAAGGTTGTATTTCCGTTCTTGGCCATGCGTTTGTGGTTAAAATAAAATCCTTGCACTGTTGGATTTTATTCCCTCCATGTATGAGAAGAAAACTCGGACCTCATCTGGCCCGTGTCTTGAAACACGCTGCTAGAAAACCATGCCCTCTGCAACAGCACTCTGCTTTCCACCGTGAACATGTTCCGTCTTCCTCAGGATTTCAAACGACTGGCTGAGAGGGGGGGGATAGAAAATGTCAAATCGCACACCGGGCTGGCTGCTGCTTCAAGGTTTAGAGAAGAGAGGATCTGACCAGAATGTGCTAGTTTGAATCCTTCACGCAGTGGGAGGGTTGGTGCTTTTCACTTCTCACTTATTACCTCCCTTGTGTTCTTGAGGAAGTTATTTTACAAGGTGGCATTGCCTGATGTCTGGTGACTAGATTGTTCGCTACATTAATGTAACTGTGTCAAACTATGACCTGTTAACAATTCACTTTTTGTCAAAACCCTTCAACCACAAATGTTGCCTTATTGAAATATTAAAGCTGCATTATTCAGTATTTTGATCTAAACACTAGATAATGTGATTTGGCCCCTTGATGTGACAAACTGACTGAATTAGTTTAGCGAACAAACACATCTGTCAGCTCTTTGGTGGCAAGAAACTCGGATGTGCTTTAGTGCTGTGTGTCAACGCTGCAGTATAGGATACTGGGAAAATCCTGAGATTGTGTAAACCCATAAAAACCTATTCTAAATTATTAAACATAAATACCTACTACTGAATACTCTGGATAAATATTTAAACAGGAGACAATAGGAGGATGAGGATATTAACGCTGTGGAATCTACTAGTGGTTCTATTGGGGAGAATAAATGAGTAGAACTGCTTCATGTCAATATTGTTATCATCACAATCAGGAGACATACTTCATCCAATTACTTGATTACCAATATTAGTGTCCAATTTATTTAATATTTCATCGATTCAATTTCAATATATTTTATGAAAATGTTCAATTACAATCCTCCTATTGATACTGTATTAATGGGCATATGAAGACTAAATTCAGCATCTTATGTCCAGAGTTTTATTTTGTTCCTGCTTCTTTGCTGCATCATGTCACAGCAAAGGAAATTTGTGCATAAATATTCCCATTTGCTCCAGTATAATGTCAGAGCTGCTGTGTTTATGAAACCAACACGACATTTCAGACTGAGACCGAGACACAAACATCTGCATAAATGCTTGTACATCATGTCCAGTCACACCACATGCACGAAATCCCGAACAGGAGACATCTGGCCGCTACGCTGAATGCACATCTTTATTCATATATTTTCAGCCAATGCTTCATCAATTATTTAGCCCCAGCGCTATTTATGGGCCAAATGCTCTGTCTTCAAATATACATGATGTGTCTATAAAGGATTCAATGTTTCCTCCCATATGTTTGAGTGGCAGAATCAGGTGCCACTATGGGCAAGAAAACACAAATAGCCCAGGAGAAGAGTGAGGTCTGTGTGTCAGGGTCTTAGCTTCTTTCTGGAGGAAGCAGGTTTTTTTGGCTTGCGTGACACGTGGGTGCTGATGGTGCTAACGCTGCAGACATGATGTTCTGAAACCTTGGGAGCTGCACATGAAACCTGAGGTGAACCAGCTGGGAGACGCAGGCACATGATGTTGGGAGGTTCAGCACAGAGTGGGAGGATTATCTGTGGGGATTTGTGTATATTCTGAGATGTGGGTATTTTAATGCAGTGGCAAACTAAATTCTATAAAAGGGGGCAGAGCACGGTGCACGTCTATCGAGTATTATCCATTTTTCCAACGAAGAGGCGTTTAAGAATATAATATGAGATATATTTTTTTTCTTCTGCTTTATCATACTTTTCCAATTTTTACAAATGGAATACTCAGGATGTTTGTTTGTTTTCAGTGTAGTATACACAAATTAATAAAACACAATACTGACTGGAACCTACGTCTCATTTCTGCTGTTGCCTGGTGGTGCAATGAAATGTATTTCTCCCCGAAACAGTTTTTCTGCTGTGACACTATTCCAGGAACAATATTACTCAACAAAACAACATTACTCCCGCAACTCTTTTATTAGCCAGTGTTTTATAAAACAAGGTGAAATATCTGCCACACGGGAAGTTATGCATTTTTAATTTAAAGCTGTCGCAGAAGCAAAATAATTAATACAAGAATGAAAATGGGCTTGTTAGCACAATACACAATAATGTAAAAAATAGTTAAAAAGATAAAAACCAACAGCTGCAGCTTTTAGTATTAGAAAAACCAGACAACTCCACTGTGGTTTACCCTCATTTTACCTTGACAAACTTTCACAGCATAGGTCACAATGGTTTGGTCGGTGATGTGTTCCGAGTGTGGTGCAAAAACGGCCCAGCGATGACCACTTACCACCACTTGTGATGCTAAAATCAATCCAACATCGAGCAGATTTCCACTCGCTGTAAAGCTTTTCTCACTTTCTCAGCGATAATAACTCCTTTCTGTGTGCAGTTAGTTCACACCCACCTACAGCATGTATTAATATTCCCAGTGTTTTTGTCACACTTGGGCCTCTCAAACAGTCTGTGTCTGTTTTTCATACATGTGCACTCCGTGGTTGACATCACTTGGATAAATATTAAGAATGTAATTATCTGATTTTTGGAAAAGAAATGAAAAATATTTTTGATACAAGGAGAAACTGTTGATTGATACAATAGCATCATGTCACGTCAACAATCCAACTATTAATAACAAAGCAGCCATAAGTTGATAATATGACTTCAATTTTTCAGTTTCCTGTATCAGTAACAGAACCACGGTCGACCTCATGTGTCTGAGTAGGTGTACGGGATACTGAGGGCTCATGAGTCATCCACATGTCCATCTGAAATGCCTGACCATGTTCCTCCACTCCCCATCCAGAGGCTCCATCTGTGGCCCCCTTGGGCCAACGGCTGGCCTCTCTCACGCTCCCTCAGCCCGAGCTGCTCAGGCACGATCCTCTGGTCATGATCCTTCCCCTGCCAGCTCAGTCGGGCAGCCGTCTTCCCATCTCACTCTCTCTCTGGAGCTCTACCCCTCTCCGCCTGTTTGCCTGACTCCCTGCGTCGCGGAAACCCAGCTATGGACAGACATGAGTTAACGCCATAGCGAGCCCACACGAACCCAGCTCCAGCAGCGCAAACATTTGGAGAACAACACGCACCGATCTGACTCTGTGCACCTCAGAGCATGTGAATGACAGTGTGAAATGGGAGGTGAAGGGAATAAAAGCAGTGTGTGCTGAGAATATGGCCTTCTGCTACAAGCTGGTAATTGAGAAAAAGAGCTCTGCACCGATCACGCTATGTAATGTGAACATACTGCGGCATTGCATAAGGTTGTGTATTCATAGGGGCTAAAAATAAGCATCTTTAAAAAGCAAGTTGCAATCGTATTCGACCATAAATCACATTGTGAGCTTCACATGTGCAAACTAATATAAAACAGAGACCATACAGTGGCACATTTTAGCTTATTATAGATATTCTGTATGGATGTTAATGAGCTATAGTTTTGCAACAAAGAAATGACAAAGATCTGTCTTGTGATTGTCTCCATTTCATAGTTTGTACAGTGACAGTCTCGGAGCCCACTGGCAACCGTCTGACAATGAATTAGCCTCTGGAAGTAACGGCCAATATTTTTGGCCTTCCAGTGTAGACAGTGGATATCTGGGCCAACATGACTGTTGGAACAACCAAAGCCTGGTCAAACGGGATTGGTCATATTTGAAAAGGAAACCAGAAGGCTTCCAGCTCGGAAATCGTGTCCATCGCCAACATAATCATACACAGAATCAGTTTTATAGAAATGAGTAAGGTCAGCGTTTTAAAAACTGTTTAAAATGTCCAGCTTGATATATAAAACATTAGTCACATTTTTTGAAAGTTGTATTAATTTTTTTATCTCCTCAGGGCAGCAGAAAGTTCATACAGATGCGTTTCCATTAAAACTTTGTTATTAGTTTAATTCAGTTAAACAAGGACAAAGTTTTTTGTATTCTTTACTGGAGCTAGAGTCAGAAAAGGCAAATTATGCCGCGATGAATCATCTAACCTGACAGTGACATTGCATTTCGTCTGCATAATGTTTCCTTTCCCACATGGGACCACACGCCTGTTGACTGTCACGACTTATAACTCACCCCGTATTTACATTTTATTTCTCCTTGTAATTCACTCTCAAGTTTTCATTCCTGAGTTACTTTTCAAAGATGCAAAAAAATGGATTTCTTGTTGACTTAAATTTGAATCAGGCAGCAGCATTTGATTCCTTCCTAACCCGAGTGTCTTGTGCAGTTGCACTGTAAAAGGTTTGGCTTTGCCCTTGCCTGTTTGCTCAGCCCATTGATTTTAAATGCATACTGATTGGCAGGGGCAGAGGTTCACTCTGGCAAAGTCTGCAGGGCCTGGACCCTGAATCGATATGAAAATGATATCAGAGGTCCTGCCTGGTGATTTGTGGGCAGGCTCCTGGGTGTGTCCGTATCCTTCAAGTGGAAATGTGGGTTTTATGTGTCAGTTTAAAGGGTTAACTCCTCATCAATGGTGATCTTTTTTTAGGGAGAAGGAGGGGAATGGTTTGCCCTGTTTTAGCTGTTTTAATAATTCATCAGTGACACGTCCCCAGGAAATTAGTCTTTTTTAATATATTCCTAATGGCCCACTTAAAGGTTATGTCTATCAGATGGCTCTAGCTGGAGACACTCTGGCATTTTAATCAGCAGAGGAGATGGTAGACTTTGGTTTTTTTGTATAATGGATTCCCATGTTCTATTGATTACATGGAAAATTCTGTCTTGAGCGTGACTATGCAGAGCTGCTTCAAGGGACGATGAATCATACCAATAATATCACAGTCCTAATCATGGATGTGGATCTCCAGGAACCTCTTCTTCGAGAAATGATATTCATGAGCAAATAAGCTAAAGTATCATGTAAAGCAAGTTTGTCATTTCCAACAACAACTTGATGGACTTCGACGTGGGCCAAAGATTGAAAGAGATTTAAAGAAAAGAGGTAAAACATTATTCAGAAGAACATTATATCTACAGAAGTGGTTTGACAATCCCACATTTGTCTTTTTGATGCCCCAAATAATAAAATATTTACCCAGTGCAAAAAACAATATTTATATCTAGATATGTTATATTTCCACACAATGCAAAGCCCTTCTGATTTGCATAAATGAACACTACACTAATCTTGTTGCACAGACCAGCCACAGTGGCCGGCAGTCTGTGCACATACAGGACTTAAAGTGCTGAGGACACAGTGAACATAATCAATGCAGAAGTTATGTTTCCAACAAAACTTATATGGCAAAACAAATAAGCTGTATACAAAAGTGTTTTCTCGGAGACAGTGATGCCGCATGAACTCACAAATATACTTGTACACAAGCATTCAGTCCCACACATTGACCCATACACCCACTTGTAATTATCAACAAACTCGCACATATGCATTTCTTGGCATTTGCCGTTTCCAGAGAAAGCCCCCATATTTTTTGCAGGTAATGAAGGTGCTTATTATTTCTCATGACTTCCGACATCGCAGCCTTTAACCGCCACTGTCGTCATCATCACCGTCCACACTGTGTGAGCCAAAATGCCAAAATTCTAAACTTCCCATTGTCTCATTAATGGAGGTGAGCTTGTGAACTCGCTGCGCTGTGTCTGCAGGTGGTTGCTCTGTGTAGCGACCAAAGTCAACAGGGCACATGAATTTGTTATATCCCCAGAAACCTCAGTGCTATGATCGTGTTTGATGCCAGGCTCGTGGTGAGATGAATCAAGCAATGGTGGACATGAAAAATACATGAGAGCCTTGTAACAGGGTGACCTCTCTGGGAAAGGGCACAGATTTTGAGACATTCTGCAACTTGGGGATACCAGTAAAAGTCCCACACCTCACATTTACATATTATTTATTTGTAAAAACAGCACAGGTGTAAATTATGCTGACATCTTTGTGTTTCACCGTGTGGTTACTCTGGGGTCACTACGTGCCACAGCAAGGGTTTTGAAAATGAACGTACTAAATATTAAAGAGAGAGAATCACTTTGTAGAGTGGTGCACAAAGTCCCAGCCAAACAGCAGGGACAGATGAGGACCCAGGTGTTATTCCACTTATTCACCAGCTGTTCATGTGGACTGGCTGCGGTAGAGGCATATGGAGCCGCATGTGAGGATCACAAGGTTTCTGAATTGTTTGCGCATTCTGCAAACGTATGTCTTAATGACACCACTTCAGTGTTTGAGTGCGTGTCTTTGCGGCAGACTGGCACGTTAACCCGAGAAACTGGATGCTGGCTTTTCCAAGAAAACCCCAGAAAATGCGTGGAGAGACATCGAAGCAGAGGACCAGCGTCTAACGTCTCACCAAGATGTAGTGAGATTTAATATGAAGGCGCAATAGTGATGGCGTGTCCAAAGGTCATACGTGCGACTGCTCCCTCTCCCATGAGCAGAGCTGACACGGATAAAGCACCTAATCTGAGCAGCATGTCGCTTCACACAGTGACTAATCAATGGATGACAGCCGTTGCCCGACAGTGACACGTCTCCGGCTTTCTACCCGTCACAAATATGAACGTACACATCCCAGCCTCACCTTGTGTAAACGAGCAGGAAGAATGTACTATACACGGATGATCTAATTTCTCAAGGTGTAAATATCAAGATTCCCAAAGGGGGAAAAAAGTAATAATAATTATACGATTATTACATAATATAGAATAAGATACGATTAACCTGCACTGTTAGTTTTAATAACCTTGTCTGTTTAGTGCAGGTCACCTGACCTTTACACAGAACTTTCTCATCGGAAACAAAAATTGATCAAATCAGAGCTTTGCTGGTGGGAGGAAGAATGAGGATATTATCATATCATACCAAAAAACAGCTACAGGAAAATGGCATGAATAACATTGACACGGCTGAGTGTGTTGTGTGATTACACATCTCACGTGGGAATATTTCTTAGATCATTATGCATTAAAGGGAGGACTGCTCAGATTTTAAATATCAAAGTCTGACCACAGGTCTTCGTGGTGTGCTACTGCGCTGTGGAGTGAAAAAGAAGTGAGTTTACCAGACCTTAACTCGTCGCTGCTCGAGGGGAGCAGCTACTATAACACACTCAAATCCCAGTTCTGATTGAACTGCTGGCAGGCAGTTGCATTGTGGATTATGTAGGCAGCAGATTTTTGGACAAGAACGTGTGGCGTACAGAATACAACTGGTCTTTGTCACATCTCGACATGTTACAGGAGGGAAAGAACAGGCACTGGCATTGTTTTGACGGGTTCAGCTGAAACTGTCCCTGCCCTCACAAAACCCCAAGAACTGAAAAGTTCTCCCACTTTGAAAAAATATTTTTTGGGAGATAGCATTTTTTATATTTCATATTGTGGATCTTTTCAAGTACACAACAACATTTACAAGACCACATAAGACCAGTGGGCACAGATTAAGTATTTTATAGAGATTACTGTTGCAGCTGTCAGGGCCACACAGGATTTAACCATCAACCTTGCTGCTGGGGCACAGTCCCGCTCTAACACTCATGAAAACATTGTTCCATTGCACTAACAATGATCAGAAGCAAAATAAAGACAGAGATCTTATCTCCACTTCCTCCCACTGTAACAGTGAGGACAGTATTGAGTGGTGCCACAGTGTCCGATAAACCATGAGCCGATGATTTATCAATCACGATGTTTCACCACGTTTTTTTATGGTATTAAATGATAAATTAAAACCTACTAAAAAGGAACACAAATATTGTTGTGAAAGAAGAACCTAAAATGACCAAAACCATATTTGGGAAAGTCTATTTGAAGTGTTGGGCCATGGAGATGTTAGAGCTTCACCTTTGTGCGGCTGCCATGACATTCATCTTTATTATATAGTCATTGGTTTAAAAAAAAAAAAGAAGGCCCACAGGGTACCTTAACTGCTTCTGGTCAAACGAAAATGACATCAACAAGGTGGAGTCATCAGTTACTTGTGCACAGAACTGTTTATAAAATGTCATGATGCCTCACGTGTCAGACACATTCTGGGAAAAAAATCAACAATTAAACAACGTCCAAAACCCCAAAGCACATAAAGGCAATACTACTTATCACAACCTGTAAACACTTGCTGAGTCACTGACGTTGATCACAGCGCCGCACAGCCATTGCAGATGTATCGTTACTTTGTTGTATAGAGCAGTAAAAAAAAGTCAACGGGCCCCATTAAAATGGAAATGATGCATACACAGTTCTCATTTCTTTTGTTTCAGCACACAGACTCATTCAGCGGTGATAAAATGTGAGAGAGTTGTATCGTTACCGATGTCACAGCTTTGTTTGCAGTTAAATCTAAAGTCTTTCTCACAGTTTTTAGAGGCAACACCTGCAAAGCTGCGGAAGTATGAGATTACCTCAGTTTACATTAGCATGTGATAAAGTCCCTTCCGCCTATTGTTATTCAGATGTGAACAGGGGGTCAAACCGAGGTGAGACAGAGGAGGTGATATGCACCTGCTTTGAAAAATTGATGAAGGGCACCCTAATATGAACAACTACACACAGCACACTCTCTCACACAGCACTCTAGCTCCTGGTAAATTTCAACCAATCGCCCACAGGCAATCAAAGTGCATAGTCTTTGATAGAAGCTAACCTGTTTTGAGAGAATGGCAATATTGAAACATGGACAATTTTGTGTACAATGAGACAGGAAGACAGACCTGTCTTCATTGAAAGGTTGTCTCAAGCACTGATTGTGTCTGGAAGAGCCGACCTGAACTGGTGCTGGGAAAAGGTCACGGTGGCTGCCTCCCTCCTGGGAGGAGCTGGTAAAAGGGAAGTCTTGTCGCAGGTCTCACGGTCGGTGGAATCATGACTGTGGGCTGTGCGTTCCCTCTAACTGTGCTGATGACATGATGGAGGGCTTTTCCCATTTCCCATCGGCAGCTTCTGCTTCATTGTCTCACTGTGACAGATCTGAGCAGGTGCTTTAGCTCCTTCACACGACAGTCCGATGTGCGCTTCTGTAGAAACATCTGTTCATTGTAGTGTATATTAAATGTGCCAGCAATAGTGTCTCAAGCAATAAACATAATGTGTGTTTGTGCAAATTGTGTAACTTACTGGGCTGAAATTATGAATCATGTAATCAAATAACCAATAACCAGAGATCCCTTTATTAGGTACCTGTAAAATCTAAAGCAATCAAATACACGCTCTCTAAACTCTGCCTAAACAAACGCAACAGCGTTCAGTTTTGATTTAGGCATTGATTTGAGTGTATGTTTATCGAGGTTGTAATTTGCAGGGGTGTTGATCTGGAGTGTATTATATCGAAGTATACTGAGTGGTTACTAATATTTTATTGACTCCATTTGCGAAAAACAATATTGGAAGCACATTTCAGTACAATGCAGTCCAGTTCAACACCACCGTTAAATGCAACCTCTGTAATAAATATATACATAAAAAAACTAAATGGCCCATCTCATGGGAAGTTCTAACAATTAAAGGAGCATTATAATCTTCATAAATGAAGAATTTGGGATGGATCTGTAGTTTTGAACTGCATTATTTTTTAGGTGTGTCTAAACAGTGGTCAGAGTGTATATAACACCACTGTATGCTGTTTTCTTTACATGATTTGTGCATTATAAAATGTGAGATATATATAGAGAATAGTGACTGTAGTAGTGTAACCCTGCCGTTCTTATCGCAGCACAGAGCTATGACTCATTTAGAGTAATGCCAAAGCTGGAATTCATGGGTGACAACAGGTCTATCTGCAGTGTATGAAGAACACATAATCTAGATATCAATGAAGTTTTAATGAGGAAATGGCCTAAGGTATATATATATACATTGCAATTTCCTTCATAGCTCTTTATCAGTTTCTACCTCTTAGGATTCAGTAACGTGCACATTAATGAAGTGTAAATCAAAACTCTTTTCTGATCCTTAATTAATTCATGTGCGACTATTTTGATATTCTACTAACGATTATATTTCCAAATGTTCAGATTCCAGCCTCTCAAAATGATGAGGATTTGATGCTTTTCTATTTATTAAATTATTTATATGATCAAGCAGCGGATGAATCATTGATGGGAATAATTATTATTAGTTACAGCCCTCGTGCTGTATGTAGACTGAACTGTTGTAAAAATCAGAGGAGCAATAATTAAATTCAAGAAAAATGTGAAGGAAGTCCCTCGATTTAACACATTCACTTTCATCTTTCATGAGTGAGACGTCTGAAAGGTGCAGAGGAAGAAAGAGCAGGGGGGGAAAAGAGAGTTCTTTTGTTTCGTGGGAGCAGAATTGAATTTCCAGAGTGCCAATTTTCAGCTGTATGTTGAAGTTATTATACTGAATTTATCATTTCTCAGTAGGCAATCGGCCTGGGAAGGTGTTATATACAGTATGTGTAGAGTGAGTGTCTGAGCTAGTGCCAGTGGGTCGTATATGTCACAGCAACCTCCAGAGTAAAAAAGAAATGAACTCCTGGCTGGAACATTAATGGTAGAAATGTGAGGAATATAACAGACCTACATGCAAGGTCTTGTTTTGTAAAAGAATTCAATCATTTTTGTTCCAACTTACATTGAATTATGTCTTCTTTGTTTCAATTGAAAATGATCCAGTGTTATAAAACGTAAATCAGATTTTTATATTATTCTCTAACCGTTGCCGAACACTTCCCGCGAATAAATGAAAGACTGAGACCTAAAGTCCCTTGTCCTTTGTTTTTATAAAACTGGCTAATGTGACTGTGGTCTGCTGCGAGCTGAACACACACCGAGATGACTGTGCTGCAAAGCTGTGTGATTGTGCACTGCAGAGGAGCGCCTGTGACTCATAGCTGTACCTGCAGCCGACAGCCGTCAGACTGAGCCCTCAGAACAGTAGAGGACGTACATCTGCCCATCGTGGAATCCATTCTTCATCTTGAGGTTTTGCACGTGCAGACACCATCTCCAATCTAATCCGCCGAGCTCATCAGCTACACTAATCAAATGAACATGATAATTCAGCACTAATGCCAGGGTAAACATGAGAAAGGGCAGGTTTCCATTAGCTAATTAATGTGCTTCCTCATTACTTTGCTCATTTGCTAAATGGAAAAATGGGACGTAATAAATGTTGGGTTTAATATTAACACCACATTTCCTTTTCCTTTTGCCTTTAGCTGAAATAAAAATGTGCATTCAACAAAGTCAACTTTCTGATATCCAACAACCGACATTCACACCTGCTTCACCCTGGGATTGGCTATGCAGGGGTGAGAACGGTGCTAGGATATTAATTTCTCTCTCCAGCTCTTGTTATCGCTCTTTACCCAAAAATCTGTCATTTTCCATGTTTACAAGCTGGTGCAACACTATGATCGTCTTCCAGGAGAGACTAGTGCGTCCTGTGGCCAGCTTTTCTCCCATATGGAACAACCATAAACACTTAGTTTAGACCAGCGTGACAAGACAACACATCATACAAATAACTTATTTTCCTGTATGACCCAAGCCCAAGTCCTTATACGTATGATAAACATATTCTAACACATATATATTCATGAATTCAACTAAAACCAAGGTTGTTTCTCTCTAAAGACAATATATTGTCTTCAGTAAGCTCATTGCTTATGACAGCATCAGAATCCGGCTCTGATAAGAGTGACACTGGAATGTATTTCAGTACAGTGGTCTCCCCTGCGTACTCATTTCTATTAAAATGAAATGCAGTCATGATATGACAGCAAAAAGCAGGAAAGCCTATAAGTCAAATATGGAGAAATCAAAGCGCTGTGCTCTCTTTTTTTCCAATCCAAGAACTATATATAACATTGAAGCCGAGCTTTCGGTCACTGGACTTTTCATTATAAATTCTCTTGCACACCTTTATGTTCTTTGTGACAGGTGTGTAGGCGGAGCAGACACGAAGGCAGAAGAAGAAGAACAGGAAGAAGAAGGTTACTGACCTTTATCGGAGCAAAGTTTGAATGAAATCCTTGCCTTGGACAAGAAGTATTAAAGGCTATTTTATCCTATACTTTATGGAAAATAGAAATGTGTGGTTTTCTTATGATGAACACTTTCCATTTATAATCTGCATGAGCGACTCATGTACGACAACTCAGCCATGCAGGTACATGGTTGAGTCTGAAGGTCACCAGCTCTAAGCTCAGCGTAGTGTTTGCTGGAAACCTGCACATCAAACATCTCGGTGCGCTCCCAGAATCTCTAACAGGACAACTTCAGGGGCTAAAATCTGTGGAAGGCGCGGACTGTGTCCGTATTTAATGCTGAACCACACACACGATTATTTCCAAGATCCGTCGCTGTGTGTGTGTGTCACACGGCGGAATGCACTGCGCCTGGGAGGAGGCCGTTAGGAGATATCGATATGTATAGGCCCTGTTGCCGGGATCAGACATGAAAAGGTCAGAGGAGTGTGCTCCATACTGATTCAGTCAGTGATGGATCGAACAGCCCTCACATCACAGTGATTTTTTATATGTATCCTGGAGCACTCATCCTACCCAATGGAAAATGCATAGGTTTTTGGAAATGATAAGATAGACACACACAACATATTTCTGTCTAGCCATAAAGATACGGTACACAGAATACACTGTTCCTAACTATATGCTGTTTTGTTATGTTTCTCCACCAGGAAGATGTAATACTCTGTATGCTGTTCAGATCATAATACACTTATATAATATATAACTAATAAAATCCCCTTCCTCTACACAGCTGTGCAGTTGTTTACCACCTCACGTCTACTCTCACTTTCAGTTAACCTTGCTCACAATTCAGTTTGGGCTTGAGGGGCTTCACTGAAAGTTTAACACTTAGTTTTTCACCCTTATTACTCGTCTGTATTTACCCACTGAAACAGAAACAAGCTGACCTGCCGACCCTCGGTTTCCTCTGGATTATACTTGTGTTCTTCAGGTGTAATTTGTCCTCTTTCTTGAATGATGTTTCTTCTTCCATTTCAAGGTCTGCGGTCACATTACGGACGTTGGCCGTGTCTGGGTTGCGGCTGTCTGTTTGAGACAGAAGAAAAAGAAATGTCAGGGGTCCAGGAGAGAGCCAGCATGAATGTGAAAGATGTTATTATGCAGTGTCGGCGTGTGTTTTCCAACCGAGTTCCTCAAGTGTTTTGGAGTGAACACACATTTGAATCATAAAGCAACAGCTTAAAAGCCACAGCTTTACTAGGCTGCTCTTGTGTTCATTCAGCTCAGATATTCATATCAACAAAGCATTAGTCAATTTCAAATTCTTATTAGATATGTTCTACTGAGGATTCTGTTACAAATCTCCAAATCTAATTAAGCTTTCCAATTAATCACCAGGCGTTAGGCTCTGGGCTTCTGATTACTTATTACTGCATAACTCGAGCTGCAGTCAATGTAGCTCTACAATCAGTGTTAATAACTCGTGTGGGCAGAGCTTTGGCCTGATTTTGGCGCGGTTACGTAATGTTCTGGCCGACCTTCTCTCGGTCACTGGCCCTACAGCCCAGCTAGTCCCACCTGGTCCAGAAACCAGCAGCGGCTGCAGATCACTGCAGCCAAATGATGCAGGAGCCAAAAGGAGAGAGGCAGGACTTTTCCAATTAGAGGTCTGTTTATTTATGGTAAAAGTGCTTGCATGGGAGTTTCCCAAAGTTCTCACTATTCTGTTGGAAGAGGAATTTGGGGTTTTAAGTACTAAAAACAATCTCAATGTCGCTTTCTTCTCTTTCACACTTCTTTCTGGAACAAGTCGGTCCAGACCAGAGGCTCAGAGCCTGTTTTCCTAATAAAAGCTGGTTTGAAGCTTAACTCATAAAACAACATGATTAATAAAGCCAGGAAACAGCCAAATAAATATAATGACTGGTAGAAGAATAACATTAAACAGCAGAAAGTATTGAATAAGGGGCTAAGGAAAACACTAAGAGTCATTGATACACATCAAATAAATACAAAGCAGATTGTAAGGTTAACTGTCAGAGAAACCAATTCCTGTTAATGAGGATCTGGTCCTCTAGTTAATGAGCTAGATGTTATTTTAATGAATTGTAACCCCCTTTGTTACTCTTTCTGGTTTAACATTTAGATTAGATAACACAATCCTTTATTAATTCCATAACAGGGAAATGTACCATGTTCCAGCAGCAGAGGAGATCAAAATAAGAAGCATTGTTAATAAGTACAAAATATTTATTAACTACATGTACACATATTTAAACATAAGGAAATGTAAAATATAAATTGAAAAATAGGGACAACAAAAGAGAAATATATGAGAGAAATTGAAAAATAGCCCTTTATCAAGTGAACCGGATTACAGGTATTAAAATTGTCCAAATTTGTATTGAACAGTTTAAATGAAATCACATCTGAGTGAAGTATTAGCACTATTGTCAGAGATCTGGTGCATCGGGTCAAATGGGAGCAGAACTGGTTGTTTAGTCTGACAGAGGAGAAGACCTGTGACATCTCATCTTCAGACACTGTGGGTAAATGGGTCTGACACCCAGGGAGCTGCCAGGTGCTATGATGGCGTCTTGCAGGTGCTGGGACTGGTTCACCAAAGACCTGTGTCTGCATGTTGCTTTGCCTGCAGTGTCCTTATTGATCTCAAAGTACAGCTGAAGCTAAAGGGGCATTTTCTGATTAATTGTTAGAGCTATCCTCTTTGTGTTGAACTGACATGGTGGACATGGTGTGCGGTAACAAAACACATGCCAAGGGTGAAGCTGATGAGATGAACGGTTCTCAATATGTGATATTGAGACAGACAGAGGTTTCTGGAATTAGTAGATAGAGGAACACACTGAACTGATCAGTAGAACATACTGACCACATTTGACACTTTTAGAGACTGAATCTTTGAACTCCCCACAACATATAGACTGCTCTGATATTATTATTATCATCAACATTTCCAAGCCAGAGATAAGATGTGTCTTTATCGATCCCAAGCAGGGGAAATTTGATTTGACACCGCATCACAAGGGAATGTAGTTACATCAAAGAGAGAAATTTCCATAAATACTTTAGAAATATGCAATGTTTGTGTGTTGTGCAAAGTCTGCGGTGGTGACAGTTTAACTGTGAGTGCTGCCGGTGTTTAGCACTTCACGGCACTTGCGATGGTTCTTTTGTCGTGAGTGTGAAGGAATGAACATACCTTAAATATTCATTACAGCAGCCCGACTGTCAGAATAACGGAACTGGTTGAGATCACACGGGTCCCTTTGATGACAATCTGAAACCATTAAGGCACCTGTGTCTTCACTATCGCAGATTCCAAGGAAAACTAAGAGACGTGGGCGCAAGACTGAAACCATGATCTAACTACTTGATCTCTAGTTTTATTGAAGTTTCAAGTTAAGCTGATCAAAGACTCTGAAGCTTGTGGGTGAGCATATGTACACATGCACACGTATCCATGCACTAGTATATGTGTTCCTAACTCTTTTTCAGTTTGTGCCCGACAGATGCTACTTTTGCATCTTCACAAACCTGAGAACACAGTGTGAGTACAACATGAGATAACTGTGGGATCCCTCAGCTCGGAAAAGGTACGACGCACGCTGCGTGGATCGAGACCCGAGATAACCGTGGTCTCACTAACAGGCTCCAGTTTCCTGCTGGTCGCTCTGTGGTGTGTGGATGGCAAAGAGCATCTCCGCTCCCTTTCATATGTAGTGTAATTAGTCATCAGTGAGCATACATGGGTGGTGACTTTGACTTGACAAATCTGAATAAAAGATCTGTGGGGCTTTGAAATCCAGACAGTGCTGGTAAACATAAATTAGCCGGGCGTTAAATGTAATGTGTGAGTAGTTATTTGTATTTGTGTCTGAACAAATGCATGTGAATGTTTGTGTATGCATACATTTATATTCTACTTGAATTATTCAAAATTTGTGGCGGTGTTTGCACATAATCAGATGCCGCTGTGTTCTACATACCAAGTAAATGGATCAAAAAAGACTATTATGAGAAATTTGCTGCAGGAAATCCATCTCTCTCGCAATTTCTTTGTCCAGGGGATTTGGCTGCAAACACACATTCATCCTCTCAATGCAGCTTCATCAGCTGGGACCTACGCAGTCCTTCATTTACACAGCCAAATGAGGTGCTGGCTAGTTATTTAATTGGAGGCAGGAGCAATGAGACACTCGCAAAGACAGCTCGCACATTTCAATCTCCTTGTGTGTGACCCTCGGCACACGCACACTGCATCCCTCCACCCTCTGCACACATAGTCCCAATAAAACGCCTCTTCTCAATCATGCTCACAAATACCCACATACCTCACAGCCGAGCGTGGGCCTATAAATCATGGTCTTCCCTAGGATCTGGTCTTGAGGATGAATACGACAAGCCCACGGGGCGAACTGAGGATGGGGGGGGGGGAGGCGGAGAGGTGGAGGCAAGGCATTTAGCCGGGCTGCGGCCGTGTGCGTGCCTCCTTGCTTACAGACATTTTTCTCAATCTGGCTTGTCACTCAGTGAAATGTTCTAAGCAAGATTAATCTCTGGTTTAGGATGCAGGTGTATACTGTGGCATTTGTCATGTAATGGAAGGAGAGGAGAAGTAGCTGCACTGAACTAACACCCAGAGGCGCACGCAGACACCATCGAGGGTGGTGGAATGCAGAGATAGTAAAAAAAAAAATGTCTTTCATCTACTTGAAGAGCTTAAATGATCAACAGGTAGGATTAAGTCTTTTTTTATTGAACTGGCGAGCTCTGCGGACAGGATTTGATCCATGATCCGTTTTATTGGCAATGAGACAAAAGTCTTCCAAATAAAACCCGTCAATAGCACATTGAATGTACTTTATATAGCTTGGATAACAGTGCAGATACTCAAAGTGAAATATTTCCTAATGAGACTAATTTTAATTTATCTGTGTGTAATATTCCTGAAATACAAACCTGACAGGCGAATGCTCCATTAAGAGACATGTTAACGTGGACTTGCATGGTGGGCGGGTCCCCAGCTAGCTGCAAACAATTAGGCGCATCTCAACATGAGACAAGTTAGCGCCAAGGAATAATGAGCAGGTCAGCTAACAAGTAGCCAGCAGCCCACATCCTGATTAGCAGAGGAGCCTGTGAAAGGACCACTCACACACTAAGAGAGCCATTTAGCATAATTAGATGTCCGGGGAAGAGAAGTGCTCAGACAAAGGGTTCATTGTTTAGACCGTCAGCTCGTGAGTGTGTCATCATATTATTGTGGAAGGGAATGAGGGCTGTAATCATTAGCGGGAAATATCAAATATTAGAGAGAGATATTTAATATTTTATTTTGTATGTATTATAATTTAATTTCACACATCATTGCATTGGGGAATGTATAAGGTCTGGCAGTCTCCAAATTAGAGGCATTCATGTATTAAATTCCTTGTAGCCTTACATCCTTAATAGCTGTGTTAAGCTGAATGATTAAACTCTAAAACTTGTAAATTATATTCTCAATAATTTACTATCAGCTTATTAGCTCCTGTTTATTAATTAACTGTCACTTATTGTTAGACAATAGTGAAAAGACCGACAGCACTTACCCAGAGTCTTCGATGATGTCTGCAAATGTATTGTCCTTATCTACCCTACTATCACAAGAAGTTCCATCACTGATCGATTGATTTATTGATGTACAATAAATCTTCACAGGTAGTTTTGATAAGAAGACACTATCAGATGGTTCTTGTATCCTGAACAGTCTAATTCCCATGCATTCAGTACTCGCTCTTTTATTTTGAAATCTGTTCTTGGGAGTTCTTGGGATTCATGCTAAATTGCAGCTCACCTGTCCCGGCCCATTTCCTGTGTTTCCCACCATTAGACCCTTCATTTCATGAGCCCAGACTATTTTGCTTTGCCATAACATCACTGATACCTCCGTGTTCATGCACTCTTTTGTTTCTCCAAATGTTGTTTGTTTGATTACCTGTTTCTGGGAATTTACCTGCACTTTGTCAAGGATTCTCTTCCTTGTACGACATTCAAGTAAAGACTTTGCTCTATTTGCCGACACTTCTAGTCCAGTGGATTCTGTTTTAGCTTCCGTTGAAACCAATTCAAACCAAGACAATGTGTTGACTTTGTACCACTTTTAATGTTGCCTGTAATTCCTAAAGTTGTTTCTCTGCAACAGCAAAACATAAAACAGAATTAAGACCAATTAAACTACTTAGAAACCCATTATAACTTTTGTTTTTGAGTGGCACAGCCATTTCTCCTGAGCTGTTTTTTTCTGAGACAGTTACATAAATTGACCAGTGTTTGTCTGCTGTGCTGTAATGCATTAATATGGATAAAGGAGTTTAATTGACTATGACTGGATGGACTAGAACTGCATATTTTAAGACTCTTAGAATTAATGACGACAATTTTGCTGAGCAGCCTGTTAGAAAGTTAAAAGCAAAATAAACTTGTTAAATCTGGAGTAAATTATACTGATGAAAAGGGGACAAGAGCACAGCGGAAAGAGGGAAATTGAAGAAAGGACTATCAGTGAGAAGAGACAGCGACGAAGTGGGGACTCTAATTTATTTTGCTTTCTATTTTGCACTCGTTCCAATTTTTGAGACTTCTGCACATTTTTTTCTCAAAGTAATGAGTCATCCCGAGCAAAATCCCTGCATTACAAAACAATTAGATCAGAAGGCTCTGGTAATGCAGCGGGGATCCAACGCTCTCCCTACCTACTGCGGTGGTGAGAAACGGAGGGAGGGGGATAGGGTGTCTGGGAAGGGAGAGCCAGGGAATCTCAGAGGCAGTAGAGGGGGGAGGATCACAGAAACATGAATATGACTCATTGATCAACACAGCCACTTCCAGAAACTGTTTTCTGTTGCTAGTTGACGCGAGGGGTCACGCCTTCCGGCTACACAACATCTTTGATAGATTGAAGTGCTGAGGCTGATCTACCTTAATGTTAGGTAATGTGAATAGCTACACACTGACATCCTGTAGTACACGCTCCTGTCCAGTCAGTGGCTTGAGTGCATGTTAGTTGACTATTGCCGATGTCTTTTTTGACCTCACATGCACAAACTTGTGGTCTCGCTGGCTTTAGCTATCATATTGTGAGGCTATATTGCTACGTAGCCTTGCTTTTGTAAAATGTCGTGGAAGTTGAGGGTCCGAAGTTTCCCGAAGAGAAATGTTCGCAGAAATCAAAACTCTTGCTGAAGTGGACCTGGTAATTGCAGGGCGTGTTTTCAGCCTTTGAAACCAAATCTAAATATCTGTCTGACGCAAAGACACAAACCTAATGACAATAGTCTCGTCAGCAATTCTCTCTAGATACCTGTGAGTGATGAAAGCAGCCAGTTTAAAGAAGACATTTTTTCTCACTTTCTTTCCTCTCGAGTGTTATAGAGGTTTTTTGTGCATATAAAAAAAACACCTCAACATCGATTTGTCCAATACTTGCGCAGTTCACATTAGAGAAAGTCCTCATCCAAATTAGTTCTGAACCGTGAGTATGAGCAGAATATATGAGGTTTGGGTTCAGGCAAGGCCATATGATCTGTTGAGATCAATTTAAGTGATTTCAAATGGTTGGGTTCACACAGTAGCTGTGATGTTTTAGCGCCCCCCATGGTCACTGCAGGTAAAAAAAAAGATCTTACATTTTCTTCTGAGTGATCGTACGCTCAGTGTTTATTCATATTTTCTCTCCTGGTTCTAATAAATGCATTATCTGTTTGTTCTGTATTTTCAATGTTTTTCCCATCAAGTTGTTTTTTTAAATTAAATACTATGAAATCAGCTTTGTCTCTTCCCCTTAAAACTTTAATTAAAATAACAGATAGGTAATAGATTATAGAAGAATTTTTTTAGTAACTTTCAAACTGACAGACAATGATCTGCTTTAATGTTAATGTTTGTGTGAGAGGCTGAGGATGCGTTTTTCATTATCGGCTCAGGAAAAAGATTTACCATATTGTTCCCTACTGTGTTATCCTCAGTCATCGCACTCTTTCTTTGTTTCTTATGATACGCCGTAATCTGTGGCATCAAAGAGTGTTTGATATTAATCACGAGTGTGTCCTAATCTAAATTTTTGCAAATTCATTTTCCCTTGTGGATCTCTTCACAAAGCCTCTTAAAATCATTGACTGATAATGAAGCTCATTAGTGCAGCTTCATATTCTGTCCATTTTCCCCTCCGCAGCTTACTTTGTCTTGACAAGCAACACTAACAAGCAGCTGTGTCTCATCCAAGAACTTCTTATTCCTAATATAGAAAACATCAAACTCAGGCTTATTATCTTTAGAGCAATGGAACATGAGGATTAGAACAGATTTTTGATCATTCAACCGACTTTATTGGTGGTATTACTACTCAATGGAACATTGATTTCAAACTGATGCCATGACTAAAGGGTTTTTAAATGCTAGTATATAATTATTAAATTAATAGTTGTCGTTAAATACCCTGCTATACTTTATTTTCGTGTGGTAAAAATCATTTAGACATAAAATGATGACAGCCTTAAACACAGACTGACGCATTTATGAGGGTGATCAATACCTATATGGATTTTCTTTTTCTTTTTTTTACACAGAGGGTAAAAGGTATTAACTGACTCACCATGCATAAATTCATTTAGGGAAGTCATGACGGCTGCTTATACATTCAAATGATGCCTCCAGTTATTCCTCCAGTGATCGTAAAGTGGTGCAAAATGTCAGCATGGATTGAAATCCTCATAAGTCAGAAATCGTTGGACTTGGGCGGCGGCCGTGGTGAGTCATGAAAGTTGTGCTGAAACTGTTAAAAAGTAGTAATTTAGACTATGTGTGCAGTTTATGTCTTGTCAGCTGGCAACTAATGAATTCCTGCAGCATTCTGTACTAATGAATGTCAACGTGTCGCCGGTTCCGGTGGTGTGCAGGTGCGAAAGCTAATGAAATCTCGTCGACAATATGTTACCCTGAGAAAATTATGGTTTTTACTCTGAGCTGTGTTATGTCTTTGTTGCGGCAGCATTGTTTCCTGTGATTTCATTAAACACAACTGTCAATTACATGAGCTTTATGTCTCCAATTTCACATTTTCATTACACAGATGCAAGATGTAATATGGATCTCCTGTCACAGCCGTGCATTTAGCCTTCAAGACTTGCCATACCTAGAGTAGCATTATTTTGAATGGTCAATCACTCCACCATAATTACATTGTCTCTCAGTTTTGGCCGACATTTTCCTCCTGCTTGATACCGGGCATTTGTCTGTGGTAATAATATAAAGACAATTCTATGGCAGCTGAAATTGAGTTATGCCTTCCTCATTTTTAGTAAAAGAGAAGGACGGTAACTGAATCAATCCTATCATCTAATACTATTTCTTTTCAGAGTTGAGATTATGTAATATTATATAATATGATAGTGGACATAACCACCATCTTCAGACAAGGGAGCACTGATGCGCTCCACAAGCTAATAGCTGCTCATTACTCCGGGTTCTCCTCACCAATGTTTTCCCTTCCTTGTGTGAAACTTGCTTTTATAAAATGTTTTCTCCGAGTTGACTTTCCCTTTGTGTTTGCCGTTCCACACAACCAACTCACAGCTGTCATTTAATTGCCTTTTTTTCCCCAACACATATGCTGTGGTTTAAAAGGTGTATATAGGAGGAGCAGGACATGCAGCAGAAAACCTATTTATAGTGTTTCTGTTGTGCTTTACTGCAGAACATGAGGGTAGATTGACAGGCGTGCGCACAGCAACTTGCTTTAAACCATGGTATAAATCAAAGGGTACAACTGCTCGGGCTGTAACGATTCTCGAAGCAAAACCGAAATCGCGGTCCAATCCAAATTTGTGATATGTGAAGACGGAGCCACAACTCGTCTCGCTCCCCGACCCCCAACAAGCTGCAACAACAGAAGTGACAAGTTTCCCTGGGGCTGCCGGGCGCCTTATGCCCGACTGACTGACTGACTTGACCATCGACGGTACCATGAGTTGCTGGAACATATTGTATAGGAACGCTGTTGTTATTGAAGCAACGCTTTGCTTTCTGTTTACCTGAGTTGTTGGTTTATGAAGATCCACGGTAAAACCCGGAAAGGATTCTTTTTGTTGTTTGAACTAGATTGAACTGAACTGTGTTGGGCTTGTACTGGAGACTGAAACAGACTTATATATATACGGATTGAACTCTGGACGTTAAGGCTGTGGGAGATGCACACGCACACACACACACGCACACACACACACACATCGTCTTTCCTATTCTTTGATTTTTTGTTTACGTAGTTTTATGTGAAGTCAAGTCAATGTTCTTCAGCATTCATCTCTTTACTGTTCCAAAGGTTTTAATAAAACCCAGAAATGTTCCCCCTGTTTTCTTCATTTTGCCTGATAAGAACCAAAGTTTTGTTTCCTGGACAGTTGGAAGTGGCCGTTTTTTTATTCTGTTCCAAAAATAAACCCAGCAGCTGTTTGTCTCATTGACAGTTACACCACGATGCTACGACATGCTATCACACTGTTCAGAGGGTTTATACCTTTCAGTCCCCTTTACCAAACAACTGCATATGATATATCATTTCAATGTCATCTACAGTGGCAAGACGAGATATGAGAATATAAAACAACATAATGACAGCTGGCTGGTGGATTGTGTGACTGAGTCATTTAACCATCACTTATGGTTCAGTTCTTAGAAAAATGAAATGCAAGATATTTTTGTATACATGCCTCGAGGAAACAGCTGTCAAACAGTACAGGAGGAAAGAAATCAATTGTTTTGCTATTGTACTAGAGGAGACTGATGTATGCAAATCTATACAGCTCGAGACACTGCAATTTTCTCTCATGGGGGGGGGGAACACACACTGCAAACGATTTCCTCAAAAGATTTCTTAGAATTCCCCGTCTTTATCTGCAAGTCATCTCTTGTGGAAATCTACAGTTCGTGCGGATTTTGTCAGGCCATTCAAGCGTGTTCATGTGAAATGCAGATCTTTTGTGCATCGGGGCTTTGCCGACTATACAAACGACTTCTGAAGTAACCAAGAAAAAGGGTCTGGATCCCCCGAGCTACAGATGTGTACGTACTAGATAATGAGGATTCGGGGCGTGTGAGGGAGAGAGCGTAAGTGAAAGTGTATCTATTTTTAGCCTGCGTTTATTCCTGTTTGTAGACAGATGCAATCATCGAGGAACCATGATGAAAACATTCCTCCTTCCATACAATCCGTAACACGCAAGTAGGCTTCCTCTCAGAGAGAGCTAAAGCTCTGTTGGGGTTTCCTTGATGCAAATGGGGGCCTCCCAGACAACTAATGATTTTTTATAATGAATTACTGCCTTTAATTTATTCTGTAACAAGCCCATTCTAATCTTCGTACTCAGAATGCCACAGTCTTCCTCGTTGGTGCTGTTTTTCCGGGCTGTTTGGATACAAAGTGTCAAGTCAAGGCCGTGGCCTCTGCTGGACATTGTCCCTGCCGGTGACCCTGCTGTGATGACTTGTGGCAGCATCATCTGCTGCAGCTCATTTACTATCCGGCATCAAAGAGAAAACACCATGGCAGCTGCTAGTCCATCCACGACAAACACCCGCCCACGCATTCGCACACATCCCCACACACACACACGTGTCTATTAAACTAATCTACGAGCAGGGAACGGAATTCATTAGTGAGACCGATGGTGTGCTCCTCACTAATGCGGATTTTCATGTTTCTTTGACACATCTCGTCTGTTATTCTTCCTGACACTTCAACCCTGTAATTGTGATCCCTCAAGGTAGCGAGAATGATATTAGACTGACAAACACTATATTTCCCTGTGTCTATCAGCCAGGTGAGATAATGGAGAGTAATGTGCAACTACCTGTGTAACATATTGACTTCTGAATTAATGCTAATAAATCAGATTAAAAGTTGAAACCAGCTCTATATGAACTTCCAGGAAAATGAGCTTTCATCCTCAGAGGTGCGACGCCCTCCTCACACAAGAGGCCACTTCAAATCAATAACAGCACGTCAAATAAAGAACAATTCAGACATGCCCAGATTGGTTTGCACAAAGCTGTGCTTACTGAGCAGTCATTAGCAATTAGAAGCTTTATCTTCTCTCACAGGGTCAGTATTGACAGAAATATTAGAGAACTTAAGGGATCTCGCCAGACTTTGCTTTTACAAAGTGCATCTTCCTCCCTGTTAGTTGTTGTGGCCTCCACTGGGACTTTGAGAAATGTTGTTAGTCATTCCCCAGCAGCAGAGCGAGTTGAGGGAAGAAACTAAAAGAGTGTGCAAAGGTTCCCCTCCACGTGCACACAGCCTCATGAGGTCCATGCTCTGGTCTTGTCACTGAGCCGCTGGAGACAGCGATTTCCTTTGCAGAAGTGGATTTTATCTGCTTCACAGTCCTGCTGGGCCTCTCCTCGCAGAGAGCTCGAGAATTGTTAGATACCTGCCCTGAAGTAACACTAGAGGCACGACAGGAGCAGACTGACAGTGTAAACATACTCCATTATGGGGTGTAAAGAGAGATACATGTCGTCTTTCACCAGATCAGCATTTTCTAGACTCCTCGTGCATGAAGGGAAGGCCGCCACCAAGTTCACAGTTTGCTATCAACAAGGTCAGAAATAAACATTAAACCACCACTCAAAACACTGCACGGCCTATTAGCAATTCATTTGTCTTGACTGTATGTATATAGAAATAAAAGAAGGAAAGACTCGGCTGGAAAAAGCTGGAAATGTCGGCTCCGCCTTGTCAATACTACCAGTATGTTAAGTACTAAATCAATTATGTTAAAAAAGCTCACTGCAGTTTGTGATGGATTATCTGACAGCAGCCATGTGGTAAATCAAACCATGCAACACAGCCAACCAAGGGTTTCAAATTCAACCAGTTAAATGTAATAATAATAATAATAATAATAATAATAATAATATGTCTATATTTTCATCTTAGGAGAAAAGTCATGGCTTTCCAGAATGTGTTGACATCTTTGAACCTTTCACTTTCTCTGTGACCAGACCTGCCAAAAGCTCCCTGTGCACATTCAGTTTAATCAAACATCTGAAGCTTACATGAGTGTGTCCGATGGGATTGAAAACTGTAACACTGGTAATATTTCATTAGCACCAACAGATTTTCCCACACCAGGAAACAACTACTTTGCCCACACAAAGACATGAATAGACATCACAAACGTCGTCACCGGACGTGGGAATCCTTCTTTCCTGCAGTTTCACGTTGGCAGCAGAGCAATACTTACTTACCAAGACAAGAAAGAAAAGGAAAAACAACAGATATTTCATGATGGTCCAAAGAGGCTTTTTCTTTAAACCTTACCATGTAAGCAATTGTTTTTTCTTGTCATACCCCTGTAGCTGTTTTCCAGGCTTTACAAGAATGTTGAATACATATTTATGACACATATCAGCCACTTTATATTATGTCCTGCACTGTAAAATGTGTGTATCAGATACTGAATCTTATGTATCATGCAAATACTGTCATTTTCCCCAAAATACAAAGGATTTTATAATATTTGTTGATGAAAAACATTTTGCTATTGCTGCAGAACATCTGTCATGTTTCACAACTTGAGCTGACAGAGAGAGACAATGAGTTCTGACACCAGCGCATGGTATATGTATAATAAATGCTCTTCAAATTTGCATAAAGCTGTAAAGAGAGGGTGTCTTCCCTCTCCTGCCTCTGGGCTTGAGAACAGCATTTAAGCATAGGTGCTTTTCATTCTGGGCCGAGTAGAGTGTGTCAAGCTATTAGAGACTATAGTTCAGATGTTCTCAGGTGGTTATTAATGGAAAGAACCTGGAAGAGGTCAGCTTGGGAGGATGAGTCACACAGACATCTGTCCATCCCCAGAGGCCTCCGCTGGGCAGTGCTTTATTACCCGAGCCTTCCAGTGACTGGGTGGGATCAAACGAGCTGTGGCAAACTGTATTGTTTTTCTCAGCCTTTGCTGTGACTAAAGTCTCTGAACGTGCTTCTCAACTACTCAGCGTTGGACTCGCCAAAAGCTTGTTTGCAAAAGAGGCGTTGTTATAAATAAACATATGTGGTGGAGGAGGCTGGAAAAGAAGATTAAGGGGATTCTGTGAGAAAGAGAAGAGGAAGACAATTAAGGGTCATCCGTTTAGTATGTTCTGTCCACAGCAGAATGTAAAACAGGAGGAAGTGTGTAGTGCGGGGAAGATATATCTCTATTTGCATTTCATTCTCATGCCCTTTGAAGATATGTATTGTTTTGTGACTGAATCATTACATCCAGTTGAGTCCAAGGAGAAAAACATCCATCACTTCAAATTCATGCCTCGTGAGATCATTCGATAAATTCATAGAAAAGGTAACTTTACTATGACAAAGGAAACTTCAAGGCTGGAGCACATAATGACAGACATAGGATCTTTTTAGAGACATGGCTGAATTGATCCAGCAGATCAGACATGCTCTGAAATCTGGTTTGAACATGAGATATTTAGCGTAAGCATAAATTACGACAAACTTTAACGGAACTTTAACATTCCTTTGTACACAGTGATTCATAACTTCAGACTTTGGGTTACATGTGAAGGTTGGAGAAAAGGGCTCGTGAAGTGGTTGGTGTCTGTTCAAATCCTCTGACTCACTGTTCAAGTCCTTGAGCCAGACTTAACTTCCAGATGCTGCTCAGTGGCAAACAGCAGCAGTCAAACTTGTAGGGGCTGCTCCTTGAAAGTCGAGGATTTGAATCATCAGTCTCAGACCCCCGCAGCTATACCTGCAGAATAAGTAGAATTATCTAGACTGTAGCGGCCCGCCATATTCTAATTTCTCCTTCCACAGTTTTTTTATTCCTCTCATAATACCATAAGAAATCTCAAATTGGTGTATGCAGCACTAACAACACGTGCGCAATTGAGCTGTCGCGCTACAGAGAGATTTAGACCTCAGTTTTCAGCTGCAGTTCTGACATGACATGCAGTTATTTCTCTCACACCTGTGTGTGTCTGTGTACCTGTCACTCTGTGTCAGTAACACATGCTGCACAATCCTGATCTATTGTTAGCAAAAGTAGCACATGCTACCTCAGGCAGCTAACTTCACTTTATTACATGAATTTAGCTGCTGCGCTGAACGGGCCCCTGAACCCCGTTCAAAAATCAGTCAGTTGAATGATCACAGACTGTACATAAAGACGGACGACATCGTCGCTCTCCAAAAGTGAAGCCGAAACATCTTGATCATAAACACTGCCTCCTCCATGTCAGTGAATGGGACATGGGCCAAATTAAAAAGTCAAAGTATTTGTTTTTGGCCACTTTGATTTAGTTATTTGATGTTTTGATTTTTGTACAGTATTATATACAATCATTAGTCTTCATGAAAAAAATAATGAATCATTGAATATACATATTTTACAGCCGAATCTGATTCAGCTGACAAAATGCTTGTTCAGGTTTCGGCACTAGAACCTGTTTCATAATCATTTTTTTGGGGATGTGTCAGTGTAAACCCTTATATAAATTAAGTCAATATTTCTTTCCTGCCTTTACTTCCAAACCCTGCAGTGTTTTGTTTGCAGCTATCGAGCTCATGCTGGGATCTCACAGCCCATCGCTTAACATTGCTATTCGGTACAGAATACACTGCAGAGTGAGTGGACTATAATGAAGTGGGTATTTCATTAACCAGGGACCACATAATAAAGGGCCTCATTTCTGTTGTGGTACTTTGTCAACTATGTAAGTACAATGTGAACTAAACATATTCAGGTGTTAAAGTTTGATTTAGTGTCCCACTTCAAGACAGGGCCACACGGTCAGGTAATGATGTTACAATAATTCGTATTACCAGATTACAACAAACACTGAACCTTGGGCTTTTATAGCCACTGGGACAATTACATAGTTTGCAACTTTCTAATTCACCATTGTCAATAGTTCAAAAGGCCCTGTTCTATTTTTTGGTTTAGAACTGCTTTGAAATAGCTTTGTTTCTGTGATGTGAGTTTCCCATGGGAAAGTGGTCTCAGACCTTTGGACATCACAGTGTTTTCTTCCATCCCCAAGAACAAGAGTGAAACACAGACGCATGCAGAATTTGAAGCAGGACTTTTCTGCAAACTTTTTCAAAACAGAAAAGTTCTGAAACCAGGACTTCTGAGGTGCATTTTTATACGTCTATAAGCTCTCAGCAGCTACAGACAGTATCTGGGAATTATAGATAATTTGCAGATACTCCACTGCCGTGGATACGCCCTAATTTGTCAATGAACTGCACTTGACTCCTGGTCACGGTGGTTCCCATTATTGGCCCAGCAGTGCCGGTAGAAACTGAGCCAAACACCACACTGACACATCAGTTGGGCCAATTAACTTCTCGTGTCACTCTGCTGTCACACCTTGGCTCAGCTTACTGTAACACAGAGGTTGAATGTTACCAGCCAGGCACTAGAATAGACACGAGGGATAATGTGTTACCCACCAACACGGAATCCAAACACACAACATGTGGTTTCAGGGGAATCAGATTATGTATTATGCATATGCTCTGGTAACAAGAAAAAAAAGCCAGACTATTTTTCTTCAACAGTCACTGGTAAACATAATCATTATGCAAAGTAAGTAGGGCCGCTTTTGAGAATTCTTTGAATTATTTATTTATTTTCAGTCCAAAAAATGTCAGACAATAGAGAAACAAATAGCCGACACAATTCTCTAGACTCCTAAGGTGACGTCTTGTGCTTGTTTTGTCCAACCAACAGTTTAAGAGCCAGCACTTTTTAATTTAAATGGAAAACAAATTATTGAATTTGGGGCTTTTTAAGATCCTGCGGAAACCATTGAAAAGTCAAAAGAAACTGATGCTGAATGTTTGATATTTTTGCCTGATAATCATTCTTCAAAAATTGTTGTATAGTTCTTTTATGTTAATTGATTCGGGTGATTTTGCAACATCACGCAACTGTGTATTAGGGGACTCGCATCCTAATCGAATGTATTTGCCAATCAACAAACTGAAAAACATGAAATTGAACATGACGCTAAAAGCCAAGTTGACATCTCTTTCCGTCTTTCTCTAAAATGCGAAGCGAGAAGTGTGCTGTGTATTGGAACTCCAGCAGTGAGAAGGACCAGACTAAAGTTGTGAAAAAAAAAAGCTCTGGGGAAGCAGCTGTTTCTCTAAATCAACCCCTTAGAAAACCAGAAAAAAAATCATCATCGAGTGTTAATAACGAAAGGTTTGGTAACAGTTCAGTGTGTGGAAGATGGGATTTTTCTCATTTCCTCTTCCAGTCTTCTGCAGTTAAATCTTTGCCGTCTCTTTCTCTCGCTCTCTTTATTCAATTTCCAGCCCATTTGCAACCAAATTCAATTTAGAATCATTTCCCATTTTTCCCCACACTAAAAGCTCCTTGCATTCGCAAATTTCATACGTCACCATATCTGCCCAATCAACTATCTGCCCACGCTCTACAAACAAATCAGTTGTTGGACGTTAATGTTTAAAGACCACTTATGTAATCCGTCAGTCTATCGTTGAGGCTGAAAGGCTGTGCAACTGTAACCACCTCCATCACCACCATGATCTTCAGATTGTCTTTCAAAGAGCCTTTGTCCAATCTTCTTTCTCCTCTCCTGTGTCTTCGCTGAGTTTGTATTAGGATGCTACCCTTTAGTGACAAACCACAAATGTTTCTCTGTAGCTTTAAAATTATTAAAATGTATATCTTAGGTTTTTAATTTCTCGCAATTTTAGATAAAGTGACAAAGGATTCTTACATACGGCCCCCTATGAAGCTCCATTTCAATCAGCCAGACCAGATCCACACATAGATATCAGTCTCCTAAATATGCTGAACCAGAGATCAACACCAAAATCTGATGGGTTCTCTCTTGGCCCATGTCCCATTCTTCATGTTTCATAGACGTTCTTTCAGTAGTTTTTGCATAATCCTGCTTTCACATAAACAAATCACCAGACTGACATATGGACAGGGGTGAAAACATTACTTCCTTGGTGGAGGTCAACATAGTGTCAGTATCTCCTCCGTTCCAGTGCAGGCTTTGACATCATGGCCAGGATGAGCACAACCCATTAAGCCACTGGGAGTTTCTAAAATGTATGGAGAGCTTATCTAACCACACAGGTTTGATCAATTATTTAGAATAATGACAATTCTATTAATAATTAATTCCGATTTTTGGGGTTTTGTCGTTCCAGTCTGCCCTCGTCTGGCCTCTGTGTACACGAGCAGTTGTTTTGTTTGGAGTTTGTTGCGGAGGGAGTGTGTCATGCTCACCAGAGACGTAGGGGGAACCAGCGAGAGAGAAAAAAATA
Source organism: Verasper variegatus (assembly GCA_026259375.1). Taxonomy (NCBI): domain Eukaryota; kingdom Metazoa; phylum Chordata; class Actinopteri; order Pleuronectiformes; family Pleuronectidae; genus Verasper; species Verasper variegatus. Next base: position 5,994,981 of record CM048053.1, read on the forward strand.
ACAACAACTTATTAATAAAACATGAGAGTGAATTAACCTGGGAGCAAAGCCAGAGGTTTGAAGCATATTTAGCAGCAAAAAAGAGTTTTCCGTGTAATTGGGCTGTGTGGTGTTGTTACAGTCCGGGTGGCACTAACAGTGCAAGGTGCTGCCCCAGTTATGTAACTGAAGAACAAAAACAACCAGAGCACAGAGACAATTACTGTGCTGAAGTATGTAACTACTGGTGCACTCACACATGTGGACACAGACATGGACTTTCACTGCTTGATGCTTGTATTATCCAAAAATATGTAATATCATAGGAAGCTTGTTTTCTGCTCTCACATCAAAACATTGTGTAATATTGACGTTACTGTTGTTCACATTCGAAATTCAATATCATGATCTCCCACTCGACAGGTACAGGACAAGATGTGTAAGGAATGTATACGTATTAAATAATGCATCTGTCATTTCCTACACACAGACTGGCACTTACACTAACTAAGTGGGGGGGGAATATGTGTAACTCGTGCATACGTATGATTGTGTACAATACATATATTGCTGAAATATAATGCTGATATTATTGATGATCTCCGTCAATCATCCCATTGATAGATCAGTCATTTAGTCTACGATTTATTTTATATGTATATAATACACCTAGAAATCTATCCTCCCCTGCTACTATATAGTCACCTATCATCCACCATACTGAAACCGCTATTCAAGCTTCATTTCTGAGGAATCCATGTGATGCTACTGAGCCCGGTGGGGACAAGTTAAAATACACTAGTGGAGATCCACAGGAGCAGACTCACACTGGGAAAACAAAAACCATGGAAACACATCCACATGGGGCAATCGAACGCCATGGAAACAAATCCATGTGACGGCACGCAGATACCAGCCGGGTTTAGACGTTTTGCAAGCAGGCAAGGTGAGATTCCTCCTGGGAGCCACTGGCGGATCTCATAAGCAGGAGAAGACCACATTCGTTTTATCACAAGCTACAGAACATACGTCCTTTTCTCTCGCTTATTCAAAGACAGCACAGAGTTGATGCCACGCTCAGGGAATGTCAATCTCCAGGGATCAGTTTCAATATCAATGTCCAGAAGCTATATATTTGTGAGTCTTTTTAAATGTGTTATCTTTACTGATTGTTGTACGTTTGCCAAATATCCCTATACAGAGAGGTCAGAAGGATAAAGGATCGGGGGCGGGGGAGCCACGAACATGGTTTTGCTTGTACATTTTGTTCTGATTCATGTTTCAGATCTGTAATAAAGGGGAAATAAATGTGGTTTGTGGTTGGGATGTGTTGTAATTTGAATCCAGTTCTGCGGGTCAATTTGTGTCAGTGAGGACTCACTCTCTCACGGTGAGAATATTCTGGAACGGTCCAGCGTTCGCCTCTGAATGATGCAGCAGTGTGTTGGTGTCACAGCAGACTGGAGTGATGCGATATGTGATATCTCATAGCCTCTGCTTCAGTGTGTTGCCAAGACTGTGAGTGGGCTAAGCATGGAAATAGAAACGTATTTATAGGGGCAGGTCAGATTGCTGATAATAGCAGCACTGTACAGTATATGAAGCATTCCATTATGACATTCACTGCTGAACTTATTGCTCATATATCTGTGTATACATTTGTATTTAAGAAGGGAAAAAAGACTTTGGGTAATTAGTTTTTTTCACCTAAATCTTAAACACTGGACCTATGAGCTTATTTTTTAGTTCTCCACCATTGCAGTAAACTTTAACGTGACAGTAGTACATAGTAAAAGTATTCTTTAATTGTCTCCAGTACCAAGAGCAGGAGTGACAATGTCAGAACTTATTAATGTGACTTTCTTGAATGATTAAGCCACGGGGTCTGTTTAATACCAGCCTTCGGTGCTCATCGCTTGAGAAATGATTAGCTTGAAAGAGATAAATAAATCAGTTTAATAAGTATTTTGAACAGAAGTGTGTGCTTTGAGAGTTTCGCAGTCAGGCCTGCATGCCTTGACACCTTTGGCTGAGTGAGCCATAAAAGCTGCGAGCTTCACCAATGAAAAGCAATTCAATTAACACAAAAAGGCTCCGGTTGTCAAGCAACACCAAGGACGCCCCATTCTTCTGTAGCGCGGCCTTCAGCAGTTTCGTAAACTGTAATGACGTTTAACTGAAATTCACAGCCAGGGATGATTATAAACCTTTTGAGAGAGGAATTTAAGTCTTCACCCACGTCTTGTTTTGATTGATTCAGACAATTGATGCGTACAAATGGCTTCAAAAGAATCACCTTGATGGCAATGAACGCTATGGACTAAATAATAAGCCGGAAAACCGAACATATTCTATATATTTATTTTCTATCAGTTCCTATAGAGCCTATAGCAGACAACAACAAAAAAAAGTTACAGCTACTGGAACTTAATGAGGTCAAAACACAAGCTGTGCGGTGGAATTTCACAGGAAGTTTTGGCATTCTCAACTTTTTTCAGTGTTTATCCATTGATTTCCAACCCACTCTTAAAACTACCTTTATTATTCTATGAATCACAAGGGGTGTTGTATGCCGCCGTCTGTTGTCACAAAAACATACACCCGACCTCTACAGTGAAATCTACACCCAAAACTGCAAACTAATGACATTTGTAGAAGGACATAGCCCTCCATCCCTCCATTGACTCTCTGTGCCCACTTATCTAGAGAAGAAAAGGGGCAAAAGGCGATCCCAGCATGGGAGGGGAAGGGTAGACACGAGACCGGCCACAAGTCCATCACCACGGTAGATCACATTTCAGGGCATCCCTCTGCTAATCCATGCATCTGCCTTGTAATGGGGTTTATCTAACATATCAGATTCATACAGATTGAAGTACTTGGTGTTTCTTGGATTGAATCATCTGCGACAGAAAGCTCACGATTTATGTGCTCACCCTGTGGACATGAGATCGTCAAGCCAAGACCTGGCTGCTCACACTGTTAGCACCTGTCGGCCCCATGTGGACCGGTCTGGCTACTGTCAAAGTTAGTTTGCTTTCACAATGACATGCTGCCTTGACCATGTGTGCTACTCTGTGTTAAAACATCGAAAAAGGCAATGCTTCTCTCTGGTATGTTGGTCTTGACAAAAGAAGGAGGAAACATTGATCACGCAGGTAAGTTGTTGGCGCAGCTTGACCAACCTTTTGCCATTTGTAGCAGGTGCAGAAAATAAAAATGTACTGAGCTTTGGGGATCGACTAATGGCCAGTTGAAGACAGCCGACCGAAATTATTGCCAAGTTAGAGATTCATCCTGTCATTCAACGGCTGGTCAGGAGCACCTGATCGCTTCTCGCTACCCGCTACTCCACGACACGCGAGACACGATGAAGCTGAAATTCAGTCCGACTCTAAAACGCATCTCAGAAAAGTCAAGAATTGCCTCACATCGAACAGAGTGTACTTTTCAGTTGGTATTTATTTGTTCTCTTGTTCCATCTGCACCAACACCGCTGCCGTGTGGGGAGATGCCTTTAGCCGTGAAAGTAACCCGAAAACAACTTGCTTTATTTATGAGCTTAATAAGAAGCTCTGGTCTTTTGTCGAAGCAACAACAGACAAGTAAATGTATATGCTAATAAGGGCACATTGGTAATACAGACTCATATCAGAAGAGAAGAAATGCCAAGATCTGTGGAACAAAGACGAAAACAAACTGTGCACAAATAAACAAAACCACAATGGCATGTAAAATAAAATACAATAATTTACATTCACGCAGTGTCCATACAGACATTAATTTACCTGCAATGTCTTTGCCACCATATACCAACATTTAAGTGTAGGAGATTCAACTTTAATCAGCAGTACAGGACGTCAACCATCAGTTATTTTCATTGTCAATTAATCCACCGATTATGTTTTGGATTAGGTGATAATTAGGTTTTGGCAATGTTTGGCATTTTTCCCTCATAAACTAATGATCAAAATATTTACTGATTAATTTGACCAACGCATGTCGTCTCAGTTCCAAACAACAGGTTGATTTTCTAATACCTAAAATGGAAAACTTGCTGATACAAATGAGTGACCTGCTATTTTCTCTAAATATTTTATCTATATTTCTGGAGGATTTCTAGATCCGGATGATCTAGCACTGTAGTGATATACTGTACATACGGTCCATTTAAAAGCCAGTGTTCAAACTGTGCAATATACCCTGACACCATCAGTCCCAATATCCAAAAGATTGATTTCTTTTTATAATGTTTAATTTTGAGACTTTTTTAGTTTGTCATAAGCAGTAATGTGTTAGAAATCCTTTCTCAGTAAAGTTATGAATTTAACGTGATTTAATCATCACAATAAACTTCACTTCAACTTCACATTTTCCAACCTGAAACTCGTCCAGTCGTCGCACCTTGTGCCGAAACCAGACCGATGAGGAGGATTTTTCTTAATGATGTTATTCATTTGGTGGGATTCATCATTCATTTGAAAAAGAAACTGCTTTAAAAATAAAATGATACGACCCAAAATATACTCACATTAATTCCACCATGCAACAAGTCTTCGTCTTTCTTCAGCTAGTTGTGAATATTTTATCATTTAATGGGCAAAAAAACCACAACAATTTACTTTATATGGTAGATTGTATTTTTAGAAATCCCATCCAGGCTGCTTAATGCATTCGTTAGAATATATAATTATCACATATTGTGTATAACCCAGAATAGTAACTGAGACAACACAGCTTGTGGCCTAAAAATTAGGGCATTTTTCACTTAATATCCTGGAAAATCAGTAAGCGCACCACATACCGCTTTACAAAAATAATGTGTCGTACCCCAACTGTGATTCTGAGGAACCAACCTGAAACCACATTTTTTTTTAAACAAAAGGTTTTTGATCCTGGCAGTGGGACTCATCACGATCTGGTCCACTGAGAGAATTTCAAGGTGATAGGAGTGTGCTGGTGTCAATGTGCTTTTCATCTGTAATCAAAAGGTGAGTCACAAACTAGTCGTGACGTTGGATCTGTGACACCTCTCTGTCTGCATATTTGAACCCACCACAACCCACGACCCTGCCTACACCCTCACCCCCCCATTGTGCAAGATTGCTTCTGGGCATCTTGCAATACCGCATGACCCAGAGGTTACCACACTAAACAGCAAGGGAGCTCAGGGACGTTGCTATTTCTAGACACTGGTTTCACCCATGAGTAAAAATGTCAATTCACCAGGGAAAACCATGTGGTTTGTCAACAAGAGCAACAGGTAACTAGTTAGTTTGCTTTCAGAAATTGCTTTAGAAATCCCCGTATATTTGCAGCTTCCAATGCCTTAACTTCTGCTTCAGTCATCGCCTTTAAAAGGTTACACATACGGAATTCATTGACACTAGATAACACACAAGCAACAGCATCTCTGAAAAAAAGGAGCACTTCCTCAGGAGGAGGTTGGTCCTCTTGTCTGAGCCTCCATGTAAGGTCGATAAATGTGGGCTTTTCAAAAACAAACTTACTTCAAGGCTCAACTCACTCTTACAGCCCTTAGTGCCGCACGCTTTCAGCCTAAATTCATACAAAAAACTGTGTTTTAAAACTATAACAATCTCCATCCACACAAATGTTTTAGTTCTGTATCAATAATAATTCCCAAACATACTAAGACACGTGAATACGCATGTCTTGTGACCGTTCACAAACACTGGGCACGTGCGTGTCGGCGTAAAACTGGAGGCAGATTGTCTCTGCAGTCGGTTGCTTAGTTACAGAAAACACAACGCACAAGAGACAACAATGGTGAAAAGTAAGAGCAGGGACTGCTTACCAACGTTGAGCAACTTTTTTGCATTTGCCCGTGGTGATCGAGTTGTGTTGACCCCATCAGGAGGCATCGCCATCTTTGTTTCTGCTCGTCCATACTGCAATGCTCACCCGGAGTTTTCAAACTAAAATGAGGCCAGCTGTGTTTCTAATCCTCTCCATTTTAGGTGCTTGAAAACTCCGAAGTAGTGTGGATGGCAGGCGTAAACTTAGCAACAAATGCCTGTAACAAAAACAGAGTAATGTAGATTGTTAGCATAGTTGTGCCGTGCTGCATGTAGCTCCCATGTAGGCTGGATTAAAATAACCTCAGTGTTTCTGGTCTATCAGCGCTGTGGAGGGACGATTAGAGATGTGTTTGTGAGCTGTGAAAGACGTCTTTCTGTTCTGCTCAGGATGCCTTTACTCCAATATATATATATATATATATAAATTAAATTCATGTTTAAAATCCTGTATATATAAACTATAAAATAGAGAATTGAGATGAACATACTGATATTTGCAGCAACAGTTTGGTCTTGTGACTGACAGCCTCTTAACAGTGACTCCCTGTGGTTACCATGATATGTCACCATGTACGTAAGCAGCAGTGGAAAACATTTGTGTTGGTAAAACCTGAGTTTTTCTCACCAGGGAGCAACAGAGAATTGTGACGGCCGTGGTAGTCAACAGGAATGACGGGATGAATAACACATGGGGGGGGGGGAAAATCCATGCATAATCTCATGTCCCTGCTATTTGTAACTGCAGAGGGTTTCATTAACCTGGTCTAATAAGAACTAATAAAGTTGCTTCTCCATTGTTTGCTATTGATTTCTTTCCGGCTCCTCTTGATGACTGTAACGCCAGCCCTTAGAGAGGTGAGCGGATCCATATGATGGTTCATATGTCTGTCACAGCCCTGCCACTTCCACTGGCTTTCCATGGTGAGTTACTGAAGGTGATGGGCAAGGCTTTTATTAAGGCACCTATGTGTTTGGGGACAGCTCGTCTCAATTGACCTGTGGTAAGTTGAAGTTATTAAAACAGTCGCTCCTCGCCTTTTTCACACCAACCTATTCCCTTATTCCCCTACCTCCCTAGGAACCGCACACCTACTGGATCACTTTCTTTCTGGTTTGACAGCTCCCTCCCACTCACTCTCATTCTTCATTATTAGTGTTCTCTAAGTCTATCTCTCACCCTCTTTCTTTACCCACTACCCACACTCTCCCCTGGGTGTTTTCCAACTCTCAGTAAACCGCTTTCAACTCATTTTCCGTCCACTGTCCTGTGAATTCACCTGTCCTTTGTTACCTTCGCCTCCCCAGGTCTTGTGATGGCAAAAGTGAACACATGTCAAATTACTTTTGTGACAGAAAGCCTCTTTCTGTTTCAGAAGTGTCGAGGCTCGCCTGTCTTTGTTCCATTTCCCATGGTTCCCTTGTTCAACTCACAAACGCACACCTGTATGCACGAAGAGCAGCAGCGTGTTCCTGGGCAGCATCTGCAGAGTGGTGTAATGTCCTTTTTTGAATATATCAAATGTTTTATGGATGGAAGATCAATGCAAAGAATAAAACTCCAAAAATAAAAACGTGAATAAGTAACATTGGACTACATTTTGTTTGGGGTTAGACAAAAAGATGACAAAACATACCTTTAGATTTTTTTGGGGGTGGGGGGACGGTGCGGTTAACCTGTCAGAAAAGGTTACAGAGAACATCCAGCCTGCTGTGGCCAGTAAAGGAGAGAAACCACTAAACCTAAAAACAGACTAAGTAGCAGGAGTGCTATAAAATGGATCCAAATATAGTAGGGAGGAAATGTGTTGCCAGAACTGTTGATGCTTCTCCATGTGTAAGCTGATATGTAAAGAAAGCAGGGCGCAGTGCGAGACTGGAAAGAATAAAATTGCACTCAACAACTCCTTTGTTCTGCTTAAGAGTGAGCTCTAGTGGCAACATGCTGAAACACAAAATAGCAGAAACGATCCTGTCGTTCACCTGTTATGGGCAGTAAAATGTTTTATACAGCCACAGCCAGAAATGTGGTTAATTTTGATAAAAATTATTTTATATTTGTTTATTTCCACTGTCTCACATCCCTTGGTGTTGGTATAATGATGTTTTTTATCATCTTTCTGAATAGAAAAGAACATCTTAGCAATGTTGGCACACTGGTCCAGCTTTATTTTAAGTAATAATAGCACTGACATAGCCATAATTAAGAAGAATGATGACTTGTATATTCGGTGTTGTTATAAAATGTTGAGTGTTCAGCACATCAAATGCTTGGATCTACTCTTCTACTATGAGATGAAGGCCTTTAATAATTCAGTAAGTGCTTAATGTTGTTTTAGGAGTTAATGGTTGCTTATATTGTGGAAAAAGTATGACTGATTCACACAGCGGGAAAAATTCCCCGCCTCCCTCCACGCCAAAACAAACACCTCATTCTCAGACTATAAACAAAAAAAAACATCTAGCGACCAGAAAACAAAAAAACACTCAAAGAGCAATTCTGGTAAAGGAAATGGTACTTTAATGGCTCTCGCAAAGTGCTTAGGAGAACGCAATCTTCCAAAGCAAAACAATAATCTGCAGTGTGGTAGCCTGGAGATTTCACTAATGAGGAGAGATAGAGAGATAAACTATATTACAATTGCGGCTGAAAGCGCTTTAAATGCTTTCACTTGGTTCAGCCTGGTGGATTCAATAACTAATTGCGACATAAGTTATGATGTGAGTTTTGCACTGTTGCTTCTTTATGCACCGCCAGGCCCAGGAGCAAGATTCAAGGATCAACAATAATTAAATAAATGTAATTATAATAATTGTTTTTTTTAGCATTAAGGTGCTTGTTGTGGGCTCTGAGTGACAGCACGCGTTTGAGCGATAAATCCGACTCCGGTTTGTTTGAGAAACACCACATCACACTGACTTTGTCTCGGTGAGAGTAAGCAGCTTTCCTTCAGGTAGCTCAGACTGCAAGAAATGCAGCGATAAATCTCCTGTCGATATGATGCCGTACGCACCTTGATTTAAAAAAAAAGGCAAAGCTGTCACACCGCAGCCGTTTCACCTTCAGAGGATGGTCCTTGCCCACATATCACCGTGGATTCTCGGCTCCCTCTGTCTCTCCGTCTCTCCAAACTGCCTCTGCAAAAAGCCTGTTTATTATTCATGTTTATCATCACACCATGTCTACTGTTTGCAACCAGTTTCATGGATGGACTGGCAGCAATTTAGAGTTGCTACATGAAACCCCGGCTTTACCGTCAACACTGAAACGGATCCCACTTAGTTTAACACAGCCGACCACATTGATGTGTGCTCGCAGAGAAGCACGGGCACGCGCTCATTCCGACTGCAACTGCAAAAACGCCCACACACCGAACATTCACATACAAACACACACATCAGTTCTGGGAAGTGCCTGTCAGATCACCATTTGAGTTCATGTGTTTTCTCAACACCATGGGCTCCGGCCTCTCACACTCGCCCATCACTCTGCACAGTGGAGGGAAGAGAAATGAGAGCATTACTGCAGTAATCGCAAATCTACTGAGATGGAGGATAATTACCTCACAATGACTTCCTTGCTTATTAAAAACCTATCGCGGGTCTAATCCTCTTTTCTGGGTGCTGATATAAGACATGAAGAGATGACAGAAGCACATAGGCAGGTGTGTGTGACTCTTCTCCCTCCAGACTCCCATCTAAACCCTACTTGTCAGAACATCAAGTGATGTACATATCTGATTTATATTTTTTCAGCCAGTTGTTGCTACAGCAACTTCTATATTTTCAACTGGCTTTTATGATGAAAAATATAACTCTGACAAAGAGCTCTAACTTGTCAATGAGATGCAGTTACTTGAGAAGGGTCAAGGTCCAGTCCAGAGGCTGGAAGCAAAATAAAAAGTAGAAACTAATACCACAAACCGAACGAAGAACAGGAGGCATCGAAATCTTTGGACAGAACAATAGCAGGACTAACTGAGCATCAATAATATACATATTTTTTGTTGTTCTTTTTATCGTTATATTTTGTGTCCAAGATAATTTACATACTTAGAAAGAGTTTTCCTCAACCCCATTTTGGCATTTCTGGATGACAACTTCCTGCTTACCAGTTGTCATGCACATTGATATTGGCTGATATGACACCCAGGCAGATTTATCAGTCTTGGCTCTAATGACCTCATGTGGGGTTGCCTGAAAAGCAAATGGGGTTTCTGTTATTTTAAAAATTGTAAATCAAACAACAATGTAAAAACGAATAGATTGAATTATGTTGCATACCACTTGAAACTGGGGGACCTTGACCTTCACAAGACTGCACATGAATGCAGCTCAGAATTTTGCAAAATGCTTGACAGGGTGATTGATGCACTTGAAGTCAAATAACCATTTAATCCAGTAGCTGCAAGTAAATCCATCTCATCGGACAAGGTGAGTTCAAATGAACCTCAGTTTCAACATGTTTCGTTGCAAAGACCTTACACAAAGCCTGCGAACACAGGCGACGATCACTCAGTGAAAATAAGTTTTCACAGTCACCCTGAATGTTGCCTGAAGCCGGCGCGCATTTATACTTCGGCACACCACTTTTCCTTGAACATGGCAGACAAGCACAATGTCATCGAGCCATTTAATGATTCAGAGGACTTACAGTATCCACCCATCAATCCTTCATCTCTTTCTTGACTCATCTCTCTGGTTGTCAAGGGGCATTATGGATGCGTCTTTAAGGCCTGACGCCAAAATGCTCTCACTCCACAGAGGAGTGTACGATCCGGCCGCTTCCCACCACTCGACTGACAGGAAATGAGATGGTGTCATGATGAATGTGGTCGATGTCTATTTTACACTGATGAGCTCAAGGATGACTGCAGCTGTACCGCTTCCCAGATGTGGAGCATGATGATGTCTGGAAATGGAGTATTATTGCAAAAAAATAGCCGCTGACAGAGAGGAGGCGATATTCAGTAGCTCTACAGACAATAAGCTAACATCTAAATATGTGCAGTTTTCTTTTTAAATTGCAGTGATTCCAAGAGTATATAAGTAAATAAACACATTTTTTTACAGAGAATCCTGTCTGCAGTTTACATAAATGTAAATGTCTCAGGCTAAAAGGCTTTCTAGGCTAAAGGTGCTGTCATTATTGGCCAACTGATGAATCGGTCGCGCTTTACAAAGTATTCAGGGAATAAAGCAGAAGAGCTCGGTTTGATTTTGACGGATTTCTTCGGAGCCACCGCGCTGCATTGTGTGTCCATACTCGGTGTTGGAAACTTGTAACCCCACCTTAAGGGCCATATAAATCATCTTTGGAAGGCACTGACAAACTACGTTCTTTGTTCTTTAAGTACATGAACCTGTCGGCCATTTGTGTTCACTGGAGCCAAACCAGGAGAAGCACCACTGTGGATTGTCTATGTGGTATTGGGTGAAGTGATTAATTATCAGTGTGTTGTCTAAACTGACTTTACGTATACTTATTGCTCAGGTTGTATTAATAACCTTTAATGAATTATTGCCACAAGCGGCTGATAAAATCTGTTATTTCAGGTTTAAAGTGAGTGAAACGATGTTCCTGCCAGAGTGTTTCTATAAAAGATGTTTCCTGTGCCTCTATTTTTGACTTCACATACTTAGCTTGTACTCACTCAGAGGTGTGGATTACAATCTTCATGCATCATCCTCTTCATTATAAGACAGAGTTTGAACTATGACACTTTTGCCTTTGAGAAAAAAAAATTAATTAAAAAAAAGAGCCTGGTTTGCTTGATTTCCTCTGCAGAGATGTGTGTACATTGTTTTTACACATGGACCCATGAATGCACAGCAGCACACTGTGATTCGCGATAAGACAATCACACATTGCATTGATATGATTGAGAGCACACCCACATCTACAGGCACAGGCACAGATGCTCACACAAGCCATGTGAGACCTCCCATCGATAAATCATTTCACAATTAAAATTCTATTTGGTGAGTCAATATCTGTGAACTTGCTCTCATAATGAATTCATAATGGACATACATGTGCAAACATATTAGCGTAAGCAGCCCCCTTTATTTCCCTTGCTAACAACTTGGTTTCGATCCCCACTGGAGAGATAAAGAACAATCATTGTAATGACCACACGATCAAGGTCAGTGGAATTTGATGGGGGGGTCACGACTTAAAAAAATGCATTGGCAGGATGAAAGTTTAAAGAGCTGCAAGCTGCTGTTGCATACCCGGCAGACTCAGCTGCCGTGACACAATGCCTCGACCTTGTTCTGTGCAAATTGGCTGCAATCACATCCGGATGTACATCAGATTTCATTCAACCCATTATCCTTTAATCGTTCTTCATAATGATACATACAAATCCGCGGAGGAAGTGTTGGCAGGCTGGACAGGTTTTCAGTGACCTGACAAAGTGAAGCAGAAACTTTTTAAGTGCAGATCCTCTTAATGCCACTGTTCGCTGTAGAGGAACATCTCTGCCGTGTTCTTTGACTCTAACCACTGACTCAATTAACAGGAGAAGGAAGCCACCTTTTTCTAATGTCAGCCTAAAAACCTTTCTCAAGAAACCAATTACTGGCAAGTGAGTTTGCCTAATTCGTCGTGACATGTCTGGCTGCGCAAGAACACAAGAAGACCGAGACAGAGTTCAGATGAGGGATCGGAGGTTCAGGCCACAGTGAGATGAATTTCTTCTTCTGTTTTTTTTTTCTTCCTCTCGCCATTCCCATTTCTGTCACTATGTGGTGACCTTAAGGTATAAGCCAACAGGGGCCGGCGCCTGGTGCCGGCAGCTTTAGTATTCTGCAGACGAGCCACTCATCCATCTCATTTTTTAAGGTCAGCTTCTATTTCCATTCACTCTATCAAAAGATACCCGGGCACATTATACAAACACAAATGCACATATGCACACGGATGACCTGAACATATATGGTCATGATGTGGACACACACATCGGCACAAATACTTGAGCCCAAAAGCCACAAACTCAATCATATAGCATTTACTCATTTACACAAAAAATAGCAAATACATGCAACCATCCATCCATCCAGCCACGTATCTACCTACCTACCTTTTAATTTGGGTAAACCTGGTTAAATATGTTGCCAGTAAACAGGAGCATTGAGGCCAGGGAAAATGTTACATCAGTTACTGTTTAAAGTCTGTTACTTGTCAAAGTCAATGCTGACTGAATGATGTACGATTACCACTTGATCTGACACCGATTGTTGCACAGACTGTAAAAGACGATGTATGTTCCTGGCTATCAACATTATCTGGAACTTCAATGCACGTCATTACAGCATTGTGCCAAAAAGGGGCGGACGTCAGCACGTCTACCGAGGTGCAATGTTTCCATCACTGCCGATCAGAGCTGGAGCCGATAAATACCCATGACTACTGTTGAGTCATTAGACCTAGGAATGAACACCAATAACAACCTTTCACACTCAGAAGTTGTGGTTTTTTTTGTTCAGTAAGAAAGAGGCTGTAAAGTGGTTGCACATTCACAAATAGGTTCTTTAGATTGCTTTCAAAGGATGGAGAGTAAATAAGAGAATATTCCTATCACCTTCTGATTCCACCATCTCCTCCTTGTACCTTTTTATGTGCTACTGAAAACATCCTCTCTGAACAAGAAAAGAATAAAATGTTTCTTCGAGCAGGAATATTGAAAATAAGCTATTTTTGATAAAGAAAATGCACGTCTCAGTTACATGGAGTCCGTGTTAAACCATCCACCAAAGTGTTGTTGTAGGAAGGAAACGTTACTTATAATGGTTTTACAGAGGCTCTCATTTTCTTCTCACAGTGACAATATGACAGTGCCCAAAACCCAAAGTATCTTGATCGCCCCCTGGTAGCTGTCTGCAGTACAGGTCATAAACTAGAACTAAAACTATGATTACTATTCATCACCTTCTTTAATATACATGATGTCGACCCATGCTCTCTCATCATTCCAATGTTACAGCTCAGATTTTTACTTCAAAATGTACAAAATGTCATTACAAAATGGATTTCCTCACACCAGAGTCACAACATGATGCCAGGAATTTGTAAAGCAAAATATAATCATTTTCTTTTTGCTGACTTCATGAACATCTATTCACAGTTGGCAGCTGTTTGGATCTCCCTGTCTTGCTGTTATTGCAGTAATGTCTGAATAAGCTACGGCCCGACCTTATGTTAAGTTGATAATGTTTCAGTTCCAGAGCTTTTGGCTTGGTCTCCAATAAGGGAGCTAAAATGGAAATAAATAAATGACAAAATCATATTTTTTAACCATTCTTAACCAGACATGTGGAATGACCCACACAACAACAAAGTGTGTGATTTTACTTCAGCTTTTTGTTTCTTTTTTTTAACAGGAACAGAACAGAATGTATATAATCAGTACGCCTATACTCTGTACATTGCATGTTGAATCTAAATATTGGTGCATTATAACAGTCACATTGTGATCTTACTGTACATAAGTGACTTGGCTTGGCTACAAAGATTCTCATTATTAAAAGCTAATCAAGGTAGCTCTTAATACTGATTACACGACAATATAAACACTAATTTGTGTCGTATTTTTGACAATGCACTTTTTCTGTAAATGCTACAAACCAGTTCCATGTGTTTGCTTGATATTTACATGGAGGTGACGAGGGAAGTTTCCTTCTTCTTTGTCACAGTCTAACTCTGGAGACACCCACAGGATATGCAAACAAAACAAGATTCCTGGATTTCTTTTTTTTTTTTTATTTATTTCAGTCTGATGCTGAAGCCGATCCCTGATGCTGGCATGTGCACATGCAACAAGGCAAAGCATAGCTGCTCACTACATGTCCCAGGGAGTGAAGGAGGCCATGAATAAATGGCTGAGTGTCTGCAGAGAGGGTTTCTCAAATGCATGTAATGGAGAGAGATGTGTTGTTTTCTTCTAAACACTTAGAAAGAAATATATATTTACTGCAATGTGGGAAACATACGAACCAGAGAGAGGAAATCGTATTAATATTCACTGTTGAGATGTTGCCTTGTTTGAGGCAAAGGCTTGTCTCATTAGTAACAAATCAACATGCTTGGAAGAGGATATGTCCAGATTAGTGGGAATATGCAGAAGGAGAGAGTGTGACACAGCGTTAGCATGCTCCATTAGAGAGCATTGTCATCCTGGTTATGTCCGTGTAATGAAGCCGGCTATTGAAAGTGCTAGTCAAATATGTGTGTGTGTGTGTGTGTGTGTGTGTGTGTGACATAACAGGCGGTGCACACAACTGCCATCCATCACCCACATACTGCCAGCAGGGGAGCAAAAGAGTACACACACGCACACACATACACACGTAGCCACAGCATGTCCCAGCGTGTGCTCCAGCTTGGCACATATTAAAAGGAGCGTACACAAACACACACACACACACAAACAAACACACTCAAGTTAGGAGGGAAAAAAAGTTCTCATCATTTCTCAAGAAATTTTCCTCCACAGGCTCAGACCTATTTTTATGATATATTTCGACCACCTCCCGACTGTGAAGCCCTGAAGTTTTAATAATCGATGAAAAATGTATACACCGGATTGGATTTGAAATAAAGTGGCATTTAGCAGAGTGAGAATCCAGGTCTGACAACATCATATAAGGCAAAAGGCACAGCACTGCAGTCAGCAGTGTTTACTTTCCATTCAGCTATATGATGATCATCGTTTCCCTACTTTTAATTGGATACACCTTGTCACCTTCTTCTCACAGTGGCTGGTAATTTATTGTGAGGGACATTTATTTTGGAGTTTGTTATTGTGCTAAAACGTTGTAACTGTGTCCTCAACAGAGTAGATAGACAAGTAAATGAATAGGCAATAGATAAACAGGTGAATAAAGTAATGTACACATCATGTCATGGCTTCCAAAATGTAGCTCGGCTTCTCATTTAGGAGCCTTTGTTAGCACTTCCTGGCTCTAATTAGACTCATGAGTCGGGTCTTTGTGGTTGTTGTTGTTTTCGAGGGAGGCAGACAGGCATGAAAACATTACAAAGGTAAAAGTTTGCCTTCACACTTTCACTCAGTGACAGGTTATACTGTGTTTGGACTCAGCCAATGGTTTGTTGATTGGTAAACGGGTGAAGAACTCCTGCTTAATTATATTGATATCACTGACATGTTATTACTGTTACTGTCATATAATTAGTTGGATCTAAACTGTGACATATTATTATGAGAATTATCTTACTGACGAAGGAGATGAACTACACTTCTGTGCCATAAAGAACCTCTTCTTCTCAAAATCTGTATTTTATAGCAGGTCTACAAGCAAAAACAATATCACTTAACATGCTGAGGAGCATCAGGCATACGAAAGCTAACAGCCCAACAGAATATTACAATTCATAATTAAAAATTAAAAATACCATCAATAATCCAAACAGTATTTTTCTCATGCGCCATTGTTATTAGGCTCCCATTATCGTTCATCATTTAGTATGTCTGCCATTTGGAATATCTCTACAGAAAAGGATATTTCGGTAGAATACATGCTAGAGAGTGACAAGGTTAAATTAAACCCCAAAACATATTAAAGTAAAAACATCCACTATGACAACAAATTGCCGTTTCAAGGATGAAATATGATTTTGACACATTTTGAGGGGCAGATAAATCTTCCCAATCTTGCATTAAAACCGCAGCCTGCTGTGAATGCACCTTGTTGCACTTGAAGGTGAAAGGAGCACAGGACAGCGCCCTCGCTGCGGATGCTACCGGCCACTCTGACATCTGTCAGAATTGGCTGTCTGACTTTTGGCCTTGCCGCAGCATCAGTCTCGTTTTAAATGAGCTCATTTGTGGCTACCTACACAGCGGTGCACTGTCACGGGGCCATGGCAGGGCGTCAGAGCGCGGTGGTTTTCCTCAGCCAGCCTCATCCAGACACAAAAACCAAGGCAGCAGTTTCCTGTTTGCCTTGTTCTGAGGTTCAATTTGAAATACTCTTAACGTTTTCATTTTCCGCTGAGGAGGAAGAGGTATATTTGTGAACACAATAATCCAAAAACTTTTAATTTGAAAGAAAAGTAGGCTTGTGAATTTAATTTGTAAAAGATGTAATTATCGTCTGACCATTGATCACAGACCCTTCATGCAATAGTAATCAGTAGTCATGACAACAGCCTTTGATAGCCTGGATTCCAGCAGTGCGTCCTGCTGGAGTCATGACTGATGACAGGCTCTCGTGCTTCTCTCTCGATCACTCTTTCTTTGGTGTTTGATGTCTCTGCCCTTCCCTGGGCTCTTCTCGCCTCAAGCAAATCATCTCATCAGTGAAGCCGGCTAAACTCAGGCCTGGGGTGAGCCTGAAATAAGAACCATCAGGCACACAATCCAAGCCACTGGACTCATTGTTTCCTGGTGTTTGAGAATATGGGATTAAACCAGCTGAGGGTAGAGAGGTCTTGTGTTTGAGGAATCAGTGATTAGAGATGAGCTACAGCCACTTGACTGTTTGGAATAGCGAAGGTAAATCTTGAGGAGTATTTAAATGTTTCCCCAAACAGTTTGCTCTTTAATCTTTAATGGAGGATAGAGTGAGTGCTTATCTGCTGCCCTCTTGTTGCACACTGCAATCCTCTGCATGAGCAACATTAGACACTGAGATATAACATTATAGCACCTTATAATACTGTCTATACAGTAAATGCAATAGTTATATATTTTTTTTACTTCTTTCTGCAGAAAGAGCAACGACCAAGTAGAAATATGAGTGAAATATTTCTGGATACTTAACGTCAATCTACAGCTCAGTTGTTGTTTCGTTACGCCTGAAACATGTTTCCATGTGCTTTCAGGTTGACCGACGTAAGAGCAGACAGGGGAAGCTCTTTACAGCGCGCTGAATGAATTGTGATTTGTTGAAGGTCAAGTTTTCTTGCCTTGCAGGGAGGCCTTTGTCCGTGATTTCAATAGCAAAGTATTGACTTGACAACATGTCGTCCTCCATTCAGATGGAGACATGGATCATTTCTTTCCGAGGAGCTCTAAGTAGCCCTGGCCCCATGACAAGCAACAGCTTGGCTTATGAATAAATGTCAGTGTGGTACAAGTGAGAATTTTTAATAGCGTTGTGTCCGAAGCGCAACACATACACACATACTAAGTCACTTCTTCTCTCTAATTCTTTATCCTCACCACACACCTTCTGGATTTACTTCTTGTATTTTATTTGTCCGTATCCATATTCCAGCCACATATCTATATTTACTGACTAACATGCTAAAGTGACATTCTTGACACTCAAAATATTAGCTTGCCGCTCTTGCCATTTAGTTAATGTAGATGTATACTCTGGGGGGGGACTATAAAATGGCACGAAAGGCGAGTTGTAATCATGGGTGGAAATGCTCTTGTATGGCAATTGAGCCGATTACTATGATTTGTCATAACGCCAAGACTGACATTTCATCATCCATTAGGGACCATGCAATTTGGAGGGAAGCAGCCTCCTGGAATTTAATTAAAAAACAAATATCACAATCCTTTATGTTTGGCGAAGGCTCACTGTGTTTGGAGAACACACAGGTGCAGCACCATATTACACTGTGGAAAATATGTCAGATGGGTTTTAAAATAAAGTATTCAAATATTATTGTGGATTTTGGCCAAACAAAGACACCTCTGCCCTCTGGGAACATGTAGAATAATGAATAATCATGTTTGAACCTTTATAGATAAGATAATTTTATTGTCTTTAAATCTCTAATTAATTCATCTTTCAATCACGTTTGTCCTGGGCCAACTTCATCACTATAAACGGTTGATTACTGTAAACGAATTGCGTAGCTGCGGATCTCTATTGTTCAAACACTACTAAAACCACATAAATTAAATAAACCACAGTGCTGGTTCACACATTCAACAGAGACGATGATCGTAAACTGATCTAACTGCAGTGCCCAGCTGTTTTGAGGAAATGTTATGAACGAACTGTAATTTAAAACGTGTAAAATTCACGTTCTCATTCAAAACCTATGGGCTTAAAGTCTTGGTGCGCATGGGGAGGCAGACCGAGTGGTTTCATGGGATTTGTTGGCATTAAAAAAAAAATATAAACCTTCCCCCTAGAACAAACATTACTGATTTAAAACCAAGAATAATCACAAAGTTTCAGTACTTGTTTGCGAGGTGATATTTCTGATATCCGTGCATTTGTCGGTGTTGATGTCTCTGTACAATATTTAGACTTTCAATAGACAGTCTAAACTCTTAAGGTTTCCCATCCACAAAATCTAATAAGAAGACAATGTTCACTCTAACGTGTGTGTCTTGTACACAATGTGTGTTTGACACCTCCACAGCAGATTTCTGCTTTTGGAGGAGCACCCACTTCTTCTTCGTGTTCTTTCACTTTGTGTTTGGTGTGGGAACTTTACTCTTCACAGTGACAGCGTAACCATGATCAGTGTGTGATTAGCTAAATACGCACATTTGACACCTCTGACACAGCAAAGAACAATGATCATTGTTCTGATGTGAAGCGCTGCAAGAGCAACTTGTTCTCTCGTTCATCTTTATGTTTGCCAGGTTACACCTCGGCACTGCAAATATGGGTTCTGACCTTTGGCTATATGAGTCCCTGCCGCACTTTAATAACGAAGTGAAGGGAAATTTCACAGGATCCTGTGAAAAAAAATCCTTTTTTCACCTTCTTATAATTTTTTGTTTGGCTGCAGTGGAGAGAGTGGACTCACCTCTGTGTGTGTGCACTATTAAACTCACAGATATTGGCGTTTTGAGCCTGGCCATTCAATGAATGTCAACATCTCTTGATGAGTGTTACAAAACAAAGAAGGCCAAGATGCAGCTTCCTTCATGCCCCCTCATCCCTTTGGCTAACACTGACCCCTACGCAGAACTGAGTGGTCCCCTACTAATCCAGCTGACCATAATGCTTTCAATCAGCCCTCTTTCCCATCCTTTCTGCTAATTGTCCTCCTTTCCTCCCCCTTGTGGCTTTCACCCCTCCCTTTGTGACCCTCTCTCAGTTTCTTAACTTGGGTCCTTCTCTCCTGCCATCCCTCCCATTTAAACCCAGTACACAGGGGGCCTGACTGAACGGATTGATTTCCAGTAAGGCGGTGTCTGGAGCACATTCTGGAGCTTTCCAGACACGTTCATCCTCCTTTATTGCACTCTAATCTCAAGGGGCGACCGTGTCTGCTCCTTAGGCTTTGCTGTATACACACACACACACACACACAAATACATAAAAGCGTACACACAGAAACACACATACTCAGCCACGTGGAGCCAACAGTCCAGTAATTTCAGCATTTGGCTCGTTCCCTCCGAAGGCTCCTGCTTAATAGCTAAGCATTGTTACTGCCTTCTTTGCCTTAATGAATTTTATTGGCCTTTCACAGTTGAGCCAATCTTATTGAAGATCAAATAGGCATTTCATTTATAGCAATAAATTACACCTGTCAGTATTAGTGCTCCAGTACACAAGGCTCATATGGTTGCACAGGTTGGGTACCTAAAGTGTCGGAGAAGACACAAGCTTGTTTGGCCCATGCACTGTAACCATGACCCCTCACCCCTCCGCCCCATGGTACTCTGCCCGCACTGCCCTCCACCTGCCAAAGGGAGAGGAATTCCATGCAGCGAAAATCCCTCGCCCTCTCCTGGTGCAAGCACCCAACCAGTCATGCCCAATTAATACGGGGGTCAAAGTTTTAATACACTAGCCGACCATAGTTGATATTCAGCCTGGTATGCTGGGATCAGGACCTGGGATAATGAGATTTCTGTGCACCTGGTGATTACACTGGGCAGCCGACCAGAAACAAAACCGATCAGGACAGCAGGATGTGCCCACTGATTGGGCAGACTGCTTAAATCGACCCTAACCCTCTATTCTTAGCCATGACCTGATTTCCTCCAGGGTTCAGGTTTTGGGGAGTATCACTTAAGTCCTAAGGTTTTTTTTATACACGCTATGAACAACAATTACCAAGAAGACTACAAAAGGGATCATTTTCACTCGTCAATTATTCTATATGAACTTTGCCACAGAGTAATTTCGTAAAAGAATTCAGCTTGGCAACAGACTAAAGTAGCATCATACCGACATTGAATTGTAAACCAATCTGTTAATTTTACCAGGCCGTCCTCCTAATGTTGGCTCGCTGATGGGAAATAATTTGTCTGAGGAGATGGGACGAGTTATTGAAATCTCCTTTAAGCTAATAACGGGGCTGCCAACTCAGGCACTGACACGTTTTCACGGCATACGTCAGTTTTCTAACACACTGGTAACATCGCTGTGCGAAAAGACAAAGCTGACAGCGCCCGGGCCGACAAGACAGAGCAGCAAAGAGCAACAGCAGCACCGCGCAGCAGCAAGTTCTTCAGACCAACACGGAGAAATTATTGTAATTTATTCACATACATGCTGCTCAGAGTAGTCGGCAGCTCTTCTGGCAGCAGCGTCTCTTGCTCTCCTCTCGCACCTTGCATACACAGGCAGGTATAAGAGTGAGTTACTATGGTTATGGGGACGCAATGTGTATCTGTCTCACTGAAACTTTCTCATGATTCCCAATAACAACTTTTTCGGTTAGTATGGTTTTGCACAATCCTGAAAAGAAAATTGTAACTCAATACTAAAATGTAGAGAATATTAGAATGATTTTGGACAGCATACAGTCAACACACAATTGATCGATGTATCAACAGGACCTCGATACTGCAGCTCCGCACCACGATCACTACTGAACAGACTCTGGCCCTATATTGCAGTCGACTGAAGTCCAAGCCGGCGAGACAAATTTCTACATCTCTTGTTAGGATTCTAGCCACATTGTGAAAAGCACCTCATCTTCTTTCCTTGTGTCTGGTCCTGTGCACCATGGTTGAGTGAAAACCCTGCCAATGTGACACGGGCTGATGGGGTGCCGGTCCCCAGCAGCTCAATAATGATGAGATAGATGTATGACAGCCACTCACAGGAGAGTGTCAGGCTATTTGTCTTTCTGTCTGCACTGAAAGATGGATGACCCTTCAACCCCGTGTCGGTGGAAATATTCACAGTGCTGCCATGTCATGAGAAGCCTATCATCATCGCTCAGCCTTGTGCCAGTGGCACTTCAAGACTTTATGCCTTGTTTAGACTGAATTAGTGAGCTGGTTTTGACGTTTGCTGTGTTTGTGAGCTGCTGGCATTCAACGGACAGAGATTTATCAGGCAAGTGGTGATACATTGAGCAAACCTACAATTAACAAACCTTAAAATATGATTACTTGTGATTATTACCTATTGATTTACTCAGTCACTGTAATTTAATCTGTCAATTATTTTTTTTGTGTCAAGCCTTCAGTCTTGTGACACATTTTTAACTTACAAAGTTTATATGCCAGACATGTCAGCAAATAGTTAGACACCCTGCACATAGGGAGTAACATTAGCATTGATTTAAAGTCGTGTCTCTTACCACCTGAACAATACTGGATGCTTTTAGCTCTTTTAACGGACTGCTGTGGCTGATGAGAATGAACCAGAACCATTAAGCTGCGAGCCATACAAACCAAAACACTGAGCTGAAAGAGGGCAAAACACTTCACGTTACACAGTGTCGCCATTTGATCCATTGTTGTTGTTTTTGCTGTAATTACCTGATCTGCACTAAACCTCTAGGCCACCAGGTTGAGCCAGATTTGAATGTGTAGAGATTTGAAACGATGTACTTAATTAACACCAACGTTTGAAATTAGCAGCCGGAGTCAGTGTTTAACTGATGCTGTTCGGCATAAACCTTAAAAACAGTGCACTGCATTAACTCGGCTACAGCCTGATCTGACAGACAGGAGGGGAGCCGGTCTAACGCGGTGCAATGCCAGGCCTCTCACACAACTGTGAAGGAAACAATGTAAGTCAGCTATGGATCAGTCTTAGCCTACAGTACCTCCATCACATACTCTCTTAGCTACAACCAGCAGCAAATTCTAACCTCTGCCAAAATAAACTTTTTACACTTGAGAAGTGTAGAATACTTCTAATGACTAAATCATAAAAATGTTAACAGCAATGAAAAAACTAATTTTTCAAGTCGAGTCTTTCAAAATGTCATTTTAGAAATGAATTCACACATTAAGTACCCTTAACAAACAAAGCAAAGACGAAGCATTGACTGACAATTTAATTTCTATGAGAACAGTACAAAATGTGTAGTCACAATTAACCAACCTTTCAGTTTTGTGTTATAAATCTTCTGTTTATAAAAACACACACACACACACACACACACACACACACATCTCGGGGGAGAGGGGTCAGTCACAGATGGCACACAGTAGACAAGGGCAGGGCAGGCCGGAAGATTGGAGGAAATAATTATCTCCATACATTTCAGTCCTCATTTCCCTCGGGGAATGCACCGCTGATGTTCTCAGCCACCAGTTCCCAAGATCACATCAGCTGTATGTACGGCCGCTCCACAGCAGGTAATCTTGTTCAAATGAAAACTCAGTCTCATCTAAAGACAATCCCACTCCTCAACTTTCCACATGTGCAGCTTTTGTCACTACAAGCACAGAACGGTGAAACAGGCATGTGATCGACTTCAAGGACTCGCGGCACACTGTTTGGTTCAGACTCCTTTGGTGCATTACACTCTTGACGACTCCCACTGTTACCTTGGTAACAGCAGGTGGTGCTATGGGGAGTTCACAGAAGGTGCGAATTGAGTTTGTTGATAATGAGAAAATATGTATGGGTGGATGGGTTTTTCTTGTCAGATCTCCGGAGGCTTGACATGCCATCATGGCATCCGGTACATCATATGCCTTACACTCATTCAGTCATTAGCTCCAATTGATGAACTGGAATTCAGCACTAACAGAATGAAACATTTTCAAATTTACTTTTTTTTTACTACCTAGCTTATATAAAAGACATCGGTCCGCTCTGAGACACCAGGTAACAATCACCTCCCTGCTGTGTTTTGAATGTTGCTATATTTTGTTGTGGTGGTTTAATGTTGTTTTGTGGATCCACTGGAGCCACTCCACCATCCCCACAGTGACAGCTTGATGGATGTTGTGTTACGACTGAATGGGATTTGCTTTACCGTCTGTCTGGAAGGAGATCTAAAGTTGTGGTTCAAACGCAGTACATTGTGGGCCTAGAAGTGCTGCTTAGAACAACAATTTAGGGTAATTAGCTTATTTTTTACATTTCATTGTTGATTATGCGCTTGTATGACTTTGTGTTTTACAGCCTCTGAGGGACTTTTGATGACTAAGAGGCAGAGCAATAAGCCATTTACACGGGCATGTTCCTGAATAATTGACCACCATATTATATACCACTTACAGACAAATGCATAACAAACACAGTTGTAACCAGTGTAATCAAGTATGACTTTCAGGCGACAAAGTAGACTTGGCAGTGGGCAGCTGTGATGTAGGTTGGAGTGATTATTCATCATTAGTGTCTGGGATCTTCAAAGGGCAGGTGAAACAGATAAGTTTGAAAAGTTAATTGTAAAACAAACATTTAGGCATTAAAAATATATTAGGGGCCTCTCTCTGTCTGTTAGTTGTGTACTGTGGGCGGTCTAATAAAGATAAATCAACAAAGTCACAAAATGATTCATCAAATAAGGCTCAATAAGCACCAATGCTAATGATAATTAGCAAATAATCTGTATTAGTAGAGCAGTAGATGAAACACTTAGTAGTTTCTCATATTTAGCCAGTGCTGAGAAATGCCTTCTCACAAACAGCCCCATTTCACGAAAGTGTCCTGACTGTAGCTCTAGTTACCCGAGAGGAAACAACTCATCATTTCCTAATGTTTTTAGGGATGTAATCTAGTTATTTCCAATTCATAGTAATTAACAAGGGGGTGAAATATGTGAATGGCATCACATAATGACCCTGTGCATCAACACTGAGCTACAAACTAAATTTCCGGTGCGACAGGAATTCTCAGTCTACAGGTGAAACCATGACATCATCAAAAGTTTCCTGTTCTGTAACGGCAGCTTCTCAAACACGACTCCGTAACAGTTCATCATCGGGCCGGGTGATTCACTGAATTTCAAATACGATTATCGCTCACTTTACATTCTAACAATAACTTCCAACACGTCCAGTACTCAAAGTTTAATTTGTCTTTGTTTGATTCACTCTAGAGGAGACACATATTTAAACACATTGAAAAGAAGTCCAACATTTTGTGTCGAGACATGACGCGCACAGCCAGGACATCAGCATTAAAGTGACTGGAGAAATCTGGATGCATGATCCGATTAATAATTAAATAAATGTGATCATTAGTTTGTGTGTGAAGAGCGACAGACACACACACACACATGCAGATGCAGTGTTTTAACTTCGCCTGCATTTCCGCTCTTCAAGTGTTGCACAGCAGCTAATTGACTTGTGGGGGAATCATAGACATTTCTCCGGGGCTGAATGTTGAAATTCACGGTAACAGCAGGTGACAAGACATTTATCAGCCTGCAGCCAACGTCATCTCATTTCTAAAGCATGATGGATTCTTTCCCCTTTCCCACCAGTTTTTCTTTTTCTCTGAAAAGATAAATAGATAAATGTCAGCTAAAGAACACAATCTCCCACCCATGTGTTTGATCAAAGGCTAACTGGGAAAATTCAATAAAAGATTTTGCCCCAGCTGGAGTCCTGCCAGATTTTTGTATTAAAATGCAATCGCTCCGAGTCTGAATCTGAGGCATTGCTGTGACCTGCTGGTCCAACACGTAGTTCCCTCATTCACAGCTCTACGGCTCATACGGCTAAATCAACCCCAACTGGAAGATATGAGGCTATTGCTGGCAGCACCTGTGGCAAACCGAGAAGACATCATTGATCAGTAACACAACAGAAAACTCATTTTACATTAACATTTAGCAGCCTTATTGAATGGATCTTCACTTGTCAGAGGGAAGGCAAACAAAAATAATTGGTTAGGTTGGTTTAATAAAGTTTCTAAAAGTACAGCTTGAATCTGCTCTCCCACTCTGGGGAAATATTCTCTCATTACCCTGGGTGTGGGGGAGGAGGGCAGAGGCAATAAAGTAGATTTCATCCGAGGCTCCGGAGAAAATGAAACCTTCCGATGACAGTAGAGCATGTAATGTTTTCATCTGGCTCCACCCATGGAGGAAAATTAAGCGAAAATTACTATTGCATGGAATGGTTTCCTTCACAACAGATAAAATGAACATCATCATCCTATCATCGCTGCAGTGGGTTTAGTATAAGCTTTTGACAACAACCCTCACCGAGTTTCAAATTATTTATATTTCAAAAGTTTCCTCAGTAAATATCAGAGATAAACGTTGTGTTTTTTAATGACCTCTAAGTATTTTGATTTTATCTACAGTTTCGTCATTAGTCTTGAACTTGCACATCAGTTGCACGCTTATGGCAGGAAATCGTACTGCCACCAAACTCACCAAAGCTATAGAGTAAGAACAGGCATCTGGGATACGGAGTGGGAATCAAAATAATAATCAAATAATTAGGTAAAGAAAAAGCTCAGTGGTGCTTTAATATACCCGGGGGGTAGTTTTTTTTTACACAAATTGATTAATAAACTAATTGGAGTATTGATCAATAATGAAAACAAGTTGCAGCCCTAAAGCAATCTCTTTGCAACTTCTAATTCTGTTAGCTGTAGTGAAAACTGGCAGAAAATACAGACTAAAGTGTTAGAGTAGCACTTATCCCAAAACGTTTCTTTACTGCAAAACAGCTTTATGGACTTGAAGCTACACTCTGGTTTCTTGTGGACCAGTTATAGGAAATATATAAATAAATAAAACATAAATAATAAAAATTTATACACAGTAAATTGAAAGGGAGATGAACAGTTGTTCCTCCTTTTCTAAATGTCCTTTCTCTTCATACCAATTAGCATAATTTTGATCCGGCATGTACACAGATCAAACCAATCTAAGGCATCATCACATGGCTTCCACAGGCCCCAATGTGCCCAGCTGATCTAACTGGGAAGCTTTTTTTGACGTACTTTGCATATCAATATAGGCGTCCTCAAATTGAAATCCCTTTCTATTTTAGGAGATTGCTTTTTGATGGCATCTCATTACAGGAATGTTGGCTATGGGTCAAATGAAAATGTCATCGCAGGCTCCGCAAAGGCTTTTGGGGGGGGGGGGGGGGGTCCTTTTCCGACACAGACAAATGTCCCTTTTCCAGTTTAACCTCCTTCGCCTGGGAGATGATAAATCATGGAGCTCACCAGAGAGGGCACATGACGACGGCAGGGTGAATGAGCGTCTGACGAGGTGCCATTCGAGCGCTATGTGACAAGCTTCCACGCTTCCTTCAGTGCCATAATCACTTAAAAAGGCACAGAGGTATGCTCAGGTGTGTTGTCTCAAATGAAAAATGAAAACCGAAACGACACAAAAAGGATTTGGTGGAATCAACTTACTGTGTAAATTGATTCAATTTTCATACCTCTGGAGAACTCATAGTTCCACGTATAGTTCCATGTGGTGGAACTCCTGTCTGGAGCTCCTGTCCTTTGGTTTGTTTGGTTGTTCAGGCAGGATTACGCAAAAACTACTAAGAAGATTTCCATCAAACTTGGTGGAAGAATAGGACATGGGCCAAGAAAGAACCCATTCAATTTTGGGCTAGATCCGGACAACGGGCTGGATCCAGAATGTGTATGTGATCTAATGAGTGCTTTACTAGTGGTTAAGTTCTGTGGAATGGTTATGGGTAAAACAAATGACAACACACAGCATGTCTCCTACGCTCAAGCCCGTTGCTATGTCAACCCATCCATCCATTCCAACCTCCTCTGAATGCAAACCTTGTCTCTCTACATCACGCCACCCTTGGCCCCGCCTTTGCTCCCATCATTATTAACTACTCGCTAGAGATCACCTCACAATAAAATGTTAATATGGGTCGTAATGGATGACCTTTGGCTTGTTTTTTTTCCCAGGACAGTCACGAACACAAGTTCAGAACAAGAGTTCACATTCAACTCTTTAAATTAAATGTGTTTTAAAGACACATGATTAGCGTAGTTGTATACTTCCCAGCATACATTGCTTGTGGTTAAAAACTTTCATGAGACTTTGCTTTCTTTCTGTTTGACTAAAAAATAAAAAATAAATTAATTTCATATAGACTCATCTTTTCTATATTAAGATGAATCATGGATGTGAGCTCCATAGAATTACTGTCATGAGAAACTGAATGGAAAACTAATTTCTGCAATTTAATGCTGATAAAACCAAAGTCATGCTCATTGTGTCTGATAAGCTTCCGTCAGTGATCAGACAGAAAATTTCAGCGTGATCTTGGTAAAGTTTTTTAAACGGAGTCAAAATAAGAGTTACTTTTTGTAACCTTGATAATATAACAAAAACCCTTTTGTTGGTCTGTAAAAGTTTGTTACTGTGCACTCGCTGTACTTCTCATCTGCTTCACTCTCTGTTTTATACTTTGTGAAACAATGTTCTTAGAAACTTCCTCCGTTCTCTGTGGCATTGAGCCTCGTGAATGGCCTGAACTTATTGAATAAAGATACTGTGGGCTCCACTCACTCTTTCTCAATAGACCCATGAATGGTAAAAAAAATTTAAATCTGCTTTTTACGTCTCTTGAGCTTCACGGAAGCAGCATCTGAGTCGAGGTTTGAAACCCCACATGTCTCCATGGTAACGCTTTTGCTATTACCTCAACATACATAACTCCCACCTCCCATCCTGCTTAATGCCATGTCTGTATCCTGTGCAGCACAATGGAGACATTCAATTGGATTGGTTGATGAAATGCCGAAAGCAACAGTTATCACAATAATTGTAATTTATCTGACAAACTAGAACAGTCATTTTGCTGTGTATTCATTAGAACACAGCAAACCAAATTATACACATATTACAGCTTTTCTAATACAGTACTAGAATTTTGTCAGGAGGCTGCATGAAATTTGTCCGAGGTGGCCGCTTCGTAATTCTCTACGACGGGGAGGGGTCAAAGGCAGAAATGTTGGACGTGGGGACCTGACAGCCCAGTCTTCCGCTTTAGAGCTTCAAGCTGCAATGAAAACGGAAACTAAAAGTCAGTAACAAGCAACCTGTGGCTTCACGGTGAAAGAGTCTTCTGGAGTGTCAGCGCAGTAATGAGGTTTTATTCAAGCAGAAGTTGTGTCAGGACATCGGCTGCTTGCGGACAAATGTCTCTCTGAATCGTTTGTATTTGTATTTGTGGCCCTGGAAATGAGATGGAGAGGTTGGGGTGTAATGAAACAGTAAGTGTGTGTGTGTGTGTGTGTGTGTGTGTCCATTGAGTATTTCTGGACCTGAGGTCAGATGGCCATCGTGGTGCTAGTGTGCTAATGTAGAGGAGGCATTAACCCCGCTCTCTCTGGACGACAGAGCGCTTGGCGATCATCCGTCCCCAGAGACTGGTGGCATGTTTCTGTCTGCCTGCCAATCTTATTTCCCGGATAGCTTGCACACTTATTTCATTTTGGCCTGTTTCACAGCCCCGTATTGATTTTTGAAACATCACGTTGGTGTGAGGATGACGGGCCCCCTTTAGAACACAAGGTACGGTAAGCTTGTTGGGTTTGTTCCCTGCTGTTTGCATTTCTACCTCCATAGCCAATAAAAGAAAATCCTTTGTGATCATGTGATTTAAGGACTTATTATTATTAAATAAGATCTGCTTTTTTAATTTGAGCGTGAGTGAAACTGGAGAGTAAAGAATAAATGTCTCTTTCCTTGTGAGTTTCTTTTTGCCTTTACTACGAGTCAGTTGTACCTGTATGTTCTTTTTTTCCTCTGCTTTCACACTCTTTTATCTCTATTTGTATAGCCTCTCTTTTCCACAGCTTTTATTTCCCTGGTTGCTTTTCATACCTCATGTGCTTGCTTTGTCTGGCTTTGTGTGTCGAAACCAGCGGATATGAGACAGCAGGCTGGGTAACGGAGACGCCGCTGTCTGTCTGTCAGTCCCTGTGGTACATTAGCCGTCCCTTACCATGTATTATTGATTCCCTCTCTCTAATCACTGTCTCCAGTGTTCCAGATGAGCCTTACTGCCAGCAGCGCCTACACTCCAAGGAGTTTATTGCAGCCGAAGTCCGGGGCTGAAGCAGAGCTCTGAAAGATTCTGCAGCAGCAATAACAACAACAACAGGTGAACTATCCTTAACTCATGTCCCTATGACACTTAAACGTTAACAGGATATTCAATTTATCCTCAAATGTTTTGACTAATGAGTCATGTTAACACTTACCACCTCCATTGCTGAGATTCGAGATATACTCCAACATGGCAACATGTATCAGGGCTAAAAGAGTTAAACAACTCACAGTATTATGTTATTTCCATCTAAAACTTACTATACTACACGTACTATAGCCTATATTTAGACTCAATTTACAACCAAACCAAATCTCAACCCAGTATCAAAACCAATCCAGTGCTCCAGATGTAGGAGCAAAGAAAAAAGAACCTGACAAAGAAACACACCATTGCCAACCTGTATTTTTGCCGATGTGCTGTTCTGATGGATCGAAACTTGAGACCAACTAATAAAGAAATTTAAAAAAAATTGTATTTCAGGCACCAAATGACAATAAACTGTGTTCAGAAATTGTGAAGTTACGTTTTAAAACAGTGGCACCGTATTATTCCCATATTTTTCAACAACTAAAAGTCCAGCCATGTAGATTTTTACCTGTGCCAGTATGATTATTTAAGTTTTATCTAGACTCAAATATCCTTAATTGACCTTTAACAAAATCAGCTTACATTCAGGCTATAATTGAAGGATCGTTAAAAATACTTGTACACAGATACACAAACAAGCTCTTCTAGTGCTCAGTGACATTGTGAAACCTCTGGAGGTGTCTGGCTCTGGACCTGAAAGTGGCTTTTCAGAGAGCTTCTACACAACTTTCTGTGTTTGAGGGGTCGATATGATTCAAAAAACATAAATCATAACATTGACCATTTTAAAAAAAACTAACTGAAGCAGTATATTAACAGAGATTAAAAGTCCTTTTTGTATTTTATTGTAGAATTGGGTTTTATATTGAGTTTATGATGGAAATTGTAACAAGCTTAAGACTTTTAGAGCTGTGCTAGATGGCATACCGCTATTAAATATTTACATTAAGTTTCAATGAAGAGACAGCTGTAATGATGTCATGATCGCCATGTGAAGGCCGTGTGTGCTATTCTTTGCCTTTGACAGGGATAAAACAGATGTAGAGAGGTGCGAGATAAAGCCCACATTTTTTCTGCCCTTTCAACAATTCCGTCAGTGCTTGTTCTGTGATTCTGAACGACAGATTCCACACAGCGGGAAATCAATTACAGTCACACTAATATGGATCAGAGACCACTGGTGATCTGCATTTTTTGCCCTCTTCTTCTTTTTACCCAGAGTCTTGCAGAAACACAGAGAACTCTTACTTTTTGAAAGAGACAACTACTTTTGTGTGAATCTCTGCTGGGTGCATTTTCACAGAGTGAAGCTCTGCACACAACGGGGGTGTGCTGCATGTGGGAGGCAGTGGGACCCTGAAGGAACATCACATTATATTATTTATTTTATATGTAAGAGGAGAAGAGTTTTAAAAGAGTGGGCCAATTAACGCATAGCATTACAGGGTCCTTCTGATGCAACACTGACATCATCGCCCCCCAGCCCCACCCACCCGGCACTCAGAAAACATTTACATCACTCTGAGTCACACTGCACCATAAAGCCGAAGATCAATAGAGAGACGTCAGGAAAAATGACCAACTTGTTTCAAGGGCTATCCCGGACAAGGCAGGGGCGGCCTCAGCCCACTAAATGTGCGTCATGACCACTCGATGAAAAGTTAAGAAATTTGTTATTTTTTTCAGCTAATGGAAAAGTAAAACAGAAAACACACACGCTGTCTCTAACTGATGGTATGCAGCCTACAGGCAAGTTCCAGGTACACATACATAAAACAAAGAGACCTCACTGCAGAGTGTTTCTGTCGGAGCATGTCGAAGGAGGGTGGAACACCGAGATTCACCTGGTTTCAGCACAGCATTATGCTAATGCATAAGATGGTATATAAGCCCCTTCCGGAGTTAAATAAGCTGTTGGCAGTTATGCAAGTCCAATGTCATGTCGCCATACATCTGTTTCTGTAGTGTAATTGGTACAATCTTCTTTTCATGATAATAATCACTACTCCGAGACAGACAATGCACCTAAGAGTTATGAGATATTCACTAAATTGACGGAAAAATCCATCCTGCACTAATAATACAAACTGCAAATTTTCTTATAAACTCTTCAAGGCGTTAAAGCTGAACCCCTGACTGTGGGAGCTAAATCACTTATCCCATGCAGAGTGCATCTCTCAATTTAACGTGAACTAGGGCTGACCCGAAATCTGCTGCCTTGATAATCAATTTCCAAAATCTGAATTTGGATGCTTCGCAAAAAATAAAAAAATAGCTGCAAGGCAGCTCGGCTGTTACTTGGGGTTTTCAGGTGATTTTCCATGTTGGTTTTCTTGATTAGTGATTTGCCAGTTTCCTTTGGCATATCTCGCACTCAATGTTTTGGGAATCATCTTTACAAATTTCAGAGTTATTCTAGACGTTTGATTTTCAACATCTTTTTAGCAATGTTGAAACTTGTAAGCCTGTCACATGGTCATGTGTCACTGTCCCAGTTTGTCTAAGATTAAAAATGTCCTTGTCTGAGAATAGGCAATCTCAATGTTCATATAATGAATAATGTATTAATAAAGACAATTTCTTATTACATGGGCTATTGTGATTTTCATATCTCCAAGCTTCATATCTGCATGGCAACATAGGAACTCATTTAATTTACATTTTGCTATTGTTTGAGCTGAAATCAATCACGAGTAAGTGCGTCAGATTTCTGGAAACCTGCACTGTGGTATTCAAGACAGCTCAGGGTTAGTGCTTTCTTCACACTTCTGCTCAAAGCGCAGATGGAGAAGTGTTTGTTCCCGTTGAACAACAAAAGGACAAAAATCGGAAAGGTTACATCGCTTTCATATGATTCAGAGTAGTCCTTGACTTAATCAGGTTGCAATGAAGGCTCACAGTTTACAAAAAGTGTGAAAAGATGTTAGATGAAAACACCTTGAAAAGCCCCCCCCCCCCCCCCATGAGACGATGTGAAAAAAAGATGAACATAATAAACTCAGCCACAGCAAACAGTCAGGACTCCTGTTAGAGAGGTGGAGTGATTGCTATTTTATATTTCCACCCTACAGAACTGTTGAAGTTATGAAAGATGAATTTGTCTACAGTGCTGCGACTCATTACTACGAACAGAAGATAAATCAGGTTATTGTCCAAAGTTACGGTCTTTAGTGTGAAACTGTTTCTGTGATTTCCACCGATGGGGTGTTTACTTTCTGAGCTGAGGCAGATGAATGACATGAAGAGAAACCAAAACAGGATTTTAGAACTGACCATAACGTTTAATGAAAGTAAATATATTATTCCCTGTGATGGCAGTAGGGTTATTAATTGATGATGCTGTGTTAAACTGCGTTAGTTTTAACTATGTGTTCCTAATAAACTGGCACATGAGTGCGTATTTTACCACCATGCAAATAAACTGTATGAAAGCATGAAACTCTACAAGTCAAATGAAAAGAACAACACAGATTAGCACATAATCAGCTGATTTTATATTATTTTATCATCAGGGATTATGTTACTAGCGAGATAATATTTGAAGAACCACAGACGGCAGTAGCTTCGCTAATATTACATTTGCTAATCATCAAAGATTATAATATTAATGAGCTAATATTTATAAAAATCCGAAGACAACAATTAACTGGCTAAAATTATATCTGCTAATTATTAGGGATTATAATATAATCAGCAGATCAGCACATGATCGTGTGATATTAGCTAAATGTCAGCTGTTATCATATTAGCTAATCATCAGCTATTATTATATCAGATAGCTAATGTTATATTAGCTAATTAGCTATGAGGTGTAGCTCGCACACAAATGAGCATTTTAATAAATAAAAAAACAACAATGTTTTAGCCACAAGCAACAAAACAACACCTAAAGTCTCCAAACACACACTGAACACAAATTGCAAGTTAGCATGTTAGCGTGTTAGCACAAACATTAGCTCTTACCTCAGCTGAGTGATGGACGTGGAGACAGGAAGTGTTACATTAGTGTCTCACTGGAGCAGCACGTGTGTAGTCGGACTGACGTTGTGTTAGCCTCAGTTATGGGAGTTTCCCAGCAGAGGTAGCTAGCTAACAGAAACCGCTCTGCCTCTGAGAAGAGTCGATGAACTCCGTCCATTAAACCTGAGAGGAGGTAAGAAAGCTGCTCCTTGACACTTCCCGGGAAGTCGCCTGAGAATTATCACGTTTTCAAGTTTCCCCCGGTTTTATAATAATCCAGTGACAGTGGTCGTTGCATAAACAGGTGCATCGTGAACAGGACGTGCTCGTGGCTGATTCGGCCTGTTTTTAATGGTTGTTAGTACCAAATATCGAATTATAATTATAAGCTACAAAACTCCATGGTAACTTTAAAGTTCCAGACAACACACCACACCATTCAAAGTTTGAGTCTGTGTCTTATTTCCTTTTTTAAAAGTCAAAGCTGACAATACACACAGGATTTATAATGCAAACAGAAGAATGCTGGATATAGAATATATTAATGTAGTAAACAGCAGGTGAGTCTCAAAAACACATGCATAAAATATTAAGTTTGCTTTGATTTGGTTCAATAATAGTTGAATTGCAGGGATTTGCTTTGCTGTTTGTAGCAGGTAAAGTCTGCATTTCTGAAACAATAAATGCAAAAGGTGGTGTACTGTATGAACATAGTGCATATAGTGTAAATATAATTAGTTAACTGGGACAGGCTATATCCTGGGTTTTTTTCAAGTTCAATCCACTTGATTTCAGAAGCGTTTTTAGTCCACAACCTTTATTCGACAGCTACGTTTGAGTAACTTAATATATTTTGCAAACAAAAAACATTATGCACTTTTAAACATAAACTGCACATTACATGGATGTGATTGTATCGTGCACAGTGCGTTCCTCCACCAAGGCCTCCCCTCAAATTCTGTCCAGCTGCACCACATTACACACACCCATATATATCAGAACTGTAAATATGATCTGTATTGTTACTTTAGAAATAAACAAACATTATGGAAAAATGGCCCATATTTTGCAATGTTGACAAATCCCAGATCCACCTGATCTCTCTCGACCCAAACTGCCTCCTTCCACCAAGTCTAGCGATAATCCATCCAGTAATTTTTGTGTACTGCTAATAAATATCAGACAGACAGACAATTGGCAAGAAAATGTAACCTCCTCTATGGAGGCTTTTAATCGGCTCCTGCACCAGCAAGGCTCCCTTCACACCTACAGGAGGCAGCCATTGTTAATGCTGGTAAATACACCTGAAGGTTTTCTGTGATATCTAAACTGTCATCGCCATAATCATCAGACTGGAATCTGAATCTTTGGTGGAGGTACCGGAGAGAGGGGGGTGCTGCTCAGGCTTCAGAGCGTGACTGACAGCATTTCTCACCCTCTTCTTACCTTTAACGGTTCAACTGCACCACCGAACGCCACGGGAGATTCACCAGTTTGTACATCTCCTCTCTCACTGCTGCACACGAGACACCAATGATAATTATTATTAGGCACCATTATCATAGAGAGTACCTTTAACTCAGTGTGTGTGTATGTGTGTGTGTACTGTATATATCCTGGCCATCTTCAATAAAGTTGTCTTATCTTGGGTATAGAGATAAGAATAGCTGAATTCCCTCCACTGATGAGTCACTTTGAACAGATATAGGCTGTCTGAAGGTAAAAATAGATTATATTTATCATTCCCTCCCACTATCACAATGGTTAATTCACACACTGCCATTCATTAATTTAATTACTCCATGGCCGAATGGGCTCGACCCATCTCAGGTGCCCTCAGCGTTTCTTATTATAGCGTGCGGGGGTGTGGCTCATCGCTTGTATTTGTTCGGCAGCTCACAGAGACCTCTCGGCCCTGACACAATCTCACCTCATTAACATTTTAGGTGACGAGTTTGTCACGGCCTTAATTAACAATTCATGAGCACGGCTTATAGCTATATTAACATTTTACAGCCAATAAATCAGCTTTCCTAATCTAGAGTGTGTGTCTGCATGCACAGGCCTGTGTGTGTGTGTGTGTGTGTGAGAGGTTCGGGGGGGGGTGGGGGGGGGGGCTTTGGACATGTGTGGGTGGGTGTATTATTTGTGTACATCCACAATAACAAGAAACTATATTCACAAGACTGGCGCTATATTGCTCCGTCTCCCCGTCTGTGTCTGACCGTGACATTTGTTTGAACTTTCTATTAATCTTATGTTCTGATCATGGCAATTTAGTGAATCATACTCATGCCTCTTGCTCAGCAAATCAAGAAAAATCAAACCTGATGCAGAGGAGGTCGTTTACAGTGTTATAAAAAATTAATATTACAAAAATTTTGGGGGGAGAAAGCGAACACAACCGCACGAATCGCCCTTCATTGAAAGGTCGGGTGCTATTTTCGATTAGTCGACTATAACAAAGCCACGAGGTAAAAGTTGGCCCCTGTCAAGTCTTTGCCTCTGGGAGGCAAAATAAGAGAGAAAGAGAAAGGAGCGAAGAGATATCGAGGGATATATCTGAAATAATGGCAGAAGACAATCTGGTGGAGTCGATTCTCTGAGGCATCATCATTTCTGCTTCCCTCACAGCAAACACATATTCAGAAGCCACTGAGAGTTGGTGTAACAGCATGTGATGAGATGGGGAGTCCTCAACCGCCTCAATGTGCCATAAAATGTGTGTTTGTGTACTATGGTATGTATCCGTGAAAAAAAAAGAATAAAGCATCCTCCCAACAGGAGTGTGATGTCTGGAGACTAATAAAACCGTAGCGTCCGAACATGTGTTGCAGTGAATGAATAAACTGACACGTGTGATCAAAACAAAATGTCTCATATTCTCATTCTCACTGGGAGAGAAAAGCCCCCCCCTGCAAAAAGCACCTGTGTAGGCTGTGTGTGCAGGCCCTGGCTCCCCCACTGAGTCGCCCAGTGTGAGTGCACCAGTATCACGGTGTAACGCACATGTTGCATAGCATGGCAGCCAAATGAAAGTGATCGCTGCAGCACTGTTACAATGTACAGGTGTCTGTTTATTGTTATGAAGACCCAATCCCTGCAAAATCCACAGTGGTGCTACATGGACACTGAGCTTAACCTGAATGTAATATGATCCACATGATGTGAGCCAGTGTTTCTCAGGATATATTTGTACTTTATGTGGTGTAATGGCTCTGCAATACTGCTCAAATGCACAAAACTGGTGCTTTCAAAGAAAAACCCTGCTTCCGTGCACCTGCACTTTATGACAACGTAAGGATCAAGGTCAGCACTTTGGCAGGAGAATGCTGAATTTAAAGGATTCAAAAGCAGCTGTGGTGAGGCTTGGCCTTGCTAAATGCATGTCTCTGTGACAGAGGCATTGTATGTAGCAAATGATCCTCCCCAGGTTCAGTGCAGGCTATTCCTAGTCCAATCAGTCCTCTAACGCCTGCAAAGTCCAAAACATGAGAAATCGATCCGAGGGAGGTGAAACGAGGGAAACATCCCTCGGATTGATGGCTGAAACCACGGTGTGTTTTTTAAACCAAAAAGATATGGGTTGCTTTCCTTCAGCCATGATTTATGTGAACATGTCATCATGTATGAAGTTAATTGTGATTTTTTTTTTTTTTGGGACATAGGTGTAAGATGTGTGGAGTCGTCAGGGCCCAACAATCCACCTGAAGATGTAGAGCGGTGGAGGCAGAGGCTGATGGTGGTGAGAAACGGCTGTAAACGTTAATGGGCCTCGTAACAGAGACAATAAGATGGGAACAGATGATGATGGTTTGATAATGTAATTCCAATAACACGCACAGTTATAAATAATGGGTGGTGAACTCAGAGCACAGATAATATACATAAGCGAAGCATGATGAGGGTTATACCGAAGTAGAGAAATCCAGTAAATGGAAAAACACTTTTAGAAAGGAATTGCCATGACTACAAGGATTTTGTGTTGCTTTCTTTACTGCTGCTGTGCTGCCCTCTTCTGGACATGACAGATAAAAGTCAGAACTATTCATCATTCACAGGAAACCTATTAGAAACATGTTTCTCCTCTCTGAACACACTGGATTGTCGAGGTTTGTTGAACATGTGAACGAAAACCAATGCAGTTGTCAATAATCTCATGATTGGATTGTGTAACTGCTGCTATTACAGTAATGTCAAGTCTACCTGGCACTTGTTTACATAAATAAAAGACATAAAAATCTATTCCCTGCAGACAGCTTTCACACACATCACCTATCCCAGCATCCTTCACTGTGCGGACCCATTAAAAAGCTGTATCTCTGTCTGGGAGAGGTCTCTCGTGCATCTGTTTGGTTATACATTTTTTCTTCATTCACAGCATCCATATTCGTCACCCCAGTCTGTATTTTTTTTAACTCATCATCTCCTCTGGCTTCTGGGAGGAAACTGCTTGAGGCCGTCTCACAGAAAAACAAAATGATGTGTGAGATGGCAGAAACCCTCCTCGTGCTCCCACTTTGGCACGAAAGCAGTGACAAAGAATTGCTGCTTTCTGTCTCTGTGCACATCAAGATGTTGCTCAGCACTCTGTATATTTTCCCACCATCTCCCTCTGCACCACCACCAGGACAGATGACTGCCCTCCCCCCCCCAGGTCATCGACACCACTGCTGCACACACCTTTCAGGCTGCATTCAATAGACATGATCCTGTTATGTTCATCAGTGAGGTGTTAATTAATGGCTGTTGGCTCACAAAGACTTCATCAACTTCTGCCCCAAATCCTCTCCGGTGGCAGCCTCCTCTTAGTCTCTCAGATTAATTACTGGCTCCTGGTAAAGAGGAACTTAATTAAAGGAAAACCTTAGCACAGGCTGAAACATCTCTCTAAATCTTTGGAGGTTCTGGGGGGGGAGTTCTCTCCTCAGCTGAGAGTTTGGGAGGAGGGTGTAGGCCCAGAGCGTCACTGGAGCTGCAGTGACTGTGGACTTCCACAAACTTGAGGAGTTGCTGGAGTTGGATCAGACACTGGGTCAGTTTGACTTTTTGGGGGAACGTCGCGCATGATAATAACAGAGTAGCCCTCATTTCCATTTCTTTTTCTATGTTAGGACTATTTATTATCAGGTTGTCAGTATGAACCACAGACACGCAGAGATGGACTGGCGGTGGATAGTTTTCACACTGTTTTTAAACTTTCCCTTCACTCACGGGTCTCCCTCCTCCTATGACTTGTTCCACGGGTCTGCTTACACTGGAGCGGTGCACAGACACAGAAACAGGTAAGCACGGTGTTTTATTTGAAATCCTCCTTTTGTTGGGAGACACATGAACGTTGTGTGTCAGAGTCAAGATCCACTTTATCCCGTCAAATCCCGCTGTGCGCTGTGGGTGCGCTTGTGTTGCGCCTTTGTCGCCAAATAAAGGAAATGCGATATCTTCCAAACTTCTCTTTTATCGCAGTGGCCTCGCATCGCTTGAAATTTTAGCCTCTTATGGTCACAACTGTGGCCTGGCGTCCATTCACTGTGCCTTTATCAACCTGCGACTAAATTTGGCACCAGTCCGCCAAAGGTGATAAGATCCAGATAAACGCAGGAATGTCTCTAATCTCTCATTTACCAGAGACCGTTACTGCATTTGCAACAGCTCCCTGGTGAGAGATCAGGGGGGAAACATCATTGAATAGTGACGCGCCCTGCAGGAAAAGTTCAACAAAGCATATGGACCTCATTAGGATGAGTTTATTGTCAAATCACAAAAAAGTCCAGCCATTTCTCTGTGGTTTTGCACAGAGTTCTTCTTGAATATTTCTCACAGTTTCCCTGCCTCTCTCTCTCTCCTCAGGAACTGGTGCGCCTATGTGGTGCACAAGAACGTGAGCTGCGCCGTGCAGGGGAGTGTGGAGAGCTTCCAGGAGCCCGTGGTGGCCCCCTGCCCAGCATACCAGCCCGGCTGCCAGCAACAAGTGACGTGAGCATCCGGGAAGGGGTCGAGGGTGCATGTTTAGATGTATGAGACAGACAGATACAAAATGTTTCTCGGAGGGAGACCAGGAGGGAGACATCTTCACAGTAGCCGCATGAGAAACTAAATTGGCAGAACTAAAATTGCAC
The DNA here is from genome assembly GCA_026259375.1 of Verasper variegatus. NCBI lineage: Eukaryota > Metazoa > Chordata > Actinopteri > Pleuronectiformes > Pleuronectidae > Verasper > Verasper variegatus. The sequence goes on from CM048053.1 coordinate 6,035,103, forward strand.
AGATTTGAGTAAGTTAGAAGAGCACAAAAACTAGGCCAATAAACAGGAACAGGAAGTGTAGCCCAAATATGATGCGGTCTATAGATTCCAAGGATCTGGACTCAGTACTAGAGATGAGGTTCGGTTCAGGTCAAAATGAGACATTAGCTCCTGACATTCTCCGGAGGGGCTGTGTGCAGGAACGCAAGTGAGAGTTTCTCCTCCCAGTTCCCTTTTAAAAACTCAGGAGAGAGTCCAAATGAATACGGCAGGAGATCCTCTGGAGGATTTACAGTGAGCGAGTGATTGTGTTGATGACGTTTCTACCACTCGACAGACGCAAAAATGAAAAAAGCTGAGACTCCTGCTGTGTTGTTCATATGTGAAAAGAAAACTCTGTCTGTACCCAATTGTGCCAACATTCTCCAGAGTTAATGCCTGAAAGCGACAATACTGATGGAGTAACACACCTAAATTCTACCTCTGAGCTTTGACAAATTCTAGCACTATAACTAGACGGGTGCTCGCAGACCTCATACCTCCACCAATGCTATCAACCTATCTCGAAAGGTTTCATGGAAATCGGTTGAGTAGTTAAGTAACAAACAGACAAAGTTATGGTTAAAGTTAATCAAGATTATATTCCTAATTGAAGATCCAACCAATGCAGCGACTCTAGATCGATCCATAAAGGCTGTATCTTATTTGTTATAGTTTCTATAGACATGAGTATCTACTGTACCAATTGATTACAAGCGAATCCGGGTGCAACTGTAGCTAAACAGGACGGCTGACGCTCCAGAATCACAAGCATTATTGTAAATGTTCATCAATATCATTTACTCGGAGTGTTTATTTATTGGATCCGATTTCAAACTTGTACACTAAACCAAATCTCTTTGGCTCCACACATTTAACAAATTATTTAGACGTCCAGAAGAGATCTGTCTCTGTCTCTCTGACTCTATTTAGTTTTGTCTGGTGTTTGAATATAAGTTATCATCATCTAAAAGTTCACAGCTGTTCATTCCTTATGAGTAGTTGTATGGCTCTCAATATAACAAATCAGTGCCCTGTTGTAGCTTTGTTGCTTCCAATGCAGTCCATCTTTCTCAAATGTGCATATTTTAAAATGTGACAGCTAAATATATTCTGGATTTTACTTTCTTTCCTCTAACTGTAATAAAATGATAAATCATGTTCTAGTAACACACTGTTTGATTTAAGGCCTCATCTAAACCCAAAACCTTTGAGATGAACAAATCATTATATCCCTTAATTACTGCTTACTGTAAATGGGAGTTTAACTGTTGTCACACAACGTGTTGCAATGCAATAGATTTGACTTTGTGAGTCATTAATTGTGAAACTGCAACGTGTTGTGGTTTTGCTTTGTTATTCACTCACACAAACATATGCACAAGAGTCATGGTGATGTGGAAAAGATCCATGGAAACTGATCATCCTTAGATCACTGGAGCACATTTCCAAGTCTCTGTAAAGTCAGAAAAGCTTCCAGTGAGAACAGACATCTCAGGTTTTTCCCATTTCTAAGGTATGACATCAAGATTTTGGCTTCATATTATCTCTTGTTGGGATTTAAGATCACGTTGTTGATTGCAGCCAGAGTTTCATTGTCCCACAGGTTTTAAGTTTCCTTTTTTTTAAAATATTTGTCATCTTTGCTATCAGTGAGGGCGACAGTTGGGAAAACGTGTGCAAAAGTGACTGTTTCAGACATCACCTCTCCAGATGTTCTGCATGACCCCTTGCCTTCGGGGAAATTATGTCATCTATTGTTTCTTTCCCAACTGTTTCCTTTGGCTTGAAAGTTTAGAAGTTAATGTACCGTGAACAATAGATAGCTCAAAAACTGTCAGAGCCCAGAAAGCAGAGGTTTTGGTGATTGCAGGAGTCAACAATAATACGAATTAATACGTAGTTTTGGAACAGTTTGTCTTGAAAGAACAAAAACACACATTTTCTCAAAAAGAGAGGAATAACAAGGAAAATACTGGTCTGAGTTTTGTCACAGATAAAAAGCTCAGTGATCCCCATTTCACGTTCATACTTTCTTAGGATTTTGAAAAACAAAAGTTATTGATTACACTGCTTTGTTTTACAGATACAAAACTCGGTTTCGACCCACGTACAAGATTGGCTACAAGACATTCACAGAGTTAGAGTGGAGATGCTGTCCTGGTTACCAAGGTCTGGACTGTAAAGATTTAAAACCGCCTCCAGATCGACAAAGGGCGCAGGGAACGCAGCCTTACCTCCCACCGAATCCTGGACTCACAACCAGACACACACAAAGTAAGACAGTTCCACTCACCACTGCGAAACCACTAAATTAAACCTGCTCATAGAAAACTTTATTTGTGTTTATTGAAACATTAATATTTAATTTGTGACTCCAGGGCCAGAGAGGAGAGAGACAGGGCACCATGAGACGAGGCATGGCGGGACAGATAAGGTGCGTCTTCTGGAAGGTGAAGTTCAGCGCCTCTCTCAGACAGTCCTGGGTCTCCAGTCTGCTCTGACAGGGTTGACCAGCAACCTCCGCACAGACCTGCAGGAAGACACAAAGAAGATGCTGGTGACACTTCTTAACAACATGCGTCCACCAGACAGCGCTATGACCGCAGGCACAGAGGAGAGCCCAGCAGTGCTCGATGGTCATCAGGCCATCCGAGGCGGGATTGTTGGAGACAAGGCCATAGAAAAAATAGTGGCCCGGTTGGATGATATTAGCCATGACCTGAAAAGTAAGGATGACGCTTTGGAAGACCTGAGAGGAACCACGACAAGTCACGAGGGACAGATCCGTGTTCTTATGGATGCCTCCCAATCTCAGACTCCAGCCATAGCAGAGTTTGATGTTATACAGATCTACATCGATGGGAAACTTGAGAAGCTGAAGAAGGCGCTGGACCAGAGTGTGGAGGAACAGATGGCCAAGCTACAAAGCTCATGCAATGACAAGATCCAGACTCTGCAGAAGACCTGTGAAGACAGCCACAACCAAGGTTTGGTCAACCTGAGCAAGCTGGTGGAAACTAAAGAGGCTGACCTGAGAAAGGAGATCCGAGAATTACGTTTGGACATGGTTGCCGCCGATGGACCTATACGCACTCAAAGGCAGACGGATCCATCCAAAAAAGAAGAGCATCACAGTGACCACAAAGACCTGTGGCGTGAGATCGATCGTATTGCAGAGGCTCACCGCATCCTGAATGTCCGTATTGACAATGAGCTGGAACACCTGTCTGCAGGTCCTCAGGAACTGGACAACGATTTCAGCTTCCAGATTGAGGAGCTGGAGGCACGTATAAATATCACAGAACAAAATGCAGAGACTCACTGCTTCTACATTGAAGAGAAGCTGACAAGTACAATTGGAGAAGAAGTGGCTGCACTTCGAAAGCTTCTGGATGAACGTCTGAACAGCATGGAGGACCAGTTTACAAACATGCTGGTGGAAATGAGCAACAATTCATTCCCAGGGATGTTTGGGGACTCCATGGATTCCATACAGTCAGAAGTCAATAACAACAAGTTCCTCCTCCAAGGTTTGGATGATAAGATCAATGCTGTTGGAGAGTTGTGCTCTGCAGGATGCTCTAGCTCAGGAATTACTGGAGGTGCAGGGAGTTCCTCACCTGCACCTAAAGGCCTAGAAAACATTTTTAAGGACCTGATCCGGTATAGGAATGACTTGGACTTGCTTCACACAAATGTCAGTGCCACCAGAGACAAGGTAAAGAAACTGGAGGACGTTGTTGAAAGGCAGTCGGTCGTGAATGAAAGACGTGCCAAGACAATGGATGATTTCCAAAATGGACTAGTTAATCTACAAGATAATGTGCTCGGTCTGACTGGTGCAGTTAAAGGATTAAGTGACTCCTTGAGCAAATATCACCTAGATATGTACAAAATAAACTCGACATGCTGCCATGCGGAGCCGAGTCACACTGGGAGTGCAGCTAGGGACAACTGGGCGTCAGTCCTCGCAGTACCCAGCGATCCCACAGACAACACCAGGCGTCAGGTGGAGGAGCTGAATAACAGGCTCGATTCGCTAAGTGAGCAGGTGTCATCTGAGCTGAGTCAGTGTAAACATAACACACAGGGCTTCTCTGATGGCATGTCTGTTGTGGATGGACGAGTGACCAGACTTGAAAAGGTGTGTGGGCGGTTGGACGGGGTTTCTGCGAACATCAAAGAGCTGAAAGACGGGCTGGAGAGGCATGTCGGCGGTCTGCAGGACTGTGTAAACAGGATGAACGTCACCTGCAGAAGTCACGGCGCAGACATCGTCGCCCTGCAGAATTCCCTGCAGAAGTTCCAGGCACAGCTGTCAAGCATGGCCAAACACGTTTTGAAAGACATCGCTGCCAAGGAGCCAGGTGAGTTTGTGGTTTGATGAGACTTTGATGATGTCATTGCCGTTCCGTATTTGTGTCTTAAAAAAAGAAGTCTTCACGGGACCTCTTAGAATTTCAGTGAGATAAACCAAGTCAGTTTGAGGTCATATTTAACAATATTGGCATCTGATGGACATCCCTCCATCAATTGTCTGTACTACTTATCCTTTGAGGGTCGTGGGGGCAGAAGCCAATTGATTGCCTGACATTGTAAGCCATATTAAGAAGCTTCTGGCTGTGGTATTGTAGTTGTGTCATCCAAAGATGTTGGAAGGCAAAGGTGTTTATAGCTTTATTTTGGTCGCCTTTTTTAATTTCATCATCTACATTTACTTTACCCCTGGTTTTGTCCGTCTGCGCTTTAACTTCTGGGACAAGTGACAAAGGAAAAACACACTGTTAGCCAGTTAGCCAGTCAGCTGATTTTCCTTCCAATGTTTGTAATAGTAACTCATAATGGATCAGGATTATTCATTGCTGTTAGCTACGTAATGTTAATAAAACTTTAATACATTACCTCATCTATGTTGTGGCTGAGCAACATTAGGTTGATTTTCATCTGCAACGGTGGTGATGACAACAGCTCCCATGATCCCACTCTGCTTCTCGACGTGATCAAACTGGGTCTTTTGTTATTGTATAGTTTGAGAAACCCCTCGCGCCCGAAGTTGCATATCTTGTGTTGAAAAAAAGTCCATTGGTTATATCATCTTAAATGGATTTTCACATTAGCAAAGTCAAACACTGAAAGGCAAGAAGTTGGACATACTAACAGTCTTTTTTCAGCTTCTCCGTCATAACTTTCAATTCGTCGGGTGCGATTAACATCTGTGTAAACACAAACTGCTCCTGAAGATAATCCCCCATATAATGCATTCTGCTTGCTTGGTTTACATGGAGGCCTGGAACGGAAGGATCAGATCCCATGAATGGCCACAGGGTATTTCCCAGAGTGGGAGGACACAAGTTCACTGGGCCTCCTTTTGCTTGCCTTGAGTCTGTCATTCAATATATCCCGGCACCGAGAGGCAGAGGCCCACATTGGAAACTTCCTGTGACTTAGAGTCATGTTGTCCTAAGAATTCCTCCGTTTTAATGTAAGGAATGGGACAGGTAAACCGAATCTTACATTTTTACATGCCACGCTCTGTGTATATTGCAGTCCCAGCCCCTCATAACCATTACTGATAATTTACATGCACTATTTCGTGTCTCATTGCTCCCTGGTGTAAATGCCCGCCTATTCCCTTTATGAACATGTTGTGTTGTGAGGTCCTCTGTTTTGCACAATGATGTTGCTTTAATACTGATACCACAAAACTGCAGACCTCAACCTCAGCACACACACAAACACGCAGCCTCATACACAATGCACCTCCCTCCCTCCTCTCCGTCTCCGACACATGTACACATGCCAGCCTCCAGAGATTCCCGTAGGGTGACCTCAGCCTGATGTGTGGAGTCTGGTCCTCATTAAGGGCCCTGACTCACTGCTGGAGCCAGTCTTGATGGAGAGGGGAGAAGCAGGCCTCCACACCCAAGACCAGATGCTTCGACTACCCTCAGCTGTGATGTCATGACTGGGGCCCCATCACTTGGTGCCTCCCTTTCTTAAACTGCCAAACAATGGTGGGATAGGGACCTGAGGAGAACGGGAAGGTTGATACGTTAATGGTCGGGGTGTAGTGAGAGGGAGTGCATGAAGGCATTTTGTATTCCATTGCGCCCGTTGCCAAATATGGCCTGTTATTTCCAAACTGTGATGTTTCATTACCGTACATGGAACATTATACAGCACCTCTGCCCAGCATTAAATCAGGCAGAACTCTGCAGCAGGATTGTGAAAGATATTTGTCTGTGATCTCACTTTATGAGTATTGTTGATGTAATACTGGTTTATCTTCTATTTCTATGAGTATTCCAAGGAAAAGTCTGCGATTATGGGAAATGTGCTTATTTATTTATGCTTGATAGCAGAAGCTACCCCCAGCAGCTGGCTAACTTAGCTTAGCATAAGACTGGAAACAGACGGGGGCTCACTAATCAACACATTATATCTTGTTTGTTTAATCTGTACAAAAGTTCAAACTGACAATCCCTGTTTTACAGACAATTTTTTTAAGCAGGCACATTTGGCACATTTGGTGTGTGTGTGTGTGTCATTTTCACACCATGCACTGTGTTAATTTGTTACCTTAAATGGAGGCAGGCTTACTAAATCTGCTTTTTCCTGTCTTTGCAGATTACTGCTGGTAACTATTTACAGCTCAGACATGAACACGACAGAGGAAATACTCTTGTTTGCTTTTTTCTCTGAGTTAGATGAGAAGATTGATAGCACTTTAATGCCTTGATGGTAAATCAACAGCTAGAAATAGAAATAGTGCATAACCTGCAGTAATGTGAAACCAGGTTTGGTACTGATGACTTTGTAGTTTGGCCCACATTCAATCCACTAACATGGAGGAGGCATCGTTGATTAACTATACTGCAGCCAGCCACCAGGGGGCAATCCAGATGATTTGGCTTCACTTTTGGGGAGCAGTCATACATACATTCTATGCTTTTGGCAAATCAGTCTTGGCAAGAGAGCGGACATTCATATTTCCCAAACTGCCAAATTCTCCTATAATAGCAAATATCATGTAATCTCACTTTGTGCCCATAGTCGAAACCTTGAATCTCATGAGAGAGGGAGTTGAGCTGTGCGGTCAAGGATTTTACGTTTTGGAAAGAGAGAATTAGAGATAAAATGTCCCAGTTCTTTGGGTGTGGTGGAGTTTCAGAGCCTCCTGAAATGTTTCCTCTCGGCGCCTGAGCTCATGTTCTCCACACAGTCATATGAAGACCCCGAGGAGGCTGCAAACAGATGAGGTGTTGTAACAACATAACTGAAAGATTAACCCGAATAGCTTTGCCCTTAGTCAATGGGACTGCTGAATGAAGCTGCGTGACTTCAGCTGCGAAACGCTGGCATCGCTTCGCCCTCCATCAGCAGCTGCTGGATTTACGACAAGAACCACACAACCCTTGTATGTTTGTCTCCCGCCGTCCGCTGAGAGTTTGGAGTTCAGCGGCTCTGTTGCATCATTTAAAAGTCCAACACTGATGCATGTTGTCAATAATATCTTAGAGAAAGTGGAAATATGGAAATCTTGAGCATGGCCTTCCTCATGCAGACGGTGACTAATCAGTTTTCTGAATTTTCTCATTTGATTCTCAAGCTGTTTTCTTTTTTCTACTCCTCCTTTTTATTTTGGAGGTGATCCCAGACCGGCTCAAATCACTTCCCTGTTGTTTCCTTCTCTCTCTCTCTCTCTCTCTCTCTCTCTCTCTCTCCTATCTCTCAATTGCTCTCTCCTTACTCCCTCGTCACTCTCTCCTTCTGTTCTGTTTTTTCCTTCCAATTTGTCCTTCGGAGAATGCCAGAGGACTTCTCCTTCTCCTCTTCCTCCGCCCCGTCCTGGGAGTACGTATCGACAGAACGGGCCAGCTGATGAACACACACACACACAAAAAGGCAGTTTTGTTAAAGCGGGGGATAAAATACATTCTTTGATTTCATGGATCAATGCTTTGCAGTTGATCATTGTGGCTGTATATTGGGGAGACAGGGAGTGAGATTAACTGTCTGCAGTGATGACGGAGTACAAGAAAAACAAGACATCAAAAGACTTCTTTGAAGTTGGAGGGTGTCTGCTGGGAAAGAAAGGAAAATTGTGTTCGACACTGCCACCCACACACACACACACACACACACACACACACACACACACACACACACACACACACACACACACACACACACACACACACACACACACAGTATATATTTAGTCAGCCCCAGAATTTTGAGGGGGCGCTCCAGCTTCCCCGGAGACCCTTTTCCGAAGCTGCGAGGGTTGAGGTGTATCCATCCCTGACCCGGGGAACCCATCTGTAAGTCTTCAGGAGAGAATGGAGCCAGTGATACAATGGGAGTTCCTGAGGTCTGCCATGCAGTGCACAATTTAAACCTCCCATCATTAATTTCACTGGAGAAAAATGGGGTGGAGGGTGAAATTGTGTCCATGTGCATCTAGAAACAGAGAACTATGTGTGATGCATTATTGTGTGTGTGTGTGTGTGTGTGTGTGTGTGTGTGATTGTGCATGCTCCACACCCTTGACACCATTTTCCAATGGCGTGATCGACGTGTCTGCTGCAATATTCCTTTAGGCTTTCTCACACTTTTGAACACTCACGTTCTGTCACCTACAATCTGTGGAGGCACCGGTGACTAAATGCCCCCCCCGCCCCGCAGCGTCTCGATCTGCTTGCGAGCGATAACATCTGGTTTTGGTGAGTCTCTTGGTTGCACCAGCGCCCATTGTGTATGTGCGCGCCTTCCAGTGTGTTTTTGTGACTTTGCGGTTGCCCCCTTAGTGAGACCGTGGAGTGAGAGACAGGCGGAGAGCTCATGGGAAATATGCACTCAGGCAGCCGGCGTCCTGAAGGAGGCAAAGGGAGGAAATGAGGAAGAGATTTCTGATTATCTCAGTACAACGTGATTGCTGGGTTTAATTTGTTTTTGATTATCCATGTGGTTTCTGAGTAGCTTGTGGTATCACTTGCAGTAAGACGGAGGAATTCTGTGGATGATGTTTTATTTGATAAGAGCACAGTGTCTGATTACTTTCATAATCCAGAGTAACAAGGAGACAAATGTAATTAGATTACTTCCAGTAACTTGATTGATCATTTTTGCCTCAGTGCAAGACTGGATGTTACTTTCAGGATGTGTTGTTGGCTGTGGCAGAACCTAACGTCATTTTAGTTTCATCTTGACGTTGGAAATGGTTGCGAGACAAAATTAACTGAGTAGCTTATTCTTAAGATAAAGTATTTAGAAAATGTTTGAGATGAAGGGAGCAGCAATGACAAATGAATTGAGGCATTATTGTCAGTAATGGTAGAATATGTGAGTAGATGTATTGTATATCAAGCAGTCTTGTTGTAGTCATAGTCCAGGATCAGCTGCCATCCTGATCCATGATCCCCCATCAGCACTGAGCTGAAACCACGTCGGTGCCCACAGCCTATTAGCTGATAGCTGTAAGTCAATCTGTGCTTTTACTCTTGTCGTTGGCGCTGTCTATCATCTGGTTTACACACGTTTCCATGGACTCTTGTTAAAGACTGTATGTCCACCAGCTGACACTGAGTCAGGTGTCCATGGCCTCTAAAACCAGGGGATTCTCACCATTACACTTTTCCACAACTTCCTCTCTTTGCTGAGATTGAACACGTGTCTGTGTTTAAGTTCTTGATACAATAGTCACCATGCTTGTTTCCCTGCAGCACCTTTGTGGTTGTTTGTGTTCTCCCACAGTTTCCCCAAAGCCTTTTCAGCCAAATCTTAACTGTATAACCATTCGCAATAAGTGCCAATTTCCTTAATGTGAGTGTCTCTGGCTGAACGGCGTCTCTCTATAATCCTGTTAGACAGTCTCTCCACTTATGCCCAACCTCACCCACAAGGTTGCAGTGGCTCTGCCCAGAGCAACACGCGATCCGCTTCAACCCTTCACTGAATCTTAAGTGCAGCGTGACACAAATCTGTCTGACACCTGGTTGTCAAACACATCTTGATTTGTCTGTGGTACCCTCTCTCAGCGCCTCTACGCTGACCTAAGGCTCCAGCCGTGTCTGTGCCCTCGGGGGGGTCCGGGCAGGCAGCCAGCTGGTTTCCGTTCAGATGGTTCTCGTTGCCGAAAACTGACACCCACTCCGCCCGCTCAGCTTTTATGAAGGGTAATAGTGGTACCAGCTGAAAAGAAAAAAACGCAGCAGTGCAGAGTAAGCCAGGTCTTATTTGGCTCGTTATCAGAGTGGACGTCGTTAAGGAGAATTCACAAGAGTATGGAGGGACTGCGGTCTGACTATGCGAGAGGAAGTGGGAGTTGTAAACAAAAAGTTTACTGGAGACTTGTGCGATTACAGTTAGAACATTTTCCATAACTTTCATTTGGGTTGAGAGAGGTGACCCCGAAGCTTTTTATCCTTGATGATCATACGGTGAGGAAGTGAATCATAAATCGATGTATTTATAATCTGGCTACTGTTTCTTTTTTTGTTCTCCACTTTTCTAGGAATGACCTTAAGACCGGAGAGGCCCGCTTCTCTGCCAGACACAACTCAGACCAGAACCAGAATAAAACAAATCCAGATCCCTATAATCTTCCCGCCGCCGCCGTCCAGCCCCAGGCAGCCTTACAATCCCAGCCAACCGGCGCAGCCCAACACGCGCACCATCCGGATCGGCTCTCCGAACCAGCCGTCCAGCCCCCAGCGGCCGGGCCACCACACCGTGCCCCTGGTTCCCGTCCAGCCGGTTGTGGAGACGGGCGAGGCGGGACCACCCGGGTACAGCCGCAGGGTGACTGTGCGGAGGGGCTCAGAGCAGTCGTCTGACCTGCCACTCAAAGGGTTTGCTGGAGCTCCAGGTGAGCTGCGCTAACGTTCACACTGACCTTTAGTGTTTCAGACTGAATCCACTCTGCAGCTGCAAACACCTGGTGAGATAAGTCTGTGTGAAATCTAAAAGAAACCTGCATTGGGTCTGGTTTGATTTTTCACTATGTGGATTCATGGCACTAAACTGGATTTGGCAATGTTTGAAATTATAGCCTGCAAATTACAGTGCAAATACCAGCATGATACTGAAATACATCTGTTTGGATTGTCACACGGATCATGCACATGGTCCAAACACTGTCCACATTGGCCCTCAGCATTTTAACATTTCAGTTTTATAGTTATCAAGTCCAGAGGTTTCTCCACCTTAACATTATAATAAAAGAACATAATTTTTAAAAACAATATAATTTCCTTTGGCCATTTTTCTTGGTACATAATTAAGTCCAATTAACACGGTAACTATAAAGTTTTCTGCATACTGCTCAAGTTTCCCCTGCTCACAGATATAAGCACTTTACATGTGCAAACTTTTCATAAAGCTTCCTGTGTTATTTCTTAACAAATTCACAAAAAAATGTGGGAAAAAACGCTTCCTTTAATTGAATCCACTCCAGAAGTGAATGACTTCTTCCTTGGCTCAAACCGCACCCGTCCACCGAGTTTCAATAAAACTAATTCAGTAGTTTTGCTGTGATCCTCCCGTAATTACTGCTCTTGTCTTTTTCCTCCTGCACTCGTGTATTTGTTCCCCGGTAAAGTTCCTCAGTGACTGTGTCATTCATTCCTCGTGTGCGTGGATGAGTGTTGATCATGTATCGTCGCTGCAGTGACAAGAAGAAGATTTTATGGCGCTCTCTCTCTCTGTTTTTATGACAACACGTCTAGCGCTGTATCAGACTGAGCCAGCGTTGCCACATGTGTTCATCAATCAGTCAAGATTCATCTTGTCATCTGAACTCGTCAGGAACCTGTTCCTGTTTTGTCCCTTTTCACACATGGAAGCCATAGCGAGGGATTAACTATTTGTGTACTTTGGGTATTTTTGCCATGCGCAAATAAGAATTCTTTACTAAAAGGCCTTTTAAACCGCGGCCAACTCCAATTGGACGGATGAGACAATAGAGCGTCGCAGATTTAGCTCTGGGTTGAATTATCTGGACTTGTTCTACTGCAGGGACGATTAGGGAGGACAACAAACAGCAAAACATGCTTTGTTACAGTTTTCACATGGGCTCGGTTTGAGACGTCAGCTGTTACTGTTCACTGGGTGTGGGCGAGGAAGCCGTGGATGTTCCTCTTAGTCCGAGATGTGATTCATCAAAATCTTCAGGCTTTAGTTTAGAGTCATGAAATGTGGTTCTATTCATCCTTTAACATGTAGATGCATGTTCTCACGTCATCTTTTGATCGCTGTCTCCGTCAAGGAGTCCCGTCTGTTTGTCAGAAAACTACGAAAACTGATTTCGGTGAGATTTCGTGGAGGGCTGGGTCCTGACCCAAGGAAAGCCCATTGGTTTTTGTTCACTTTCTTAAGGAATTAACCTTGAGGGAGGTCTGTGCTCTCTCTCTCTCTCTCTGATCGCTGTTCTACTTTCTACTATTTCACCCATGTCCGTTTGTTTAGTTGGTTTGATTCTAAGCAACATTATGCAAAACAGTACATGACGGATTATCCCAAAACTCGATGGAAGGATGTGGTACGAGTCAGGAAAGAACCCATTAAAGTTCCTAACATTTTTGTTTATTTCTCAGAGAATTATGTGTGAATCTTAAAGGAAAAAAATAGAATTCATGGGGTTTGGTATCAATGAGTCTGTGCAATTTTGTGCGAACCCTAATAAAAATGTGGATCTAGTGGTTTCAAATGTGGTTTCATAAGGGTGTAGGTTTTCTCAGCCGCTGCACAATAACCAATGGGGCTAGAAGCATGTAACTTAACCACCAATGTGTAGCTGAGAAGCGTAATGTGGCCTCGGCTTTAAGGCTTGTTTAATTTAACGGGACTGTTGAGGCTTGGCCGAGGTATGTGCTCGACTGAGTGACGTTCTAACAGCAAACATGCAGGTTCGAATCCATTTCAAGGCTCAGAGGAAAGTGTAAACACCTGAATCTGCTGGAAATTTAAACCTGATTCCAGAAGACACTTTTAATGCAGTTTATTAGAACCTCATGTGTCTTCATTTATAAATTCTCTAGGAAACTATCCCACGGTGTTTTTGCCCCAGATTCTAAAACGTGATTCTGATTCCTCCCGCAGGTTATCCTCCTGTGCAGCCGGTGTCTTTCCAGCCTCAGTCAACCAGCCACCGAGGTACGGCAGCCGCTCATTATCAGGTTACATCTCATGCAACTGAAGGCTTCGGCATTCTTCCACATCAGTGTGAGAAAAAAAAAACCACACTAAAAAACGGGAAAAGCTGAGAATAATTAGCAGCTTTAGATTCGCAGGGAGTGGGGAGCGGATGTGTTTAGTTTAAGGATGTGTGGGCGGAGCGCGGGAGGCTTCAGCTCGTCTGCTGTCACTCAGCAGAGAACCGTCTCCCCCGGGCCGCAGGGCAAATGTTACACTTGGTGATGATGAAGGAAACTGTGTTATTGAAAAGGATAATGGCTGCAGCAACTGAAACAAGTTATTTTTTCTCCTTTCTGCCACAAACACTGAATCGTATTCATTCTGTATATTCATTTACAGGCAGCCAGAGCCTTGCATGAATGAAGCAGCTCTAAATATAAAGGTGTCGCTTCACAGCCTTGACAGAGGAAACTAACACCCTCTTCTTTTGTTCCGTGTTGTAGTTCCTTTAGCGGCGAAGGTGCCATGGAACCCACTGCAACAAGCTCCACTTGCATCACCAGGTAAAACCCACCTGGGAATGATCTCTCTGCATAGATAGAGATACAAAGAAACAAATGTATAGAAAGGTTGATATTTTGTTAAATTACCTGATGAAGGATGAAGCAGTAATTCATCTCTGAAGTGAGACACTGACTGTGTCTTTTTTTCCCAGTTTCATTCGACAACAGCGCCTTCGCGGATCCCTTCTCCTTCTCCGCCGGCCTCACCCAGCAGCCGTTCTCTGGAGATTTTGGCATCATTCGTTTTAACAGGGTTCTGCTCAATGATGGTGGACACTACAACCCCCAAACAGGTAGAGACACACACACACACACACACACACACACACACACACACACACACACACACACACACACACACACACACACACACACACACGGACAAACACCTTGTTCTTCAGGTGAACTTCAGTTAAACCTAAATAAATCCAATTTCCATTAAAATCAATTTATTTCAGTTTAATGATTTAGCCTATTATGTGAGTGGAGTTCAAAGCTGCACTGAACAATGTTTTTTTATAAAACAAATTGAATCAAATACCTTGTGTAATGTGGAGGTGGTTGTTCATACTGATGAATCAACTCAGAATGTTTTAAATTTCTCAAAAACATAATCTAAAACCATTTCTAAATTGATGCCTTTAAAAAATGTGTCACTCAAATTTGAAAATAAAATCACAGGAGGTGACAACTTCGTGGTTTGGGCTTCGTCTAGGAGCCGTTTTCTTTACATTACATTCCTCTGAATTCAGCCTTTTATCATGTTTGTCTGACAACTCATTAGTAATCACATCACCTTTCCCCTTTCCTCCTTCCCCAGGGCTCTTCACTGCACCGCTGCACGGTCGATACCTGATCTCAGGCCTGCTGACAGCGAAGCAGGGCGACCACGTAGAAGCCGTCCTGTCCGTGTCAAACCGCAGCGTCCAGAAGCTGCGGAGCTCAGCAGCGCCCGCAGCAGGTCAACACCGGGACTCAGCCGGCGGCTCCTGCGGTTGCGGCGGCTCGGTGTCCTTCAGTCTCATCCTGCCCCTGAGGAAAGGAGACCGTGTGGGTCTGGTCAGGACTGGAGGTCAGCTGGCCACCACTGAGGCCAGGGAGATCCTCTCCTCCTACAGCGCCCTCTACCTGTACGCACAACAGGCCCAAAGATAGCTGCAGCTCACGGACACAGAGAGCGACGACTCGTTTGCTCCCTGAGAGTCGGACTGGAGGAAATGTTGACTAGAAGCAGTTTTCACTGACTTGCTGTGATGCAGCCATTTCACCACAGCGTGAAGATTATAAATCCAGTTAAACGAGTCATTACGTCGCCTTTTGTAAACCCTTTGCCTTAAAGTAGGATTTGCTCCTAATATATTTGATTATCAACTTGTTTATTTTGTAGCTATTGTGAATGTCTTGTGTAAAAGTCTTTATAAATTAACATTAAAATTGGTAAAATGAAATATTTATCGTAACAAAACCATCTCAGAGACTCAGTGTGGTCATATCAGTGGGATATTAGGCAATAAACCTTGATAAATCACAGTTTAGCATGAGGTCAGTTGAGCTCAGTGTGTTATCTACACTGCAGGAGAATAGAACTGACTGATGAACACACTTTAAGGAGATTGAGGAGTAGAAAAACAAGGGATCAGCAACATAAGCTTTTTTTTTATGTGTTTAATGTTACAAACGTGGCTAAATGTTACAAGCTGCACTGAGGAAAAACCCCATTTGGGTCATTACGTAAAGTGGGTGTGGGTGAAAAATACATTTCCCCCCTCTCCTCACTCATGAGGTTTAGAAAGTTCCCCAGCAGCAAACTTAACCTTCATTTCAGCCTCTTCCAACATTTACAAACAGGAGAAAACCCCTCACAGACAACAGTCCACTGAATTAATGGTTTTGTAATGTTTCATAGTTTTATTGTTCCATAAAACAAAGATATTTGGAATGACCGGAGGGACTGAACCTGCAATACACTCATATTGTTTCTAAAAAAAACAACTAGAATAGCAGAGTAGACAAGGTTCAGAAGTTAAATTCAATCAAACTCGTATCTGTTCCTTAGCTCTGCCAGATTTTTTTATCATCAAGATCCATAAATTATTCTCTGGGAAATTCATGAAAGTGATTCCTGGATCTGTGCTAAAATGTCACGGCTTCTTTCCTGGTCCGTGTCCTCCCCTTCCATCAAGTTTTTTTTAAAAGTGGAGAAAAGAAACTCAGCACAGAAACAGTTATTCAGTTAGAAACTTTATTTAATACAAATATGACCACAAGCCACACTTTGTTAGCTTCCACAGGCCTGTATTACTTTTCCTTCTCTTTTTTTAAACATATTTTCAACCACATCTCTATACAAATCAAACACAGCATATACACTGAAGGTATCTCTGTTGGTCAGACACATTAAAAGAAACGAGCGTTAACCTCCAAACAGAACGGAGCAAACAGATCACACGCTTTAAAAGAAACGATAAAAGAACAAAAAGGCATCGGAGACAGAAGAACGTGACGATCAGTAAATACACTGGAACGTGTTTTCCACAGCAGTCGAGCAGTGAGAACAATATTTACCACGTGTCCCGGGGTCATAGGGGATGAAGTGTGATTCTTCCACACAAGATGCTTAACTTTCATAGAAAGA
The DNA here is from genome assembly GCA_026259375.1 of Verasper variegatus. Classification (NCBI taxonomy): domain Eukaryota; kingdom Metazoa; phylum Chordata; class Actinopteri; order Pleuronectiformes; family Pleuronectidae; genus Verasper; species Verasper variegatus. Next base: position 6,051,459 of record CM048053.1, read on the forward strand.
ATGGAATTCATTTAGTTCATTATAATATTTATCTGACTTCACCGAACTTCGTGGAGAACAAGCAGACGTCTCAAAAGGAAAAAAACACGCACAAACACACCGATGGTAGAGAGTGAACTCAGAAACACTTCAGTCAAATTAGGACGACTAATATCTAAATGAAAACTCGATGGGAGAGAACTCGTCTGTTGTGCTTTTCTTCTCCCTTGCTCCTGCTGCATTACGATTTTTAATCCTCATCCTCTTCATCATCTGAGCATCACACTGGTCAGATCCACGTCAGCGGGGCGGCACATCTGCCCACAATTGTTTTCCCAAAACATCCACACACACACAACAGTGAAGCACTTCAAAAAGCTTCCTGTGCACAGTCAAGTATTTCCTGTTTATCTCCAAACATGACCCAGTGGCTCTTCCTCTGATGACCAGAGGCAAAGCATCAGTCTTTTTTCTCTCACTCACATACAGACACGGGGGGTGGCTGTGATACTACTTTCATGTCTGTTCCGCACCACAACTATTCTCTCCTCCATCTCCGACACGTTGCCCTGCGAACCAACAAATACTAACCACCCGTCGTCAATAACTCACACTAACATATTTCAGAGCAGCTGATTTGTCTGTGGTGTTCGACTGTGACTCGCACAACAAAGAGGTAAAACGCCAACTCCTCATCCTGCATTAGTTGCCGACTGGTCCGTGACGACGAGGAGCGGATGTGGGTGAGACGTGTGCCGAGTTGTGAATCTGTGTCTCTGGGTGAAGCTTAGACAAAGTGTGTCGGGTACGTCTCGGTAAAGCCACCAAGGGACCAAAAGGGCGAGTGATACCGTCAACCAGCAGCAGCACTCAGTGACTTAGGTGCACACACACACATGCACACGCACACACACACGCTTGCATCATCACGTCATCCTTCAGGCAACATCCCAACCGTCACCCTTCAGTTGAAGCTCTTCTTACATCTCCACATGTTTTACATGTACTCACATAGTCTCATAACTAAAGCTGCGGATTCTGAGGGTTTGCTGAGGAATGTGTGTGTGAATTCAATGTTGAAAGTTTCACTGTAAATCAAGGAATCATTGACAAAATGGGATACAAGACAAAATAAAATAAAAGTTCGTGCAAGGCGTAGCAGATACTGTTAAGTGCATGTTAACCTGTGACCAAACATACAAAATACAATTGCATTTGAGAAGCCTTCTTCAGACAAACAAAAAGGCATCACGATAGAAATCAATAACTTAAACATATCAATTATCATAAATAATGACTGCATTGTTAAGAAAACATACTGATTTGCCGGAGCTTGAATAAACAGAACATTAAAATAACAGCAAGACAATAAATCATGAAGCTGCGTCATTTTCTTTTCTTTAACAGCACTTCTTCACATACTTGTTGGCAAAAGTAAATCCCAGTCACGACCTGGAATATAAAACAGGTTGAAGGTTGAATCCTCTCCAGGGGAAAGTGGTCTTCTGAAACCAGCAGCGGGCTGATAACTCCAGTCTGTCCAGGGTCGAGGGCGTGAGGAACAAAACTGAGCACCTGTGGTAGCTCTCCTACTGTTTCTACAGAGTTTAAATGGTTCAGAGTTATTTTCCGGCCAATATCACTATTTCACTTCAGTATTCTTTTCGAAAACTGAAATTAAATCCTCCAAACAAAGGCTGAACCTTGCGTCGAGACATACATAGCACCCAGGGAAAAAGTATTACCAGCACATGACTTGCGTTCTATGCTAATTTTCTTTCCTGTTTTAATTAACAATACGTCTTTTTCTGCTTTGAATGATTCACTTCAATTCCTCGGGGGGGGGGGGGGGGGGGCAGAAAATGGGAAACATGAGAAAACGTTTTCCTTCCGTGCAGCTCAGACTCAAGTGCTTCACGCTAATGCCTCGTGTGGGGCTCCTGCTGCTCCCCAGAAGAGCAGATCATCCTCTGCTAGAAGTTAGAAAGAAGAGATTCATCTCAGATCTGTGTCCCTGTACAGCGATGAGGACTAAAGAGTGCTTGCCGAGTTAGGCTGCCTTCACAGGCATGAGGAAATAATAATAATAATAATAATAATTTAGTTCGCAATTAGAGTCTTGTCTCCCAGGGATGAGATATTTTCAGTGACTATTAAACATAATTTGTTCTGAATATAACTTCCACTTATCACTGATGGGTTAATTCAAGTTCACCAGCTTCCTTTGAGTGCATGTTCACAGCTCTGCTCCTGTGTCACACTCACTGTACAGTTCATGTGTTTGAGAACCATGGAGAGAAGTCGAGGTTCCAGTCCACGTGTTTTCCTGGAGATGCGTCTAAGTGCACAGTCATGTATATGTATACCTTGGTATCCACATGTGCTGGATCAGAGCAGTTCATCCGGGTTGATGTCTGGTATGGGCTGTCTCCAGTAACAGAAAGAGCTGAACTCTGGCATGACAAAGGCCTCGTTCTGCTCTTTGCTCAACAGCGGGAACACGTGCTCCACCAGCTCACTCAGCCGGCTGTAGCTGTGGAGGAATATCAGATATATCAGTCCTCTAAATATACCTGATTTTCAACAAAAAGAAAAAATACTGCATCCTTCCACCAGGTTTCTTGGTAATCTGTAGCTTTTGTGTGATCACCCAACAAACAAACGGAAAGGCGTGAAAACACAATCTAATTGGTGGAGGTAATATTAACTGTGTTAGCAAACAGCTGCTTTGACAGTGAGCCACATTAGCAATAATTTGACTCCAATACTTAACATCTAATTTACATTTAGTTCACACCTCCACCAACTCTTGAGGGAAATATCGGGCTCTTTGGCTGAGAAACACTCTGCTGTGATCACCAGGAAGCCGCTGACTTGTTTGGAGCCGGGCAGGTAGCGAAAGGTCACTTAATCTGAAAACAACGGTAAAGTTGCTTTTCTAAAACCCAAAGAAATAGATGCAAGCTCTTTATTGAGTTAGTACATATGTAATAGTTCTGTACGGGTAACTTTCTATTGAGTGTGTCTATTGTTTTTTTTTATATGTACTAAATTACATGTATTTGTAAATTCGTTGTGTCAAATGCATTGGAAAGACACAGCAATAAAGAACACATGTACGTATGTGAATCCTCAGCAGTGAGAAAGTAACGATGAGTGTTTGTACTTACGAAGACTTGTTGCCCTTGGTCTGCTCCTGGATCAACTCTCCCTTAGGGTTAACTGTGAAGATCCGACACACAGGAACTCCCACCTCCTTATAGGCAAACACATCCTGAATGGAGACATTAGAGTTTAGAGTTCATTGTGATCTGAATGTAAAAAAAAAAAAAGGGACAGGACTTCCAAACTGAAGTACATTTAAGTCTATATTTTCCTTAGATAAAATCTGAATATATTTAATAATTTACGTTACAAAAAACAACAACCCTTTAATAGGAGTATATTAAAAATACATAAACTCAGGGCCATTAAAAGCCATCTGAAATGACAGCAGTCGATTATGGAATTTGAAGAAGCCTGCAGATATAATACACACAAGTGCATTATTCACATCAACCACAGTTTCCCTGCCCGTGTTCCACCTAATGGTAATATTTCTAGACTGAATGTTTTGTTGGGCAGGAGCAGTGTGTGTGTGTGTGTGTGTGTGTGTGTGTGTGTGTGTGTGTTTGTGTGTTTGTGTGTGTGTTTTTTTTGTGTTCTATGTGTTTTGGCAAGTGATGGAGACGGACAGACTTGATGGCTGGCCCGCTGCTTCATCGTGGTGTTTGTGTTTATGCAGCTGAAGATGAGATGCTGTGCCTGGCTTGAGGTCCCGTCCACAGACAAAGTCACACGGGACCATGTCTGACTCCCACCAGTGACCTCAGCTCAGGTTCAGCCCAGTACTGGTTTCACATGTTTGTGTCTGGTAATTGTCAAGTTGATCAAACGAAGCATCATGACAACACGGGCTTCTGGAAAACACAGCTCGCTGACATGTAAAAGCGAGCGCTTTAATGTCCTGACATCTTCAAACATCCATTAACTCACATTAGTTCTATTCCCAAAGGCAGCGTAGAATGGCTGCTTGTTATGCTGGAACAGGTTCTTGATGTCTGTAAGGCATTCAATCTTGAAGATCTCTGGCTTCTTCTCGATAACCTCCCTGAGGAAACACACGGCTGATTAGAATGACACAAACTGCATGTCCTTAGAATGGGGCAAGAGTAAACTTATGCAAGTACATGTTCCATTAGAGGGAGAAAACTAACAAACCCAACACTGTTTGTCGTATCTCAACCTGACCTGAGACCCAACACTACCCGAACCTGAATATAATTTCAAAATGTGGGTGCAGACAAAAAGTTTGAATCCACACCCCCAAAATATGCAAAACATTTAAAATTCAAATTTAAACTTTCCTTACAGTCGAAATGCCAGGAATAAGCATTTCTGTTACATACACACTTAGTTAAATTTAGCAAAACTAGTATTTATGTTTACTTGTGGTGAACTGAGAAAAGGCATTGATTAAAGCCACGTTGTGCAAATTAAAGGACGTTAACTGCATAACAAAGCCTCACTGTTTGTGTGTTCTCTGAATAGTTGAGCTTGAGGCGAGGAGTTGGGTGTGATCATCTTTGACGAGGCCAAGAAGCTGCTGACACGCATGTCCTTAAAAAAGCTGCAGCTCTACCAGTGAGCGGAGTGTTATGGTTGTTTGATTAACTTCTGTTGCAGAGCCCAGCGAGATGTAAACAATGGATCAGTTGTGTGCTGTGGTAAATCTTGTTCACCAAGACCAGTAATTACCTCGGCCAAGGAGGTTATGTTTTCTGTCAGCGTTGGTTTGTTTGTTAGTTAGTTAGAAGGGTTAAGTTCCAAATAGAAATCTGCATCTAGTGAGTTTAAATGTGGTTTCATAATGGGGCTTCTGGGCTTCAGCAGAAGTGTCTGCTCTAACGAGTGTCTCTCTAGTTTTAACATTGATTCCAAGACAATCTGTGCAATGAATACAAAACTTTTTGTCATTTTTGTAGTCACTGAAATATAAGCTCCTTAGATTTTTGATGGAATGTTGACAAATGTCATCTCCCACAATTTTGCATCCACAGCTTAATGCTACACAGACATCAGCAAGTTGCAGTAAGTCTAACAAGCTAATTAATGAACCTGTCAATCGCACATCCACAAGCCGATGCCTTGGAGGCTTTAACCATTCCTGGCTTGTGAAGAAGGAACTGACAACAGTTTGAACCATGAAATAAAGCTGGAAAAAAGGTGGTCATTTATAGAGTACATACCTGTGGAAGGCAGAGAAGAGGCTGCTGGGAGACAGCATCAGAGGTCCTCTGGGCAGGATGGTGCCTCCATCATTGACCCACTGCAGGTAGCCTCTCGTCATGTCCGCCATGCCAATAGCTCGAGCTGAGCAGTACAAGAACTTGTAGCCGTTCCTGCCAGAGGGCAGAGTGGTGCTCATTAATGCTTGTGCGGATAAACTTCAATATCATGACCATCATTAGCAACTACTAAGAATAGCCCTTTAATTAGATCGGCGACTCCGGATGTTTTTATAATGTGCAGAAGTCATATGAAACTCGATGATAATCGCACGGAAGAAAGGTTCTATTTATTATTACTGCCCACAGTCACTATTTCCCATTTCCTTCCGTGTGTATTCAATGTTCTACTTTCTGAATGACTAATGCAGCAGAGACAGGTCAAGATTTAAGTGTTGGAGAAAAGTACTGATACTTAATAACTGAGTGAGTCATCACACACACACAAAATATCATCTCCACAGTGATGGTTGGGAATCATATCCAGTGCTAATCATTGACCAGTCATTCACCCGTCCTCTGTGATTAATCAGTGTTGTTGTGCACTTACTCAGCCACTGAGTGGTAGAGCTTGGCGATGCCTTGGTGAGTCCAGTCCTTCCCCAGCTGTGGCAGGATCTGTCCAAACACATCTGACCTGAGGCATTAAACAAACACGTACAAATGTTATTGACACAAAGACAGGGGTGTACCCATCGGCCACATCACTGAGCAGGAAGAGGCAGAGAAAGCGTGTGCGTTAAAGACGATAAAGCAGATCTGTAGCACAGAATTCCCAAAAGATGTCACATAAAGCAGCATAACTACTTAACCATTCCATCATAAGAGAACATTGTGAACCGTTCTCCACTAATGAGGATTACTGGCCCATGGGGGAGGAACCATCTCAACCTTAGCTTATGACGGTGTGTGCTTACAGACTGAAATGTAAATGGGCTCATTATGGTCCTGTGCTCTTCACCCTGTTACTTAGAAAAAGCCACATGTCACAGGTTGGGCTAAAGGGTCACACAGATAATAAGCTGCAGTCAGCGTGGACCCGTTTGATGTTGTCCACCTATGAACCGCAGTCTGCGTCAAGTAGGCAGCAGACATCGGTTTGGTGTCAAATGAGGCAGAGGTGGCCTGAAGCTAATTAGAAAGATTAAAATAAGCAGAAGTGCATAATGCTCTTAATTAATATTTGCTATGTGAGAGGGTTGAAAAGAAAACTGGAGAAAAGGTGGAATTATCAATAAAAGTCATTTATGCTCCTTGTTTCTAATTTATTTTGTACATGATCCAACTTATCCACTGTTCTGTCACATTTTAAGTCACTGTTCATTCACCTGCTGGTTTCCATCTGCAGCGCTCGCATTAATAATGAAATAAGAGGCCTTATATCACAGTCTGCAGGGAATTTACAGACACCAAGAACTTAAAAAAAACATTGCACTTCAACACATGCTTGCTAACGCGTGAATTGCTTCTGTTCCTGGAATATAGATTCTTACAGGCTGTGATAAAATGCCTGTGATGCGTCATATGTCACACAGGTACTTCTCTCGCTAAGCTTTAATAAGCTTTTCTATATAAAATATTGAAAGTGTGACAACCTTCTACAAGAAAGGGATGTGAGTAACAGGTGTATTAATTACACATGTCTAGGTATTCAATTTAAGATTTATTAATAATGATATTATTCACGACTGATACCAGGGCGCCCTGATGAGCCCGAGACAATGTGAAGGGATATATTAACAATGACACAATTTTTGTTCAGATGTGTTTGCTCTGTAAAAACTGAAAAAAGCCTCAGTATCATTGTTCAGCTTGGAGTGGGAATAAAACCAGTGTGAACTATATGGGACAGGTACAAACACATGCCAGTAACCAGCCACCACATGCTGTGGTTTTGCCCAAACTTGCCCCTTTCTGGTTTTCCTTTTATGATACCATTTCCGAGGCTTATGGTTGCAATATGAAGCCCTATCCTATAATTAAAAGTTTTGGTGTATATTCAATTGCAGTCGTTTCCAATCTCCCTGCTCATTTACAGAAGGTCATTGCTTTTTCCTCTTTATTAGCTGGAGGCTCAGTTTTATTTAAATGGAAGCAGGTAATCCCTCCATCTCACCACCAATGGAACAAAGATCTGATGCAGAACATTAAACTGGACAAAAATTTAAAATCAACCCCAACGGTTCCATTAAGAACATTTACTTCCCATTAGTAAACTGAGAATAGTTTTTTCTGGCTTGGAACTATGAACTCACACCTCAAAAGATGATCTGTCCTATTAAGGTTCAACTACACTGTGATGTGAATATATTATTTATATTGTGAGATACAGTTAATACCTTGTCTGATAAATGTAAATACCTTTATGAACATTGTAAAAACACTGAATGATTTGGTGCCACGTACTTGGTGATGGTGCCATCTATGTCAGAGATAATGACCCTGTCGTCCCAGTTCCACATGTAGATGGTCCCCTCGCAGCGGCACGTACCCTGGTACTGAGTGGTGATGCTAAAAGTAACATCATTGGGTCCCTCCTTCAGTTTCAGACTGGCCTGGTAACAAAGGGAAACAGTGACAGCACGTGTACAGTTTATTTCATTCAGTAACATGTGTTTAAAGCAGTGCACTTTGCTTGAGTATGAATTGCTATGCCACAGCACAATGATCACGTACAGGTCTTCAAAGCCCCCTACAGATTCATAGCGGTGCAAACACATGTAATTCATAGTTCGCCAGCAGAGGGAGCCCTACACTACCAGATAAACATTTTAAAGTGTACTTTTGCAATCAACTGTGTTATCTGATCAAGAATGTATTCTGAAAATCAACTATATTTGTATTTCACAATGATTCGGTCTAATTAACTTACAAAGGAAACGAACAGAGACATGACTTTGAGGAACTAAAACCTCATGTTTTAGAATATACTTACTATCTGATCAGAAAAGAGGCGCTAGTGACTTCCTGTATGTGTGGGGGGTGGCGTGGTGCGGAACATCTACCGGCTGCAGTCGTTCTTGACAGGATGCAGCACTCACCTCCTTGGACTCTTCGTCGCTGGATGAGTCTCCTGCCTTAGGTCTAAAAAGGAAACAACAGTTGAGATTGTGTATTATTGTCTGACTGATAAATTATTTTAAAAGCCAATGTTTAAACTACCAGTGTAAAACAACTGTACACAAAACATATGGGTGTATGTTTGAGTTTTACAATCCTATGCTAGACTTCATCAGGCGGCCTCACTTGACTTGAGACACATAAATAAACACAATAAACCTTTAGCGTCACTTACGGTGAGGCCAGCTTCTCCTGCGATACAGAGGGGCCTTCCTCCCCCGAATGAGACTCCTCCTTGGTTTCCATCTTGGTTTCTGACTGTAAAAAATGTAAAGAAATCCCAAGATGATGAACATGATCAAGAGAATGGATCAGGGTTAGGGATCAAAAAACTAAAACCTGCTCACACCTGCTTGATTGCACTGTCCGCCCTCTTTCGCCAGAACCACCAGCGTCCTGATTTCTTTGGCATTTTCTCCTTCACCCAGGCCTCCTCTGTAGCCTTGAATAAAAAGGACATTAAATGATGAGCTACAATGCTTCACAGGTACAGGACTGCACATAGAACACAATGCAGAAACAATGTCTCTCTTACCTTTGGTAAATTCTTCTGAAATGCTTGTAGACTTAGAATCAAGGGGGCAGCAAGCGTCCAGTTATAATATCTGATGACAGACAATAACTTAGAGCCGCATATTGACCATGTACTCACGCTGAATCTCTCATATACAGTCAATTTCATTCATGAAATTAATTAAATGCGTACTTACCTATTTCCTATCTTTACTACCAAGTTGGGGTTATCTATAATTGCTGGATTTTCTGCAAATTCATGATAGGTGATGATATGCTCCATGAACCTTTCTGCAAACACAGAAGCGAGAGGGACATTAATTAAAGGCCGCAGATGAAAAGGTCAGTAGTGGTGAGCCATAAGATAAAATAAGGGAAATTTTTCTTCCCCCACGTAGAGAAGCTGGTGTGTAGGAGTATATTTTTATTTATTCACACAACAGAACATTTTTAAGAAAGGTGAAGATGGGATTCAGTCCTTGTAAAATAGAGACTTGGGAAATGTGGGCACAATTTTTCTTACCATTAATTGTACAGTAGATAGAAAGAGCCTCAACCAGAAGTGTCTAAACACCTTCTGATGGCACCAATACAATACAGAGTTTTTCTTGTATACCTTTGGATATTTCAGCATTTTCTGTGAGGCCTCCACACAGAGAAAGGGTGACGTCTGGGAGGTCACTTGCTGAGTCAGACAGACACTCTGTCCCACTGTCAGCTGCAGCACTACCCACCGACTGAGGAGACTGAGAACCGGAGAGCATCTCCGAGTCCATCCAGTGCTTAGTGGCTGCCTCAGCCTCACTGGAATGACAAAGGAGCACACATGGTCTTTGGAGGAGGTACTTTTTTCCTACAGTTTTAAAATTAGCACAGTATTTATATTTGAACCAGGTCAGGCTGTAAAATTAATTCGGGACTTTTTTCATGGGCTAACCTCTTAGGAAAATATCTTGCAGCAACATCAGGCTCAAGTACATTCAGGTCATCTAGGTAGATATCCTCAGGACCCTGATGCTGGCTCCTCTTTGGGACACCTGTGTTTAAAAACAAAATCATTTATCATCTATCGGACTTTCATTATCGGTGATGACAAAAGAAAATTGCCTAAGAAAGGGATCCATCTTGCCTTTCTTCTTTGAGGGTGAATCACTCTGTTGGCTGTTGGATGGCGTGGACGTTGTCAGAACATCCAGGGGCTCGGTGGGGGTTACAGGACTCAGAGAGGTTACGGTGCTGACAGATGCGAAAGTATTAACTGCTGTTACTGTGGTGACAGGGGTGCGTGGCTCGGGCTTGACAATGGTACACGCTGAGGAGGCACCATTTTTCTCTTCCATCTCTGTTTCATCCTCCATAGCCTCGGAGCTGAGGATGACTCGGAAGTGGGTACTCTCCGACGGGGTGATGGTCACTCTTTTAAGTGGTTCTGGTCTCTCTTTCTTGGGGATCTGGAAGTTGGATATGAGAAATTAAGAAAGAGACTTCATAGTTACTTCATAGATGATAAAACTAACACTTATGTTTTCACGTGAAGATTGTGAAGTGTTTACCCTGGTTGTTTCTGGAAACTCTCCCCAAGTCCACTGCATGTGAGACTCGGCTCTGAGCAAACTCTCTGACGGCCTGACCACCAGTTCAGAGTCACTCTTTGGGGAAAAGGCCTGTGACAAAGCATTTCTGCAGGGGTAGATATAATCCATTAAATCAATAAGACAGAGGCAATTAAGGCGTCTTCTTCACACCCTTGTTGATGGCTGTGAGTTCATGCCAATACATACCTGTCATCTGCTCGCCAGTCCCCATCAGACATTGAATAGCTATCAAGGTTGTGTCTGGCTGCAGGTAGTTTTGGGTCAATGTCCCGCATTGTGGTTACTGAAGGGGACCTAAAATCAAAGGTTGCAAAAGATACTTAATAATTAACCCATCTCTAAACAGATCTTGGCTACAGTAACAAGAACTGAACTTACCTAGAAACATGTGCTGCAGCCTCTTCGTCAGAGCTCAGGTCCATCTCAAAGATCTCTTCATTTTGCACAGAGCTAGACATAGCAGCAGTTGTAGCAGCAGGTGCGTTTACAGCAATAGTGTTACCAGTAGTGACCGACATGGGTGGGGTCAGCTCCTCTCGTCGGGGGTCTCCCTTATGCTTCTTCCTTCGCCTCTTCTTCTTTTTAGTGCCCACAGTGCTGGGAGCAGGAGGCTCAGAGGGGTACTCGGGGTCAGCTGGGTCATCCTCTAGATCTTTCGGAGCCCTGTGTTCCACCTCCGACATCCAGAACAGGTGACTCTCAGTGGGGATTGGGGAGGTGGCCAGGTGGGCTGGGACAATCTGCTAAAGGATCAGGTAAGAATGCAGGAATGTGAAGCTCAAGACGTGTTTTAAACAAAAGCAAACCAAAGGAGCTCAACTCATCCCAAGAGTCAAAGTAGAGAATAAGCCAACACTTAAAGCCACCGAGGTGATAAGTCAGAGTCAAAGACCAACAGTTGAAATTAACAGACTCAGTGTCCATGAACCTCATATATATATATATATATATATATATATATATATATATATATATATATATATATATATATATTTCCAATGACAATAGCAGTCACTAATGAGTACCAACTGCAGCAACAAGCTGCATCAGCTGTCAGAAACAGTTTAATCCTGTGTGAGGAACACCTGAAAAGACAAAAGATTCCTATTTATGGAACTATGATAATAAACCCCATGAGACCTCAAATGCCATTGTAAACTACATGTGGTATGTTATGGCTCCTTCTGTCAGTGCACTGAGGCCCATGACTCAAGTCCTGTAGAACAGGGTGGCTGTCAGTGCTGAGCTGTCACAATAGAAACTGAGAGAGCTTGAGCAATAGGTCACCTGTCAAATGCAGAAACTGCACAAAAGTGGAGTAATTATTTCCTATGTTGGACAATGCAACAATGGCTGGATGCTGTAATTCCTTACAATCTCATTCTAGAAAGGTACAATGATTACAATAAATCAAAAGCCAGAAAAAACAGGAAATAGGTTTTTGTTGATGTTTGATACAAAATTTGCCAGAATTTACAAAAACTAAAGTTTACATTTGTGTTATCAAGCTACAAAACAACTCCTATGGTACATGTATATTTGTCAAATGGTGGTATTTATCCCTCTGGGTCGTTCATGAGATGCTTACATTCAGCTGCTCTGTTTCCTGGACGAAAAAGGCCTCTCCATTGTCACCAAGCTTCATGTGCAGGTCTATGGGCTCCCCATTCACTTCAATGTCAATCTGAAAGAAATTGACACAGCGTTCAAACCGACACCTCTGTGCTAACACATCAACTGACAGTGTAAAGGTGATTGTGAAGTAATCTTCATTAGGAAATAGGACAGTGAAAATGGTGTTTACTAGATGTCTACCCAGGATGTATTTATCTCTAAGTCTGAGTTTTTCAATTGACTGGAAAACAGATCTTGTTTTAATATACTTCCATCATTTAGTCAGCTCACAGAAGAACTGTGCTGCTTGCTGCAGCAGAAGCTTTCTCAAAAACGAATAGGTGCATGGGTCCTCTGGGCTTGCTTTCTGTGAGCCAGCCAATAGAACAGGGCTATTAGTGTTTGCCATGCAAACCCCCAGTGGACCCAAGGCCATTCAGAAACTTGACACCACAAAAGCAAAAACCAGCTCATGTCTGGCAGGGACTACACAGGAGGCAGACTTTGACTCTTTAGTTCTATGACTGAAAAACCTGATACCAAATCATCAATATTAATTCTCAACCAATGTCCACCTGTTGTATCTCATCTTTTGCCAATGAAGAAACCAGGCCGGTGAGGTTTCTGAGCTACTGGTGATTCAATTTCACCTCCTCAGGGTTGCTAAAGGGAATTTATGTGTGGTGAGTGATGGCTGGGAATTTCAATACCTAATTAATAATGAGACAGAATAAATGAGGGTCCTCTTCAACCTGTCCACACTCAGTGACAGGTTACATTCACTGTGTGCCAACACCACGCAGGATTACAAGAGTTACACAAAGCAATGAATGGATGCTAATGCTCGAAATTAGGGCGTAGTGTTGGGCTTTTGCTGTCTGACTGCACAATGTGACTTCAGTGACTTTCCAAGAAACAAAAAAAAAAACCAACAACATATTTTATTCAATCAAACGTGTTTGTTTTTGTTGCCAACAGAAGGGACTGCTGAATGGGAACAAACACACCCTCAACAGCCAAACTTTAATTAGCATTTGGCTGGCGACTACAGCCTTTTCCCTACTTCTGATTTTTTTTTAGGATTTGTTTGGTCCAGCAACTTCTTAAAAAAATACATATTTAGCAGCAGCCCTCGCGGATCTGACAAGTGATTTCAAGGACTCATACATAACGGTTGTTACAAAACAGCCCTTGTTGAGGCCCCATTCTTCATGCTTCCTTCCCTTCTCACACATTCAAGTTGTGGAACTGTTGCCATAGAAACCACTCATTCATTCCTGCCTTCTAAACCCATCAGCATTCTGGGCAGGTGTCGGTCCCCCGCAAATCATCATCCACTTCGGCCCACAAACCAGTAAAGGAGCTTTCTGTCGTTCGGATCAAACGCTGTTCTGAGATAAGACGTGTGGACAAGCTCAGCTGTCATGTGGGAAAACGCATTAAATTAGAATCTCTAATTTTAGCCATTCAAAATTACCACCTGAATGCCAAGGGCAATTCTGAAGCTTTATATAATCCAAGTAACCTCAATTTCACTCAGGTTGTGTAACAGATACCAATGCAGTTTTCCACCATTATAATCCAAGTAGATCTATCATTTTAAAACCATATCATTTAGCGTTGTTAAAAAAAACGCTGCATCTTGCAATGTTGAAGTGGAAGAACCACGTCAAAATATAATGAGTCCTTTTTTGGCCAGTGTCTCATTCTTCCACCAAGTATTGTGGAATTCCAATGCCAGGGAGCTTACTTATTATAAATGTTGTTTCCCCCAAATCACTTGTTTTTGTAAGAAAATGAAACTGAAGTTAAGCCAAGCTTCTTCAAAAGAAACAAAACCTCTCTAACCCTAATCAGAGCTACTTTTATATGCCCTTACACACCCATGCGTGACAGGTCATCAACCTCAACAATGCGATTGCTATCACCTCAGTACAATATTACGATATCATCAAAATATTAAAAGAATACAGTGTGGAGAACAGGGTACACTAGAACCCCACGTTCAGTTTGGAAAATCTGGATCTCTCTCACATGTGCAGAAATGTTTTCTTTCTTGTTATGGAGCTCAAGAGTTAAACATATTAGGGAACAGAAGCAAAAAAAAATGTTATTTTTACTTACAACTTTCTCTTTGGAGCGAAGTACGCCCAGCTTGCCGAAGCGCACATGAAAGGGTGAGCACTGGTACGTGCCATCTCTCTGGCGGACAACCACAACATCGATGCAGCCCGATAATGTGGCCTGATTAATGCCCTTATACAGCTCTTTGACGGTCACAAGCACCTGACCTGCCAGCTGGCCCACGTAGTTCATAGTGTCCGCCTGGAGGGGGGGAAAGAACAAAATATTAGTTATGGAAACGACCGGATGAGGGTGTTTTGTTTAGGTCCAGAGGAGATGATAGTATTCACTCCTGCAAGTCATGGAATCTGTCAGTTCTCCCTTTATTAAATTAAAAATGTCTTGGTCTATTTTTTCTCTGTAGACCCCTCACAGTCCAACCATTGTTACCTTTTCTTTTAAGTATCTTCTTCCGGACAGTTAGGCTAAACCATTTGTCTTTTGTGTTCATCTCTCAGCTCCCTCACTGCCTGTTTGCCTGCCCTGTTGCGTCTGTTATCTCCTGACCTGCATACAGACTGTGACTCCCGTCACTGGCCGCGGTCCCACATGAGCCACAGCAGAGATGGGAGCTGACGGCTGGCCTGGAACAATGAGAGGAGATAACCTCACACACACACATCGTTCCCACTACCCTGCTGCCGTGAAAGCAGCCAACTTCCTGTTTACATTCACAACCCTCTGCTACGTAAATCAAATACAAACAGTACAAGCCAAGACAGGTTCTGCTGCTATACTTATATGGGTTTGAATGGACATTATCATAAGCACTTTTTGTCACTTGGAACAAACAGATTGTGTGACTGTAATTGTCAGTAACAAACTGTCCCATGCTAACAGATAATAATCTAAACTCTCCAGCCTTCCTGTAGCTTCTTACTAGATCGTTTGCAGTCATTTGTGCACTGTGACGCTAAGTGTGTGCAACTATTAACTTAGCAAACATGAGTCTGGCTTCGCTTGGTTCAGGGTCTATTTTGATGGGGTTTGCAAACACAGTCACCCGCTGACTTCACATGGTTTATGTAACTTTAAATTGCCACACTGACCTTATGTCCAGAGTACAGCCCTGAGAGCAGTGAGGTGAGTGCAGGGGTGTAGAGAACAGTGAAGGGTGAGAAGAGTGACAAGAAAAACTATCATGGATATTTTCCCTACAGGATCAGGTAGTAAGCTTATGTGCAACTCAACAAACCTAATTCCAAACCAACAGCTGTCACTATACACTAATTGTTTAAAGGGTATTTTCATCTCATTTTCATTATTTCATTTGAGGCCTTCTGTCAACAAATCAAAGCTTAATCATCCCTACAAAAGAGGGCTATGCAATATGATGATATACACTGTGGGATGATAGTACAATGTCATCTATTGTTTCATGTTGAGCAACATTTTTTGGTCATCTGGTCTGTGCTTCACGTTCTTTTACACCAAACGGATTCAGGCAGGACAGCAACATAAGGTCAACACAAACAAACATGGTGGAAAGTGAAAGTGGAGCAGTAGTTCTGACAAGGAGACACCAGGCTCTTCTCTAAAATGGTAAATGGTCTTTATTTATATAGCACTTCTAGTCTTAATGACCACTCAAAGCACTTTACACTGCAGTTTATTGCCATTCTCACACACATATACAGTGTATCTATGAGCAGAACTTTCTGGGTTTAGTATTTTGCCCCAGGACACTTCGGCATGCAGGTGGTGAAGACTGGGATCAAACCACTGACCTTCTGGTTAGAGGATGACCGCTCTAAAGTCCAGCAAATTCTTTGCGTAAGTGCAACTGAAAAGGAACTAACACTGAATATTTTCCTACTTTGCTACAACAAACGTCTGCTGTGACATTTGAATATGCTGGTGAGTTTGCAAAACTCCTTCAGGCATTTACAGAGGGGTTTCAGGACATGAAATGTAAACAAAAGGAACATGCTGTGCGGTTTAACTTGGAATGAGCCGAGGTGCGTGACAACCTACAACATGAAGTAATTAGGCTTCAAAGCAAGCCTGGAACGGAAACTTCAAAATGACAGATTAGCAATGTTAACAACTGGAATTGAACATAACCAAACAAATAAATAAATGCTGAAAAACCACATCACGACTGCTTGACTTTGATCAATATATTTGCCTTTAATTAACATTTTTCTGCTTCGCATAATGCTTATATATTCTTATATACCCCAAAAAAAGCGCTGCCTGAAACCATTTAAGACGATTCATGGGAGAAACCCTAACCCACACAGAAGTTACCAATTTACTTCCACCACTGTAATGGGTGCCCATGTACAACACTTTGAATATAGAAGAAGAACTTTATGTCAGGAAGCAAGTTATGTAATTCATTTTAACATTTACCACGACACCACAGAGTAACACTGGAGGTGCAGTATGTGCTACATTCTTGAATCGTGGTCTGGCACAGTGTGAACACTAAGTGCAGAGATACACGAAGAAGTCTGTCATAACAACAAGGCTAAAAATGGTTATTATATATAATAGTCAATATTCTATAGAAGATACAAAAAGCTCTCTTGTGCAGCAGCTGTGTGGAAAGATGCCAGTATTCAGATATCTGGAACAGTCAGAGGCGACAAATGTACGTGAACTGCTTTACCTATACTTTTGTTAAAGAGGTAATTTACAGATTAAGCAGGTGATGCAGGCTCCTTGATCCAGCCTGGATTGCCAGTGTATATAACAGTGTCCCACTCTCTTCTTTCACAGTTTAAGTTATAGCTAAAAAAACAGTCTTGAATGTGGCCCTAAAACTTGGCTACAGCATTGACCAATAAGCTGACAAACATCACAAACCAAACAATACAACTGTAGCCGACCTTCTAGCTGAAGCTGTGACCATGTCATTCTGACTCACCAGGGACCAAGACGACCTCAGAGACAAGGACTCGTCCTGCTCACTATTGTCTGTATTGTCCTCTGTGTTGCTTCCCAGCAGCTCCCTGTCCCCCCATGATCTCGACCTCTTCATCACCAGCTCCTAGTTTACCCACATCAGGATACTCTACTGGAACCAGTGTTTTCCTCTCTTAAACGACGACAATAATGACTCACTGCCATCCTGAATCCAATCTCAAACGTAGCCCACCTTATCACCTATGAATATACCTTCCCAGGCATAAACACTGATACTCTATCTCACGCCAAAGGAGTTTATGCAACAGTGTCATAAACTTTGTCATCCTTTTCTTGGGTATACTTTACAGGATATGCATTTGTGCTCCTACCATCTAACATGACACAAAGGCTCCAGCCAATGGGACGGCGTCTTTGAGGTAGCGGTGTGTGGCTGATAAGGGCCAGCTGATTTTCTGCCAACAGTGTTTTTCCCCGATAAAGAGCAAAGCTCAGGCAAACAGGCCGAGCCGTACTCTGCAACATGACGTTCGAGCACAGTCAGTCACATGTTTGGTCCAATAGTTGCAGGCGTGTGCTTGTTATTGTGCATGACTAATCAAGGGGAGGTGGACAGCGAGTGGCTGCAGGAGTCGACCAATGGGGTATTCAGTGCAGTGGATCTCTACTACAAGTCGCACTTTACCCTTTTTGACATCCTGGCCACGTGATTGCAAAGATACAACAGGTGAACGTCCTGCAAAGGTCCCGTCAATCAAATTCACTTCAGGAATTCTTTACATAACACTACAGTTTACTAGAATTAGCCAAAGTGCTAATTCAATCATATCTGTATAGAGTGGATACATTCATGTGACTGACATCCAAGCAGTGGAGAATTCAGATATGTTTTTTGTCATCAGAAGATCCTCTGTGGTGCCAATACCATCAACCTCCTGCTTGGTTTAGCTCCTAAGTGAGTTCATGAGATAACATCATTCATGAGACTCCTCCATTAAAAGGCCTCATCCCCACTCTCCCATCTGCTAAGCCTTCTGTAAACAAAACTAGTGAAAACAGAGGCCCACTGGGATGAGGGCTGTTGGTTCATCCTCCTCCTGTGTTAGGGTCTGTCCATTCATGGCTCGTGTCAAATTCTTTAACAGATACTTTCCTTTTAGAAGTGAAAAATGACATGACCTGTAATGAGTCGTGGCAATGACCGAATACACTTAGACAGAATAAACATTGTTTTACATACTGCACAATACACGCAAGTATAATGGTTCTAATTTCACCCTAACTTGATTATTATGGTGTGTACACGTGGAGTTACCTCAAGCACATTCACTTTGAGTGGCTGACAAAGCCTTGAGTCCTGCGACTAAGCTGCGGCCAACGAGACCACACAAGGTTCATGTTACACTCTCAAGTATTAGGTTACAGCAAACTGCATGAAATGAGCCCACTTATTATGCGAGTGAGATAAATCATGGCAACCACTGCCAAAGAAAAACAGTCTGGGGTTGGATTGCGGGGCAATAATACAAAAACAAACCGTTTTCAAAAGGAATGTTGAAATTGGTTCAACCATTCAATTGCTTGTTTTCAGACAACTTTCCCGATTGTTGTGAATTTCGCGATTATAAAGATTATATTTAATTCAGACTCCAAATCCCAGACCGAGGCAGTTAGATTGCCAATTTAACTGTATAAAACAGCTGCCAGATTATTAGGTACACTTAGCCCTGCAATAAATCCTAATATCATGATGGTAATAATGTTCAATCGCTCTTTAAACCCTTTTAGAGATATGCTAATTCAATTGTTATGGTCAATTTGAAGGATGCAGTATCGCTGTTAATCTAATTTTGTTTAGAATCATGATGATTGTTTGATTCATCACTTGACAAAATTGTTTTTAAATCAATTAAATCATTTCAGTAAATTTGAATAATACCATTTGCTTCTAATTTATCAAATGTCTTTTCTTTGTCATTAAGACAAGACTAAACATTTAGGTTTTGGACTAATGATCGAATTAAACAAGCTCCTGTAACGACCTTTTTTAACATGTATCCTCTATCCCCCTATTTGCTGACGTTGTAGACGGAATGCACATTCAGGAGAATCACTAAATTATTAACTAGATTCATTGATAGTGAACTGATTGATAGTGAAGACAGTTCTGTGTCAACACCTCCACCAATTACAGCCTCTAAAAAGCCAAATAATGTGATTTTACACCTTTTTAAAAACACTTTCCACAAGAAGTGGACATTTATGACAGGAGCCTGTTGTGTTGGGACTCAACACCAGCGGCGAGAAGACCCAGTAAACTGGTTTGAGTCAGCCTTGGTTTCATAACAAGGCTGATTTAAGGTTTTGTAAGGTCACCTACTTGAATGGGGAGGCGATGGCCTGACTTGAGTGTTTGTGATTGAATGACAGTATCAGTGGGAGGATATCACTCACACACACACACACACACACACACACACACACACACACACATTTACATTAAGAGCCTCACAGAACTGGGTTTCTCCCAATAGACTTTGTAAACGACTGTGGTTTCAAACCAGCCGCTCGGAGGCAGGTGGGGTTGGATGGTGAGGTGGCAGCAACTGTTACGATCGACTCCTGGAACCCAAACAAGCTAACTAGCTCCACACATAACGCACAGATATAACGTTAGCCCGAGCTGTTATGGCTAAAAGTGCTAATGTCGTACACTAAAGCCGACGTGACTTGTTTTAGGAGTAACCGGTAAAAACCGCACTCATGAATGAAAGAAAGAAAATCACGGAAATAAACAGAACATGAACAGAAAAGGAGCTTTTTTTTAAAACGTGTCTTGTTGAGCCGCCGCTCGACATTTCCACCGATTTTAAGCCACGACACACAGATGAATAAGTGGACGTTTCTAGATGAATGGAGCCGGGGCTCCGCTAGCTGCCAGTGAGTTAACCCGCAGCTAGCTTCGGGGGTTTACGTTACCGTTAACAGCAAAACGGTGAGAGCCGCCGCTAACGCCGCTCCGCCGGTTTCCACTGAGACGTGGAGCCGCTCGTTTGCGGGGTTTGTGCCGAATGGACCTCAAACCCGCTCCCCGTGTGTCTGACTTGAATTAATCCATCGTGGCTAAAGCGGTGTTAGCCAGGGTACAGGCTAGCTAACGTTAGCTTGAATCAGAGGAGGGGGGGGGGCACCGCACCATCACAAACAGCTGCGGTGGAAACGAGCTGGATTCAGGCGGAGGACGAGCGTTTACCTTTCGGTCGCTTCAGCTGGGGGTTGGTTGGGTGTGTGGGGGGGGGGTGCCGCCGGTGAGGGGACGCCGTGGTGTCCTCAGCGAGCCCCCATGTCTGAGCCCGGTGAAACTCCTGGGAAGCCTCCTGACGTGTCCGAGCCTGGACCACCGCGGCGGGGGAGCAGCGAGCTCAAGTTGACGGGACAGGGAGACGCGCAGCGGCGGCGGCGGCGCGCCCGCACACAGCTGCTGTCACCGGGCTAAAGGGTTAAAGGCCCAGAGGGAAGGATCCAGGCGACAGGAAACCACTGGTGTGTTTACATGTCAAATAACCCCGGAGATGTTTTCACTCGCGTGTGATCATCTGTTCAGTTTTATATTTACATCAGGAGCCGGTCCTTTCTACGGAGGCCGCCATGTTTTCTACAGTCCAAACTAAACACCTTTTGAGTTGTTATGACAACTGAAGGCTGCCAAAGGTGGTCTTTCCGCATTCCATTATACCTCGGACCACGGAATCTATCTATCTATCTATCTGTCTGTCTGTCTGTATGTGTCGTACCGTCCAATTACTGTCTGTGGCTGTTTTTTAAGGTGTTACTATGCGTGAAATCCAGAGTAATGTTAATGCTCATAATATTATGAGCTGTTTTCTAGCTGGCAAACGTAAACTTTGTTCTTGTGCAACTGGAACGCTATCAACTCGACGTCATTCCGAGGACCGCGCTGTAATGGAACGTGGCATCTTTCATGTTTGGAAGGTGAGGGTGAGGTGAGGGGTATTCAGCTGCAACATGCAACTTCACCACTAGATGTCTCCCTTAAATCTACACACTGAACCTTTAAGCTCATGTGGTATATTCAGCCAACGTAAATCGTTTTGATATGGGGGGTAGATCATAATGACAGGTTTATAGCTAGGGGGTCCTCTTTCCTGGTCTCTAAGAATTCCTGGTTGTTATTCCAGATGTTGTTTGTTAAGTTCTCTCCTTTGGAGAATGCTCTTTGACCTGTTCGATGGTGAGGTTTCCATTCCTTTTACGAAGCATGTCTTTAGAGGCCCCTATGTGTGACGTCATTTTATCTGAAGTCTTTGGCGTAATCGTCTTCCCTATAAGAATACTTGTCCGGCACCGGCGAGGCAGACTTCTGCATTGGCTGAGAACGTCTCCGGGTATACCATGGTACCTGTCCTGACCTGTAACTTCTGTGTAATAAACCTTATTATACAAGCAACAATGGTGTCCGCGAAGATTCCTTCATCATCATCTACAACATCACTGCTGCCTAAAGATACAACACTCAATTATTAATTTCCTTAAATATTATAGTGGATCTTAAAAAAGCTTTCACAGCAAATCATAGAGAATATATTAAACCTGGGATTACAGGGACTATCTTTATGAATGAAAGGTATAATCAGTGAAGCTGTTACATGCTGTATCTGACCCTGAAGGCCCTTTATGAAACCAGGATCCCGCTCTGGGTGACATCCAGCAGGAAAACCATGCAGAGATCAAATGGCACTATTCGTTTTCTAATAGGCCATTAATCCTCCGAATCCATTTTTTGTTTTTGTTTCGCAATAATCAAATTACTCAACTTAAACAAAGAGGTTTGACATGAGATTATTTAATGCCAAAGGGAAACCTCTCCAAAGCAGGTGCAGCTGTATAACAACACAGAGCATGTGGAAGAGAAAACAGACTTCATGTTTACCTTTTTGGTTAGATACACAGCCCCAGAACAAACACTGCAGGAGAGTTTAATGTTCACGGCTTCCTTCTGTTTTACCTGAAACAAAACAGTCCCTCCATTTCCAACACATTTCTGCTAAAAGTGTGTGACACTCATATGACTAGTTCTCCTTTGCAGAGTTGTGAGGGCTGAATGAACCACTTCCGACTGTCACGTGTGTGTGTGTGTGTGTGTGTGGTCACACTCGTGCTACTCTACATGTCAACAGGGTTTACCTGCTCCACCTCTCCAACAAAATGCTGTAAGGACAATTATTGTAGCTTGCCAACAGCACATCAAAGGCTACATAACAAGCATAGAGTTGACACAGAGCGATCAATGGAAAATGACACATTTTTCCAACACAAAGCAAAAGGCTACAGTTCATAACGTACGTTTCTTTTATTATTTTTTTTTTACAGTACATACACCTCAGTGGGACATGGTTTGAGGGGTCACAGGTCACCCAAATCTTATACTGTAATATTATAAAAACAGTGCTTTGCTTCTGCTGCTGTTTTTAAAACAAAGAGTAATGACAGGTCAACCATTTCCCATACATTACGTAAACTGCTTATGGAGGCCAGAAGGGACAGAAGACATCTCAAGCAACTACAAGCAAACCATTATCATACCTCACATTTACTGTTTACTCCCTTAATAAGCAATGCCCAAAGCTTTTTAACCCAGCACATGAAAGACGCAGAGAGAAGCAGCTGGATTCATGATTTATTTAAACTGCTTTGGTGCACCGGCATGTGCCGGGGTAAAATGCTTTGGAGACAGCCCAGTCGTCAAATCTTAATCTTCTTTATTTCATCACCCTTTAGTCTTTCTTCTCCTCCTTATTCTCATCATCTGGGTTGTAGACACTGACAGTGAACTCGCCAGCTTCCTTTCCGTACTTGTTCTTGACCTGGAGGGCGTATTTGCCAGAGTCAGCCGTGGTGACGCAGTCGATCGCGATGCTGGCAAACTTCCCATGCTCCAACGTGAGTTTGATGTGGCTATCAGATACCAGCTCCCTTTCGTTCTTTGTCCAGCACACCTCGGGTAAGGGCTCACCCCAGACGTTGCCGGTCAGGTTCAGGGACTGAGGAGAAGAAGAAGGATGCAGGGTTTTTGTTGTGTTTCGTACACATTTAGATTTCTGAGGACAGCGATGCTCCAGGAAGGATGTGATGGAAAACAAAGTGGGTGCTGAGACAAAGCACTTAACACAAAGTGAGTATCTAATTCATTTACCTTGCCCTCTTGAATTGCAACCACATCTGGTAAGCCTCCAACAACACGAGCGCGGTCTACACAAGAAATACAGGAGTCAGCAAAGAACAACCTGAAGCATTCATTAGGTGCACGACCTAACAATCACTTGACTCTGCCTTTATGTCATAAAACATGGCATAGTATTTATTTACTCTTCTCTATGCATGAATGATGTTGTGATTTTTTTATCTGAAAACTTTCTTTTCTTCAATCTGTGGTGAATTAAGATTTAATAAAACAACATAAAGTCTTAAAACTCCACTACTGAAAATTCTATTGAACCAAAACAACCTCTATATCCAGAAATATGTTACATCACTTCATACAGCATTTGGTTTATCTTAGGAGAAACCAAAGAATAAATAATCACTTACTTCTTTCTGCAATTGCTGCCGCCCTGCGGAAGGAAGGAGTCGAACATTGTCAGAAACATCGTCATTTTTTTTTCTCCTATGCTATTCAATGCCAGGAAATGTATTTTGAGTGCTTCTCCAAGGGCCCACGCAGTGCACAGACTATTTTTAGTTTGTGAAGGCCCTTAATATTTATTTGTGTAAACATCCTCTTCATACTAAAATACACAATTATGCAACACAGAGGCGTTGTTTACTTACTTGAGCCTCTGGAATTCTTCAAATGCCTCTTCCCAAGCTGCACCAGAAGAAAAATCCATTTTGTTACAGAAAGGGAAAAATAGTCAGTATTTCCTCTTTTCAATTAAAAAAGTTTAACTCACCCTTGCCAGTCAGCTCAAAGACTCTCTTTACTCCGTCCTTGCCATCAAAGATGTCCATGGTGTATTTGCCTTTGTCCTTCTCAGTGGGCTCATTGATCTTAAGCCAGAGCTGCTCTCCGGTGAATCCGGACTTAACTCTCTCCGAGGCGGCGATCTTTGCATCTCTGAAGGGGAAATGAGGAGAATAGCGATCATGTAAAGAATATTTTAAAACTGTGCAGCATCATGTACACTGAAAACCACGATTCAAATTGGAAATGAAAGCGGTAATTCTAGCGAAGCTTCTGTATTCTAGTAAAACATGTGTTTTCATATAGTTCAAGAGTGACAATTATATTAAAAAAATGATCAGAAAAGAATGTAGAATACAGTCGGGGAATACTTACTTTTGGAGCCAACCAACACGCATTTCCTCATGGTGATATGTAACCGTGGAGTGGAGGACGATACCGTGTTCAGTGCTGAGGACTTTAATTTCACAGGAGGAGTTGGCTAAGAGGAAAAAAAAACATAAATCAGGAATTTATTTACAGCCCACTTAAAACCAAAGGATAAGGGAAATAGTAATGAAGCAATTCATGGCTGTTAATAGTTGATGATGAGGAAACTGTTGCACATTGGCACATTCTCTCTGTGGGTTTTTAATTCTATGTGTAGCGCTTTGTGTGTGGTCATTCATTACTGCTTGATAAGTGTGAAGCTAAATGACTCACCAATAACCCTGAACAGCTCATTCATTACAGTCTGATATCCTGGGGGAACAAAGGCGGCAGCAGTAATTAATGTCAGATTCGCCAATACTTCTTTTACCAGACTTACACCATTGATTTCCACTTTTTCATCAGTTTGAAAATTCGACTTCACCTGCGTCTGTCAGATTGAAGAGGCTCTTATCTTTGCCTCTGTCATCCCTCAGATGTACCTCATAAATACCGGCATCCGATTTGGAGATCTAGAGTTTGAAGTAAAAGCAACTTTAGTGTCCACAAGACAACAATAAATTCCCTTTTCCCTCAAAACTGAGGATACAGTGTAATTCTTAGGACAGATAACAGACAGAAGAACAGCCAGACAGAGACAAACTAGACTGAAAAGGCCAGCTTTTCTGTCGCCCAGGATGCTGCAGGCGGTGAAAGGAGAACATGGAAAAGGTAAGACGAGGAGGACACATGGAGAAACTTATGACATGAACTTATGGCGACAAAGATTATGTTCAGACTTTGGATCTTGGTGGTGGGGGAAGTTCATCTGCAGGCGCCTTTTTTCCTCCTCTTTCTTTCTGTTTCTCTTGCTTAATTATCCACTGTGAATTAGACAGATAAGCAGGTTAATGCAGGCGCGAATGACGGACAGGAGCGCCTCTCCAGAGCTCATGCAATGACACCAACCCTCTCTTTCTGAATGCAATGGTGCCTTGAAACTTCAATATAACTTCTCTGGCACTCGAATTCAAAACCTCAAAAAGACAAGAGCTTTCACGTTGGCCAGAGGAGTTAGATTGAACACAGTTAGAAATTAATAAATGAAAGAATGAATGACTGACAATGACTGAATGAAGCACACAGAGAAACCACACATTACATTTGCAATGTATAGCCATAAATGTTTGAAAACACGACCTGTAAGCAGTAAGAATCAAAATGTCGAAATAAGAATTAAAAGTAAAAACTTCAAAAATAGAGCGTTAGCTGGATCCAGTATACGTCTATTCTAAGGATGACATGCTGATGTGCTGACTCCAGCAGCACTCCAGCACCGCTCAGGAGCGTGAATATTTTTAAAAGTGTTTCATCATTTATGATTTTCTGTGTGTTAGAGAGGGAAGGTTAGCAGCGTAGCATCTAGTCTACCACAAAGATGGAAGCATAGCTGCACCAGCAGCATCACTACTTGCTCTGTACTCATAAGCTCACGACTCCTCACAAATAGCGGCCTGCGTATAATGGGCTGACCTTTCCGATATTAAAGGTCAACTCGCCCTCCTGTCTCTCGATCTTCTGAGCATCCTCATCGTCGTCTGCAATCTCAATTTTGTCCTTGTACCAGGTGATCTCGGTCTCGGATCGGACATTTCCGATCTGTGGAGAGAAAGAAGGGACTCAGCTAAACTGAGACTATTTACTGTATGATGGTCATACTTAAACATTAGTAAATAATATTTGCAGTTCCGTTTCTTACCTTGCATCTCAACAGCACATTACATTCTGGAGTGACAGCAAAGTCAAGGTACTCGACAAAGTGAGGACCTGTGGAGAGTCAATGGAAAATACTCTTAGAAACACTTGTGTAAATTGTGTTGGATTTATTTAACACTGAATAAAGATCTCTCACCTTGTTTCCTGACCCATTCTGCCCTCTCAAATTCAGACTTCTTCTGAAGCTCCCTGAATTCTGGTACAGGGGCAATGAAAATGAGACAGTTAAATATCATATCCTAAGTTCTTGAAATGTTTCATTCCTGAAAAGTAAACTTAAGAAGGCGTGAGGGTAAAGAGAAGGTTGTCTTCTGCTGCCCCTCAATGGACATGTAGCATAACTGCAGTGAATGGAACACACCCAGCAGAGCAAGGTGTTCGGTGTGTGTGATTAAAACATGATCTGCAGGTTGGGGTGTCTGCTCTGTATTCAATACAATCAATTAATACAATTGATTTTAACACTCTGCCATTCATATTCTGACAGATCTGCACGCACAGCATCAGTATTGATATTAAAGAAGCATTTAAGTTCTTACCATCTCCAATGAGCACCAGACTGGTTGTCCCCTTGGCCTTTCCATCAACCAGGTTAAAGGTGAACGTTCCCTCATCGGTGACCTCCAGAGAGTCCATGAACATCTCAATGATGCCGGTGGACTTGTCGAAGTTCATTGAGTATTTCTGGAAGAAATAAAGGAGAGTGTGTCACAGAGAAACACCATTCTATCAACTGTAACGTAAAGTCTGAAAGATTCTCCATATCAGAAGTGGAAATTCTGAACAAAATTAGCTTGGAGTATGATCCCGACCTTTCCCTGAGTAATGAGGACGTCGTTGAAGACGTAATCCACTTGGCAGGCAGAGCTGCATTTCTCCACCTGAGTCCAGAATCGCACGCAACCCTTCTCAAGCAACTCCATGGACATTTCTTTCTTGAAGGGAATAACTAGAAAGCATCATATTTATCAACACTCTTGTAGAACCAAATATACTTTTATGACCACTGCTTGGAAACTACAATGTTCTTGACAAACATAGTTAACATGTTTCCAAACTACATTCAGAACAATATCCGCATTTTATAATAAAGCAGTGTAAGATCTGTGCTGTGTGGATATTCACCAGGGAACTTGTGTTCATGGCTGATGTCCAGGAGACGCTTGAGACCTGTCAAATAACAATGGCAGCAGCAAAGTGGTCAATGTCACGACCTCTGCAATCACTCATCCAACTAATACTTAAATAATTCAACACCCCTGAGAAAGAAGTTATTTGAGATAACATTCCAAGACAAACACACATATATAAGCCTATGGGTGCAACACATAACAGTATAACAGTATAACCATATAACAGACATGAGCCTCTCTCACTCTTTTAGCACTTATGTCATCCATAGAAATATCAAGTGAATCAAGTTGCAGGGACGAAGGAGCAGAGGTTCCAACACTGTCGGCTGACTCACCCTCCTCGGTGAGTGTGTAGCTGGAGGAGATGCCGTCAGTGTTGGTGACCACACAGGAGAAGGTTCCCAGATCTTCCAGGGAGGGGCTGTTGAAGATGGCTCTGGACCTGGAGACGAGGGGCGACAAGCAGGATGTGAGGAAAATAAATGTCTTTCAGTTGTTTCCCGGGGAGCTGCATGACAAATTGTTCTCACATGTGGCACTTACCTGCCGCCTTCATTGACAACAGTCAGCCGTGAGGAGTCTGTAATGGTCTTGTAATTCTTGGACCAAACAAACTCGGAGCTTTCATTCATCTCGGAGCATTCAAAGACCATAGAGATGATGCCATCATCATCGACGTCCACATAAATCTCTTTGGTGCCTGAAAGCAGAGCAAATGGTTATTGTGTGTGTGTGTGTTTGTGCATCACTGATAGGTTACAGATTTCCAGTCTGGATAAAATACAACTCCAAATATGTCTACACTTTCCAGGAAAACTCTAAACGAAATGTGTGCGAGTTATGTAACAACCACACTCACCAGGGCGGGTCTGGGCCAGGATCGGACCCAGGACAGCCGATGCCTTTCCAACTCCAGCAAGATTTTGAGCGCGCACAGTGAAGAAGTAGGATGTACCAGCTTTCAGCCCGGTAATCTGGACAGTTGAAAACAACACTGATTCATTATTTCACAAACATATTTCTCATGAAGATGCAACACTGACACATTGAAACCATCATTCATATTGTATTCTCTTCCTCACCTTCATGTATTTCTTCTTGTTGGCCTTCTCATGGGCAGCCTTCCAGCCCTTCTCTCCAGCAGGGGCCTCCTTGAGATCC
Source organism: Verasper variegatus (assembly GCA_026259375.1). Lineage (NCBI taxonomy): Eukaryota > Metazoa > Chordata > Actinopteri > Pleuronectiformes > Pleuronectidae > Verasper > Verasper variegatus. The sequence continues at coordinate 6,080,062 of CM048053.1, forward strand.
AAGTAGTACCCGTTGACAGGAGTGCGGCCCTCAAATGCAGGGGGCTCCCACAGGACCACGACAGAGGTGTCACGGACCTCCAGCACGTGGAGACCAACGGGAACACCTTGAAGGAGCAACAAGGATGTAGAGTATTTATGCTCCAAGACATACATCTAATGTATATTAGCAAATCATTTAAAATGTAATTCTGTCGTGTTTTGAGGAGCTTGCACTGCTTCTTTGCTAACACAGTTAATTGTATCAATGGAATGCATTGTAAGTTGTTTTCTGTTATTGTTTTACCGCATTTTACTCGGATGTGATAATAATTGTTGTCAGCAAAACGTTTTCCGGTGCATTTATCGTACTTTGGACCAAGCTCTTGTCTTCTCCCTGACTAGTTGCATGCATTTTCCTCTGTGAAGTGTGCAAAGACACATCCATGTTATAACAACTAATCCTGACTTGTCTTTTGTAAATTTACTGTCTAAATGTTTTCTTTTACCTGGCACAGTAATGGTCCATTCCTTGCACTCCAGAGATGCACTGGCCAGAGAGGCTTTGCTCACACCTGCCATGTTCATAGCGCGAACCTGGAACTGGTAGAAGACGTTCTCCTTCAGGTTCTCAGCCTAAAGGAAGGCAAGTGCAGATCATGAGAAATTATTAGAAGTTCAGTTGTTACAAATACAATTAGTAGATAAACTTATTTGTGCATCACACAACGCCTACATTCAGTTCTGTGACTTACTTTGTAGGTGGTTGTAGTCAATGCTTGGTGGTTCATTTCATGCCATTTGCCCACAATGTTTCCCTTCACAGTCCTGTAGTCCACAAAGTATCCCCTGATATCAGCCCCTCCATTGCTAGCAGGCGCGGTCCAGCCCACTACCATGAAGTCCTTGACGGCCTCCAGCAAGGTCACACCAGTGGGCCTCCCAGGGACGGCTATAGATAGATAAGGTGGTCAGTACTGGTATGAGTTATTTTCAGATATTCAGCCCTTACTTATTTACATTTCCTTGAATAAAATATTCAGTCCTTAACATAATCCCATACAGATGACCTGGTAGTTGTCAAATATTGCACAGATCTTAGTGGTCATTAGTGTTCAGACATCACAGAAATTACACACGCAACTGCTGAACATGCTTTTTGCACACAGAGTTACTTCAATGTATAATGTACTTACGCTCGAGGCCAGAAGCCGGCTGACTCTCATTAGGTTCATGCTCTTTAAGAATCACAATGTTTTAGCCTTCAGCGTGGCCATGCACCTAGAGGCACCCCTGAAGAGTTGTCAAACAGCAAAACAGAACCCGAGCAAAATCAACTTTATACAGAAATCAATAGCTACACAGAGAAAAAGCATTTTTAAACAGGATCTCAATTGTTACTCAACCGTGTCACTAATGAATGGGAAACAGCAAAATGACAAAATCCACTGTTAGTGATGAGCACGTCATGCAGGCACATGCAATTACACCCACGAGCAGTCACATATAAAGACATGTCACTTGTGTGCATGGCATTCATGATATGAGGGAATTTGGCAGCAAAAGAGGAGATAATATCTAGAGAATGGATGTAAAGTAACTGAGAATTATGATTCAATGTGTTTGATTAGTTAACAGGAAAGAACAGATGAAAGTGAATGGACGTAGATGAGTTTAGAGAATCTCATGGCTCAGAGGTTGCGTGTATGGATTTGAATCTTAATGACAAAAACAGGAATGAGTCTGTGCAGCAATTACTCCTGGGAGAAATACATGGGCAAAGTGAGAAATGGAAGTGAGTTCTGATGGGGACACTCACCGATGGCAGCCTGCACAACCACAGCATCAGAATCAGGGGGAGCTGTGGCTGTAGCCAGCAGCATTCACTGCCTTCGTCCTGAACACGTAGCTTTCTCCAGTGGTCAGGCCATGGCACACAAACCTGTACATAGGGAAGAGAGTTTGATTGTATCAACAGACGAAGAACGGGGCTAGTGCCAACCTTCAAATTCTTTCAACTTTAGATTTTTACCTTTAATATTACAAATTAGGATTAATAATACTCTGGGCCTTTCCTAAGCTTGTGTGGATTGTGAGAGAAAGACGTAACACGGGTCTTGAAACAGTAAACTGGCCAACCTGGTCTGCTTGACAGGTTTGTTGTTGCATGGCATCCAGACATCAGAGCCGACCACGCTACATTCAATGTAGTACCCAACCAGGTGTGTGACTACTTTTGAGGCCCCCCATAAGACAGCCACTGAGGTGTCGGTGTTCCTGATGGCCACTGGGTTACCCGGAGCACTGGGCAGGTCTGTTGAGAACAAGGGGCATAAGAGTAAGTAAGAAAGACAGACAGGGTGTTAGACTTACTACAGTGAAAGGTCATTCTGATATAGGCTTAAGGTCATATTGTCCAGCCAAATGCAGAAATGTGCTGATAAACTGTGACACCTATACAGTCTTGCAGGCTCACCCAGTTTATCTCCGACTGTGATCTCTCCTGTGGCGACGGAGGCCTCGCCCACGCCAGCTGAGTTGCAGCAGCGCACACGGAAGCTGTAGGATTTACCCTCCGCCAGGTCAAACAAGGCAAAGCGGGGAGACTTGACTGGCATGCCGGTGTTCACCCTCTGCCAGGTTTCTGTTCCTGCAATACACTGAGGTAGAGCCAGCGACGTGTCAGACTGATGACAATAGGCATTTAAAATACATTCTAAACAGATAAAAACATAAAAAATAAACAGATTACGGAGCAGCAGAAATATAATTACTGGCACATTTACCCTGTAGCATAAATAGAATTCCTCGTTATAACAATAATCAAAATACCACTGGGCTCGGAAGCAAACAATCAAACGTAGTTCACTTTCTCCTCACCTTCTCAATATAATACATGACTCCTTCATGACCTCTCTGGACTGGGGGCTTCCAGGCGAGCACCACATAGCTCTTGGTTGCCTCAGTAACCACAACATCCGAGGGTTCTCCAGGGACGAAGCCCACTGAAGAGACGAGAGGACCAGGAGACTAAGTACAAGACGCTCAAATACCAATATATCAGCATGAAAAGCCATTTGCCTGGTTAGAATATAAAATAAATAGTCAGAACACCAAAGTTAAGGTTCGATACCCAGCTCTACACCTCGTATCATTGAAATAACAGATTCTGATGTTGTCGTACCAGTGGGATCCTCCTCGGTAAACTTGATCATCCCAGTCCAAGGAGCTGAGGGACCAGCTGTTGAGGAAAATATAAAAGAAATTGATTAGAAATGCATTTGCTGGCCTTTTCAGCAACATTTCAGCAGCACTGTGGTGAGTCCCGAACCTCTGAGGCGACCTCTGTCGGAGTGATCCATGGCGATCACGGCCTCGGAGACGCGGGACGGACGGCTGACTCCTGCCTTGTTCAGGGCCGTCACCCTGAAGATATAAGAGCGGCCCTCCACCAGCCCTGTGACGGGGAAGCGGGCGTACTTCACCGGGGTGTCATTGCACTGAGCCCAGTGATGGGTGCCCACCTCACACCTGTCAACACAAGACACACACACACAGGTGATGTACAAATTACATGTGTGACGCAAAACTAAGTCTTATTAGATGATTTAAGAAAACATCTGTCTCATTAGGACGTCACTGACATGTCCAATCAATGAACTGCTCATTATTCATGTGATCTGCTCAGACAGTAACTGAATGACTGACGGACAGTGACAGGAGGCAGGTAGAAATGCATGTAGGTGTTTTTCATCTGGAAGGTAACAACACATCTGTCAAGATTTCAGTACGATGGAAATCTGGGAGGAATTTAAGGAAAGTGCCATTTACACAGAGACACCAAAAACAGTCCTGTGTGTCTAAGTAATTATGATGGATGGATGGTGGACAGATGGATGGTGGACAGATGGATGATGATGGATGGTGGACGAACAGATGTATGATGATGGATGATGATGATGTATGAATGATGGACAGAGTCACGACAGAGTTGGCTGACGCACCTGTCGATGTAGTATCCCAGGATGGAGCTGCTGCCCTCCACCGCTGGCTGCTTCCAGGTCACCACCACATAGTCCTTGTTGGCGTCATGACAGCGCACATCCAGGGGGGCCACGGGAACCCCCTCCACCTCCACATCGGCATCTGGCGCAACAAGACACACACACACACACACACACACACACACACAGTGAGTGAGTAGTGCAGTTTCTATATCAGGCTGAGCTCCATTAGGTACTCAGTCTCCATTTTCTGACCTACTTATGCCTTTACAGTACAATGTGCGAAGCAGCGCTGTGCCGATCTATGATGTATACATTTATTTCTTGGTAACACAAAACAAATTCAGAAGATTCTCTCTTGTGCATAATCCTGCAGATTTTTGGTGCAGGCACGTCACACTCTGCGGTGACTCTCCTGACATGCAGACAGATTTAGAAGCAACATTGCTCAGAAGAAACCAAACACCTCAGAACGAGCGTCATGACACTCTGAAAGGCTCTCTACCGTATCTGTGTCTGCATGTGGAGTAATCCGTAACATGCTGTATTACACACTGTACAATTCTCCAGCTCCGTAGATTAATTCAACTTTCAATGCACGAATCTAAAAAGCTACATTTCTAAGGTGCCTCTTTTTTGTGATTGCGGTACTTTACCTCTGACGAACACATAAGCAGAGTATGTGTCAAATCCAGATTTGGTGTTGACGCGCAGGGTGTACATGCCCTCATCTTCCTTGTTGAGGTGAACAAGAGTGAGAGTGGCACGCTCACCAGACCAGTGGGACTGGACCCATTTGGAGGGCTTCAGGGGGACGGCTGACGGGAGAAGTCAAAACAACAGAGGTGTGACTAGCGACACATGGTGGATTAATAATCACACTAAAAGACCGCACGCTCTACTTACAGTTTCTGTACCACACAACTTCAGGCTGGTATTTCTTCACAGTGGGATAAACGATGACAGTGCAGCCCAGACTCAGGGTCTCACCCTCGCTGCCAAAAGCCACTTCAAATTTGTCGATGATGGTGGTCTCGAAGGTGACACCGTGCTCAGCGCAGAAACCATCTGCACAGATGGAAGAATGATATAAAATTTAAATTAATATTTAAAAAAAACGTGACCTTATGAAGTCAGAGGGTCACTGCTGTTCTTCTGCTGCAGGTTCAAAACTAGAATTCCTGACCTGTGGTTGTTTTTCCACCACAAACCAGTGCAGTTTCAGTCTACATGCATTTTTCCTCCCTGACTCATATGAGGTCAAAATTGGCTTCAACTGAACATCTTTGTAGCCAATTATTCAAAATGAGCCCCAATTTTGGATTTAGCCAATGGATCTAGCTCCTGATCCTGTGTCTATGAAAGTATTTGTATAGGAATGGGATGAAATGTCCGGTTGATGTGGTAAACAGTTGTGTATTCAGACATCCAGCAGATGTTACCATTCATTGAAATTGTGCTTCTGGTCACAAGTGACTTTTTAGTCCGATAATCACTTTCCGTTTAGCTCTGTTTTTGAAACGTATGTGAAATTCATTATGTGCCAAACACAAATTTTCCTTGTTATGCCTAAAAGAAATTAAATCAAAAGTGACTCACGTGGTTTAGACTCGAGTGGACCTGCTTCGTCTTTTTCCTGGAACCCTGCAAAGAAAAAAATCTAAATCAGTAACCTGTTGAAAAAATATGAATCTATTTATGACAACATTAAAACATACGATTTTCCTGCTGTCAATCAGTGATGCCATTTGACCTCCAGACACAACTGGACCATTTTCATCCCTCCACTCTGACCTCTGACCTTTAGCTGCAGGAAGAGGAACTGATGCAGACCAGACGGCCTCGGGACTTACTTTTGACGACAATGGTGGACACAAAGGAAGATTCTCCTTTCACGTTGAGCGCAGAAACCTGATACTGAGCAGTGTCGAGGAAATCACAGCTGAAAAGGAAACAAATCACTGGCATCTCATCTGCATTGAATATTTCCCACTCCAAACATTCAGTTTGTCGTAGTGTGCATTGTGGACACATGTCACTGATACTGACGGAGGCCACGCAGTGTGAGCTGAAGGATTACCTACTTCTTGATCTCCAGGGAGTGCATGTTGTAATTGCTCTCTGCCGTGTACTTCTCGGAATGGGCCTTGGCATCAATGAGCACATTGTTTTTGTACCTTGAAGACAGCAGAAAGACAGCTGGTTTATTTTTACCGTTGCCCTCAGAGTGTGTAATTGCAGAGGGAGGGTGTGTGTGTGCGTTCAAGTTGCGACTGAGGAAAATAAGACGAGAGCTTTGGACAGAAGCTTCTCTGTGACTCACTCACGGCCGATCGCCCTCATCAGCATCTTTTTGCTGGTGTGACTCATAGAAGGTGGGGACCAGTGAGCTGGGGAAAAATGTCTTACCAAGCGATCCTGGGTTTGGGCCACCCGGCCACGGTGCAGTGCAGCTTCACGGTGTTGCCCTCCCAGACCGTCTGTCCACGGGGCTTGATAATAAACTCTGGAAGGTGTGTGAGGCTGTCTGGGTTCATTTTCTTACGGAACTCTGACCACTCGTCCATCTACGTGACACGAGAGTGGAGCCAGACTCTGAGATTAAGTGCAGGATTACTGGGGTTTTTATGAAAAGACTATTTAACCTTAACAGTGGAAAACAATCAAACAAAAGAAGGATGTACCGTCTTGCTCAGTTGAATACGCTCGGCAGTTTCCCTGACATGCATTGTTCTGGTCTTCTTCTCCACTTTCACGTCCACAGCCTCGTGGGCCTCGTGGGCCTCGTGGGCCTCCCTGGCGAACAGGTTCCTCATGGCCACATAGTTGATCCCCTCCTCCACAACCTCCTCCTGGGCCTCCTTCAGACCCCGAGCCACTTCATGACTAAGAGGGAGGAAGGATAAATATCTTTCAAAACATAAAACAACTGATTTCTCTCTCTCATGTGCATGTTTGGCTTCACTCACTTGGCTCGAAATACAGGTACGACATAGCCGATAGCTTCTTTGTCCGTGTCCATGGCCAGGTAGGTGCGTTTGGCTCTCAGGGGTACCGGGCTCAGTTTAACCACCTCCTGCCCCTTCTCTGTCTTCACAGAGGTCTTAAGGCTTAGAGATCACAGACAACAATAACATCAGATACTGTGCGTGGCAAATTCATACAATCAAATTACAGTTCATGGTGTGTTTCATTTTACTTACTCATTCAATCCGACAATCAACAAATACTAATAACTGCAGCGGAAAACAGTCTCTCTTCACTCCTGTTTGAGTCATGTTTGCTAAAAACAACAATATCACTCTTTTCTTTTAAATAAACTTGTTAAAAATGTATGTATGTCTCATCGTGAGGCTCATGAAGGTACATTTTTGTGAAAACACTGCTGAAGGAACTGAGATGTACTGTTTTATATGTGCAATTGACATTTTGGAGGCTGGAAAACTTTGCTGCATTGTACAGAAAGGTGTTTTGAATATTTCATCCATCCATCAATGGAACAAAAATACAGAGAACGACGCATAAAAGATGGAAGAAAGAAATCTTTAGTGCCATGTAAAAATATGAACACGAACCACGCTGCCTCTCTGCATCTATAAAACTTTAAATAAATGTTTCCGGTTACATAAACACCCATTCAGAATATGCTGTGGTGCTCAGAAAAGGAAGGTGTATTTCTGTCCACCTTTGAGGACCCTGACCCATATTACACTCTGACTCATTTACCTATCCGGCTCTTGGGCCTCCCTGTTATCTGCTCGGTTTAAAAAAGAAATAAACAAAGGAGCCAGAAGTGTTGGATATGAAGCAGGGTGGACGTTCACCCTAAAGCCCCGCATCCAATCGTAAACTCTGCCACGTCTGCCCCGCTAAGTTGTTGGGCCTGGAGGAGTAGCAGCGTAGCACGGCTGTGATAAGCCATGGGATCAATTCAGCGGAAGGGGATGAATGCACAGCAGGGACCGGCAGATGGAGAGAGTCTCACAAAAGATTTCTGCAGCGCCAAGAAGTTATTTCCACTTCTGACTCATTGAGCGTGTCGAGGGGAGAGTCTCTGGCTCGGAAAGTCAAAGGTATAAAAAGTTTTGGTGCTGATAAAAGCATTTCGTTCTTGACTGGCTCAGAGGCCACAGTAGGTGTCAATCGGAAGATCTTAACGATAAAGGCTCCAACTCTCATGTAGCAAATTGCATAAAGGAGGGTGAGTGCAGGTAAAAAAATCTACTTTTTCTACTTGATTGGTAAAAATTCAAACCCAACCAAGATCAATGACTATTAAATGTCCATGGAGGCCAATGGTTTACAGCATCTTGAGTCACATACAGCGTCTTTACAGTTGGCCTAAGAGCAGCGTCTCATGTCCTCCCTACAGAAATAGCACAACCGTCCATAAATAAATCCGGCAGCCGCTCGCTCCAGCTGAAATTCCTTCCTTGACCCCTTTAGAAAAACGACCGGGGTTCCAACAAGAGGACTGAGCCCTGCAGCTTCAAACACAAAGACTCAATCACCACTTTACATGTTGTCAGGCCTCAGTGACACAATGGATCCTTTCTGAGGTGCTGCACTCGCCAGCTATTGATTATAGACTTGTTTTGACAGACAGCATTTCACTCAGACAGCCTGTATGATAGACTATGGAGACATTTCAAATCAAGCCTGGTTCGATTCCAACACAGGATTTCACAATAAAGTTGAAATTAAATACAAAATCAGAATGTAAATGAGGCAGATTTGGACCAATTTACATTTTCCCCACAAGTTACAGTGATATCTCCTGCGTTTATCACCATAACAAACCTGTGACATAAACATAAGGCTGGAGAGGGTCGTAATCTGCAGCTCATATCTTATATCAGGACTAGTTTGAATGAACACTTGGAACAATTGTTGAACTAACAGGCGTAACCTCCACCAAGGACATGATTTATGATGTTTGTTTTCTGTTTGTTTGCACGGGAGTAGTATTACATAAAAAAACCTGCTCAACTAATTGTAGATGGGTGGGGGTGTGACCTGAGGAAGAGCCAATAACATTTTAGTGTGGATCTGGATCAATGGGCGGCTTTTTACTTTACTTTCTTTAACATTGCGAGATCGAGCAACCCTAACCCCACAAACTAATTAACTTCAGAATACACAGGTACATTATTCTACAAGTAATGTATGTACTACACTATAGATTATCAGCATTACAATAAACCTGGAGATGAATTTGTAAATATTAACGGTTTGGAGAGTAAACTGTTCAAATGTTGGGGCTGAGATCTACAAGAATAGCATTTTTGAAATCTTGGGAATGGACAAACAACTAAAATGTCCGAGACTTGAACTTGGTCCATGAGACTGAGAAAATGTTTCTCTGCTGCAGCATTCAGGAGAATAAGATGTAGTCTGACAAAAACATAAAACCCCGACATCATAAAAGGTGGACATCTACGGGTGGATGACCCGCCTTGCGTCACTCCCACGCTCTTACCGACGGCTGATGGTCTTGTACGTGGTGAACGACTTCTTGCTAACAGACAACTTGGTGCTGAGGAAACAGTTGCACTCATAGCGATGCTTCTGCAGCTGCTGCTTCTGCTGATGCTGCTGCGTCTGTTGATGCTGCTGCGTCTGCTGATGCTGCTCAGTCTGAAGATGCTGCTCAGTCTGAAGATGCTGCTCAGTCTGAAGATGCTGCTGCTGCTGCTGCGTCTGCGTCTGCGTCACTTGTAAAGATCCTGACATCCTGACGGCCACTGTGCCAACTTCTAATGTCAGACTGTCCTTTACCAGCTCTGTGAATCAACCTCATTGTTATTATTGTAGACTGATTTCTGATGTTTGGGTTAGGGGCGAAGTTAGCCGACGACACTACGTGGTGGTTAGGTTTTAAGAAAGCACCCAGCAATAGTTAAACATGTGCTAGATGGTGTTATGGTTTTATTTTTTGCAGCAGTTGAAGTGTTAGCTCTGGTTAAACTCTAGTTCTACTGGGTTAAATGAAGTAGCAGTAGTTAGGGAATAAACTCTCTTTCTCAACATCTACATCTTCAAAAATAATATAAGAATTTAAATGGTAAACCAACTGGTAAACAAAATGGGATTGGTTGGGATCCACGGGGAAAATGATTCAATATTATGAATCCGGATGTCTTAATTAATTTTCAGGCTTTGGCCGATGACAGTATTAATACTGCAACATATGACTATATGCTTAATTAATAACATTATTGATTATTTTCTTCAGGACATCAAAAACAACAAAACCTGCCTGTAAAAATATCTTAAACCTCTGTTGACATGATCAAAACTACTGCCTGAATTAATAAACTAATAGTTTCACTTTAGTAAGTATTGCTCAAGTTAGACGCTTGAAAACATGAACGGCCTCTACTGGGCACAGGCCCGTCACCATGTAACCAAAGGTAAATGATGGAATTACAGGATGTGTAGATTATGGCAGCAGATTTCAAACTGTGCTCTCTGATTGTTGTGCCCTTGAGCAACACATAATGCAGGAGGCGTTTGCCACCTTTACTTATCAAGAAGAGCTGGAAACTGCCAAGTGGTCAGTTTGCCTCAAGGGCACACAGATGAGATTTAGCTGTTTAAAGTTAAATGAAATATTAATTGAAAGGATTAGCTCTTCTTCACTGACCAAGTTTCACTGCAAAGGACACATGCAAACTAAACTACATGAGCACAGAAGCTACAATGATCACCTGTTAGTATAAAGGACAATAACACTTCATGGATTTAAATAACAAGAATTATTGAAAAAACAAATAGATAAATATATAGCTTGAAATTAGGCCTCAAGCCTTAGTGGTTAGGAGTTTTAACATATGACTACATCACATAACATTATCATAACAATCCTTAAGTTTAAGAGACACACTTATGAAAGAAATAACAATATATATATATGTCACTCACCACAAATGAGAACCCACCAATCCGCAGCAGTTGAGAGGAAGAGAAATTGATGTGTTAATTCCAAAAGTGGCCAAAGCAGGTTGGGATCGAGGCAAAGCAGCAGGGTGAGGGGCAGTGGACAGGACGGCAGTCCACAGAACAAAAATAATGCTGCCACTCGGCAGAATGCACAAGACACCGTCAGGACCTTTTAAGGCTGCGGCAGTTTTAAATTTAGACCATGAGACCACGAGAAGGGTTCGGGCGAGTCTGAGGAGCCTCTCCCAGGCCTGGCCCTCTACCCCCGGGTGCAGCCCTTCAGGGGGGGGGGGGGGTGTCTCTGGTGGGCTGTGGTAGATATATGGTAAAATGGTAGAAGTGAAGAAGGGCCACAGTTGCAGTTTAGTTAGGAGGAGATTAATTGTTTCGAGGTAACCTCAGGGTTCATGTTCGGGCCCTAAGGTCACACTTCACTGTATTTCACCACGTGCACACACCAGCCAACATTAATGGTGACATGAGTGTGAGCTCAAAACTATTTATTATTATTACCTCGAGTTACCTAAAATTAACCTTTGTAAACTTACTTGTTAAAGACCAGTAATAACAAAGTGTGTCGTTCGTATGTCATTCACACACAACACACACAAAAACTAAATAAACTGAAGTTCTACTTTGTTCAATTTACACGTTTGTAAACTGTTTGTAAAGTAACTGCTGCCCCCTCGTGGTAGAACATGTAAACCACAGCATTTGTAGTTTGGACATATAAATAACCTAAATAAAAATAACCTAAATAAAAATAACCTAAATATAAATAGCCAAAATAAAGTTAACCAAAATAGGAATAACCAAAAATATAAACAACCAAAATATACATAATCAAAATATACATAAACAACGTATAAATCACCAAAATATGAATAACCAAATTATAGATAACCAGAATATAAATAATGAAAATATAGATAGCTAAAATATTAATAACCAAATTATGAATAGCCAAAATATGAATATAGATAACCAGAATTAATGAGCTTTAGCCCATTCGTGAGGCTGTATTTGTGTATAATTATTCTACAAGTGCTCTCATTCATTGTGATCTAAAAAAATAAACCTAATTTAAAAACACCACATTCACCGAGATAACTTGGAACATTCCAGTGTGATGGTATCTTCCAGCTCGCCTCTGATTGGTCGGTTGGGGGACCAGGAAATAAAACATTGCTGGTCGCTGCTCTTCAGTCTGTGGACGCTCCACTTCCTGTGTCTTAGGCGTCTTTAGCAAATAACTCCTGTGTCTTTCTGAGGTTTGTGCTTTTATTCTGTATTTAATCTACTGCTCGTTTAACGCTTTATTCGCGAAGAAGAGGTTCGTGTACTTCCTGTATTTCCCGGTTAGCGCTCTGGTGTTATTTAGGTCAACATTGGGCTAAAGCTAGCTCATAAATAACATGTTTGAATCACGCTGTGGACAAGATATGTGTTATAGCGCAAATACAGATAACGATATTTTTGCACATTAGCAACTATTTGATCGTTATTTGGATTATAGTTATTGAGGACGGCTAACGTTAGCTTCATTTGCTGTGATGCTACGATAATAACACAATTTCCTAATAACAGATTTCTCCTCAAAAGACAAATGCTCTTTTTAAAATTAAAAAAGTCAACAGCACGTTCACTTCTCAGGAGAAACACGGGTAGATGTTTCTTTCAGCAAATATTTAAGCATCAGACACACGAGACATAAAATAACAATTAACACTCAATAAAACAATGAAAACTGAGACATGAGGCAATATAGTGTTTATACGACTGATGTTAAGTTGGGAGACAGAGACCTGTTATTTAACACTTTAATAAGAATGACCCAGAGCGATATGCATTTGTTTTTATCTGCATTCACTCAAAATGCCCATTGTAAAGCTGATCTACCTGCTTTTATGCAGTTAATCAGAAATTGTCCTCTTCAAACATCTCATCTCGTAAATTAGGAAGTTGCCTTTTTTTAATACATACATTCTGTTGATAAACTACATCATTATATTGTTTAATGTCCATCACGCAAATTCTAGGACATTTGTCTAGTAGTGCTGCAAATCCAATCTGTAGGGATGCTGACTAACTTTGTGAAGTCGTTGCTGAGCTTTGGTGACGCACGTCTCATGTTATTCAGTCAACAACAGCTGCAATGAGTGTTGACATCCAACCAGAGATCAGCTCAATGTCCCATCAACAGTCTCAAACTGGTCATGTGGTCATTATTCCCGATAAACATGAAAGTCAGCAGCTGTTACCATAACATTTATTGTTATATTATATTATATTTGACGTAATCTTGAAATCCCTGTGTCTTCATGTTATTTTTTTACCACAGGAGGGGGGGGGGAATCCACCAGCTGCCAACATGTCGAGCAAAAGGGCCAAGGGGAAGAACACCAAGAAGCGTCCTCAGCGCGCCACCTCCAATGTGTTTGCTATGTTTGATCAGTCCCAAATACAGGAGTTCAAGGAGGCTTTCAACATGATCGACCAAAACAGGGACGGGTTTATTGACAAAGAAGACCTTCATGACATGCTGGCCTCATTAGGTAAACGCAACAATATAAAGTTTTTACACATGTTTAGACCGTGATGAGAATCATTTTAATCTTAGAGCAAGAAGTTCAAGAAACAAATATATCTTTTAAATAGTGGATAAGAGATAAAGAATCATGTTAGCAAGTGTTTTTATATTGTTAGTAAGTATTCTGGAAGCATGGGTAGTAGGTAAGACATTTTAGTCAGTCTTCAACTCTTCCTTTCCCCAGGTAAGAACCCCACAGATGAATACCTGGAGACCATGATGATTGAAGCGCCAGGGCCAATCAACTTCACAATGTTTCTGACCATGTTCGGAGAGAAGCTGAACGGCACAGATCCTGAAGATGTGATCCGCAATGCTTTTGCCTGCTTCGATGAGGAAGGCACAGGTGATGTTAAGATCTAAGTGAGACAAGTCATCCAGGTCATGGTATCTTCAGAAGTTGTACAAGTGTACGCAGGCAACTGGACTTGCTTGTGATTCTTGTAACATATACTTGTACAACTGCTGAAGATAACCATAGCAGCAGTGAAATTGTTGATGGCAACAGCAGTAACCTGGTGTCCATAGCGTTCTATGTCTGCCACCCGCCTCATATTGGAATTCTTCCCTACAGGTGTGATCCAGGAGGAGTATCTGCGTGACCTGCTGACTACGATGGGCGACAGGTTTACAGATGAAGAAGTGGACGAGCTCTTACGTGAGGCCCCTATTGACAAGAAAGGCAACTTCAACTATGTAGCCTTCACGCGTATTTTAAAGCACGGCGCAAAGGACAAAGACGATTAGGGACAGAGGCTTCGCCGGATGAGGTTTACTCTCTACATGCTGCGTGTTGTTAAAGGGTCACCACATGTTAGAACAGCTCTATCAGTTAGTTTGGCTCATGACAAGGCTTCACTGTGCTGTAGACTTCTGAAGGTCATTTGTTTAAGCTGCTTTTTGGACCATAACTCTGGACCAACCCTTCTCTTAAAGCTCATTTGCACTTATGTGAAAAGACCACTAAGGGTCTGTGTAAGCTAGTTTAAGATGCATGTGAAGACCCCATGGATAAAGCTGGAAATAAACTGTTACTGTAACTGGTTTGGTTTTACTGAAAACGTTTTCGCATTCTGTCGATTAAATTGGGTTCCCACATCAAACACCAATGCTCTTTTCATATTTCAAAAAGTTTTTATTATTTTTTTTTAAAACAAAAGGAAAACCGTTGTGTCCTTCTGAAATGGTTGAGAGCAAATGAAACTCCACAGTTCACACACATGAACACTCACTGCAATAAACAAATGGTTCTAGTTTGGTACTGACTCATGATGTAATGGAACAGTAAATACATAAACTATATGGCCAAAAGTGTGTGGACAGTGCTGTGTACTGTGGTCTTGGGCTACACCTTATTTTCTTTGTTCATCTTACTAACATGACAAAGAAATTCAGCAACTCCTGCTGCAGAGAGAAAACTCGACCAGCCTGCACGGAGCCCTGTAGTCAAACCCACCCAACTCTTCTGGTATTACCTGGAACACAGGGTGTGTCTGAAGTTGGGAGAAATTCTCTGGAGTCAAATTGTACAGAAAGGCCTCCTAAGAACAGTGCGGGCTGTGACCAAAGAACTAAATCATTTTGGATTCTGAGTCTCATTTTACTTCCACATAATGTTTACAAACTGCCGTACAAAAAGAAAAATCATGTTCTCTCCTTGTTTCATATTTTCTGGTGAATCTTTCATTTTTCTGACATCATGGATAATTTAATAGGTACAGAGCAGTGATCACAAGTTTTAGATGCATTAAAAAGGACCCACAGTATTTAATTTCCCACAATTCAAAGCACCTCTGAGTGCCTGCGGTTAAAATATCTCGGAAAGCTCCTCATATCCGTCTTTACCCCAGAGAATGTATCGCTGTCGTTAACCGGCCTCCTTTTTGTTCCCAGGACCGTCTGTGATGAGGGATTTCACTTCACACCAACAATAAATAAACAAGGGTCTGCTCCACACTCGAAGCTTTCTGTACACGTCGCAGTTGCTCACAGAGCAACGTATAGCAGACGAGGGAGGCTTTGTTGCGCTACTCTGCCAGGGCAAGGTTTTTCGACTGGACCTTTGTTAGGTGATCTGATATACAGGCCTCGATCTTGTCACACTGGGCCAGGAAATCCTATCCGACAGACAACGATCACACTCAGTAAAACAATTGAAAACTGATTCATAGTCACCACATTTTGATAACAAATGATAAAAAGGTTTACCTGCACTGTCTTTATAAGTCCCTTCTTCTTCATTTTGCAGTCATTGAAGTTTTCTGGGATGCTCTGTTAGAAGAGAAGCAGGTCTAGGTTTGCTATAATGACATTAATAAAACATGCCCTTAAAGAATAAACACCTAAATCACAATAGAGTACCATGGCATCTATCTGCTCCAGAATCTTCATGAACTGCTCAGCTGCTATTTTCACTCTGTTGTCTAGTTTCCCCAGAGCCTCTGCCTGCAGGTCTTTGGCCAAGAAGCCCTGGATAAAATAGGAACAGAGAGACATTTATAAATAGAAAAGGGCAGTGCAGGAAAAATATTCAAATTAAAAACCACAAATAAATCCTTACATTCTTGAGTCCAGTTAACTCCCCGTCTACTTTCTCCAGCTTTTTAGCCGTTAGTTCCACAGATTTCTCAATGTCCTTCAGCTTCTTCAGTTCTGCTTCTTCCTCAGGACTATTCTGTTTGGAGATCATTGAGAGTTTGTTATTTGATCACATATTTAGTCACCCATCAGAAACTTAACAAATGTAAACACTTTACCCGCTTTCCAATCATCATGAGCTTGCAACCTTCTTTTATCCCATAGGTGGATAAACTCTCCTCCATGTCCTTCAGCGATTTTCCTGCCACAATGAAGAAGGCGAGGTTAAAGCGGTCATAAATATAATGAATATTAAAGCTCGTTTGGCTTAGAATCAGAAGAGACCTTGAATCTACCTTTGAAAATGAGTTTCTGTGAGGCTGCTGGGACTCCGGTGGTTTGAACGAGAGCATCTGACAAGTCTTTGACAGTCGGACCATTCCCATCGTCAGGAACAGTTAATGTGATGCTGTGCTTATTTGATCCTGAAGTATGAGGAGGAAGAAAAGACACTAAAACTGTTATTCACTTTCATACGTGGCAAATAATATCATCATGGAATAAAGTGCATGACTTGGTTATAAGTGGAACTATTCAGATGCATTAATTCAACAGCAGTGAACAAGGCTTTATATCATTTTTAAGAGCCTAAATGTAACTTAGCAGATGTTACCTGCTCTACAAATTATTTTATATCTATATAAAGCACTCAGTCAATACAATACTATTAGAAAACTAAACAAGTAGACAAATCCCATATTGAATATTTAACTAAATCAAAGCCAGATACAATTATATTTACAGCATTATCTTCAATCACATCTACCGTCAACTGTAAACCAAACAACCAAATCTAAAGATTCAACATTTATAGGTTCAAATGTTTATGAGACGGCTTTGCATGTTTATTTAAACTAAGGGAAGATGGTTCTAGAGGGTGGGAGCCGAATATGCGCGGTCACCTTTAGTTTTGAATCTGGATTTTGGGATGTCCAGAAGGTCTTGGTCAGTGGACCGTAAAGATCTCAGCGTGTGCAGGGGACACAATAATCCAGAAATATAATGAGGGGCCAGACCATGTAGTGCTTTATATGTAGTTTGAAGAATATTTAAATCAATTCTACACGGTAACCAATGAAGACTGGCCAGTGTGATGCTGTAAGTTAAAAGTCATTTTGATGGACCTTCTGAAATACAGTCTGTGGTTGGAGCCGAGAAAGTTGTTGAGTAACGAAATTACAATAATCAGGACGAGAAGAAACAAAAACACAAATGATTTTCTCCAGATCTTGGAAGGAAAAGACACTTTTATATTTGAGCAATGTTTCCTAACTGGAAAAAAACAGGACTGAGCCACTTTCTTTACGTTGAGTCTCACAATTCAATTCGTTTTTAGAGGCAGGATGAACATCTCCAGCTAAATCGTCAGACTTCCTTCATAGATATAAACACAATGAGTGCGTACAACACAAATCTGACAGACCTCAGATCTGTCTTCACACCCACAAAAAAAACACAATAACATGACATTTATCGTGATAGTTGTCGATATCGTCTATAAAACAGTTATAGTGTTTGACCATATCGAGCCCTGGATCAAACCCCAAAGGTAACAGCTACAGTACGTTAGCTTCAGTACGTTAGCTTCAGTACGCTAGCTACAGTACGCTAGCTACAGTACGTTAGCTACAGTACGTTAGCTACAGTACGCTAGCTAACCGGTTCCTAGCTAAACGACCGGTGCTTTTTCAGAAAGCCGACATTTTAATTCCTTGCCAACATGCAACAGTTTGTCGTTTAACGTGTTAAAAACCACTATTTACCGTTTGCAACTGTGACTGTGATGGTTGGCTGTGACATTTTCCTTGCTGGAGTCCTTTGCACACATCAAGATGAAACCACAAAGCTAAATGCTGCTGCTGCTGGACACTGGCTACTTCCGGCGGTACACCGGAAACAGTTCCCCTGGCGCTTTGATTCTTTTTTTTTTATTGCAAACTTTCTGATAAAAAGATGAACGCGTATTAAACTGATTGTGGGAACTTGTTGATAGTAAAAAAAACAAAAACATGTTTCTAAACAAATACTTTTGTTTACTTTATAGATTCATCACGTGGTCAAACTTGGACATGGACACACGTTCAGCTTGTTGACGTTAAATGTGTTTTTTTTTCCCTTTCACAATAAAATGTTTGACCGCAGGCCCCTTCGCACAAGGCCACCTGGCTCTGTGGCGCAATGGATAGCGCGTTGGACTTCTAGACAAGCACTTGTGCAGTGATTCAAAGGTTGTGGGTTCGAGTCCCACCAGAGTCGGTCTTTTGAGATGAAGACGTACCGATCAGAGTTTAAAGTTCTTGTGGAGTCTTCTAAGCACATGTCACAACCTTTGATCGAAAATATTTTGCGCTCAGGTTTGCGCGTTAAACTAATGTAACTTGTTAACTTGTTATGGTAACAGTCACTACTGAGCAACGGCGCCCCCTGCAGGCATCTGATGATTCAGTGGATCTTGTCGTCCCACTCAATGATCCGAAACACAACTGGGCGGTGGAATACTGTGGTCGAGAGAGCCCGACGCACCGCAAACTAAGAAAACACATGCAAATAGAAATAATGTGCAAATAAAGGAAACAACTTTTAATCAATTTGACTGCAAAAAGTCACAATGCATACACTGTCAGTTCCACACTCCCCAAAGTGACACACACACATGTTCATGGTGAGGAGTGGAAACAAAAATAGCTCCATTTTCTTTATTTCGTGTCAGTGTATCAGCTTCAAAACAATTTTAAAGCTGTAATTTAAGGTCAAAATGTTTTTGCTTTAATCTGAGAGTTTTAGACAAAGCCAGGATAGCTGTTTCCATGTTTCCAGTCTTTATGATAAACTAAGTGTCTTGTCCCTGTTCTCTCGTATTAAGTGGATATAACTTAGATATAAGTGTTATCAATGCTATCATCTAACTTTAAGAAAGAAAGCAAATGTTTCCAAAAATGTCTAAGACCTACACTTTAATCATAGTAATATTGCAGTTGAAATTCTTCTAAAACTTCAAATAGTAACTTAAATATGGTAAATGATTTGAAAAGTAGTACTCCAGCTTGATTTCTGGCAGCATGGGCAAAACTTTGTTGGGGAAATGTGTATGTGTGGGCGGCTCAATAGCAGCCTACACCTCCGCTTTACCCTGGGGCCCTGGAGCCAGGTCCTGGGTGACCCGTTACAAATAATAATTAACCACAACATGTTGATAGTAGTCCACCTTCTAATTCAAGTGTTGGATTCTGCATTTTCTTGGCCAGCAGCGTAATGCCAAGGTCTGCAAGTAGAGTTAAATCCACAGAAATAAGAATCCACAGAGAAAGAACAATAATAAGATAATTACCAATGAATCAATAATTCAAGGTTGCTGTAAAACACATAATTTATTTTGCATGTTTCAGATAGCCTTAAGCTATTTTAAACAGATGAGTGGGAATCATCTTTACCACACACAACACACAGAACTAAAAATAAATTAACACTAGGGTAATACTGCAGATGAATGAGAAGTGAAGTGTTAGACAGGAGGCCGAAGGGCAGATAAGGAGAAGAATGTGTTTTTGAAAAAAGGCCACATGCTAGCACAGTAGTAGTAACAACACAAAACCCAACAACTTCAAAATCGTAGTGTTTCAGGTCAAATGGGTTTTTGTATGTACAGTGGAAACTGCTTATAGTGATCAACCGTCTATATGGATCAAAAAGGTCTGGGGCAGAATCGTTCCTATACAAATGCTTACAGTGTTCATTTAGGGTCTTTTCATACATGTTTGGACAGTTTTCACCCGCTCTGTCAGCGGAGCAGCCGAGTCAGTGCGTATGTGTGTGCAAACGCAGTAGTGCAATGTTACCTTTCCCTCAAGTTCCGGAACTATCATACAGAAGCTACGCAATTCTGTTATAGAAATCAACCGCTTAACAGTGATCATTTTGCCCAGGGACAAACGTGATCACTATAAGTGATTTCCACTGTATTTAGTGTTACTCCACATATAAAAGTGTTTTCAGGTGAAGTGCAGTCGTTTCAACCCGCTCCTGGTTTATGTGGCAGGAATCTGTGGGAGGCCGAACTCATCCACCAGCACTCCGTCCTGAAAACAAAAGAAGAAAACGCAATTAACGACAAACCTCTAAATATATCTCTGTATTTCAAGCGTTACTATTCATTTGACTGGTCAAAGGTTCGACAGGGCAAAGATTCAGTCAGACCGTATCAGAGCTGCTAAACAAACCACACTAATAATCTACATTTTAAGCCTTTTGCTGTACAAACACTTACTTTACATCCAGGATTTCTTATCACCTCCTTATGTATTTTTTAAGACGAGTAATCGTACCTTGTTTGTCTTGCTGTCACTGGGGATTCCCTCAGGGATCGACGGAGCAGCCGATGCCTCATCCAGGTAGGAGTTGTCATCATCCAGCAGCAGCTCATCACCCAGCGCGTCCAGCTCTGAAACCACAGTCACACAGTCACTGTAGATATGTAGACTCTTTAACACTAAATACTGCTCGTGATAAAGTGTCTCTGCGGGAAGGTATTCAAGAAAATACAAAGACAATGTGTCAGACACAGTCGGGTCTACCTGCTTCCAGATCCTCCTCGTCTATCTCTGGAGTGCCGTAGTTGCGGCTCAGGGCCTCTTGGACCTCGTTGGCATCTTCCATCATGTCCTCCAGTTGATCCTGTAAGTCCTGTATGTCCAAAAACACGTCAGCACTTTTAGTAACAGATACTTCACAACTGGAGTTAAGATGTTCACTTGGGATTGACTGAAGAGTTAGTCACACATCACCAGGAACAAATAATAATTTAACAGACCACCTTCTAACAGACACATGTAAGAATGTGTTGTATAATGTTTTATTAAATCAGACCTCATTGGACTGAAGTGGGACAAAGGAAACTGTACATTACCTTTTCCAAACTGTAGCAAACAGTTTAAGTGTGAGACAATTTAATTACATAAAACCTCTACAAAAAAGCCATTTCTTTATACCTTAAATATCTAATAGTGGTGATCCGAATATTAAATGGGAACGAAGCCCTCTCACTGTTGTATACGTACTGACAAACGTTTCTGCTTGTACAAACAGAGAAAACATGACTTAGATTCCTGATGAGGCCTAAACCATCAACTACAAGGACTGCTGAGAAGCTTTAGAAACGGTGCAGTGGTGTGTAACTGTACAGACTAACATGTGACAAACTCACATCAATCTGGTCAAGCTTGACGTCCTTGTAAGCCCTCTTCATTTCCTTTGCACCAATCTTCATGGCCTCCACCTAAAAACAGAAATAATGACGGGACCATTAGTTACCAGCTGGTTTTATCAGAGTGACCCTAAACCAATCGCAGCGTGTGGCTCTTACTGTAGTTTTAGTGTCCTTTAGGGTCTGGATTGTGTAGTTTGCCTGCTCCATGTTGAACGACTGCTGAGCCAGCTGCTCCTTTTGACCTTCATACCTGTGGAAAAGCAATTGGTTCAAAATGTCACAACATATATATACAGAATAGGCTAAAGTTTTGATAAGTGAGTCATCATTTTATTAATTTCTTATGCTAAACTATCACTGGCTCCATCTTCTTGAATAGAGAGAATCTGCCTTTTCTTGACTTAAAAGAAAACAAAATGATTTTGGGGGGTTTTGGACAAAATAAGACGTTGGAAGTTGTGGCAGGATTTCTTTCCTCGTGATAGTCAATAGTCAGTCTGATGAAGGCCAGTATGCTGCAATGTGCGGGTTCAATATTTTACTCATAGTAATGAAGGCTTTTTAATTTGTCCACAGCAAAGGTGCCTTTCCTTATTTTCTTTATTGTATCATAATTGAGAAAATAATTTGAACATTCATCTGTCAATATAACCGTGATATATTTAAAATCTGATACCAATGTAATGGTTGATTTCGTTTGTAGAACAAATGTTTTCCCAAGTTTGGTTATCAAAGATTTGTAACAACATAAAGTGATGGAGCATTTCATATTCAAAAGACAAATCCGCTTGTGATCTCTGATGTTTGTTGTGTAGCATCTTGATACACATCTGCCTACATACTGTGTACATGACATACACATCTGTAGTTATTGTCTGTGAAGGACTCACATTCTCTTCTGCTTCAGCACTCTCAACGCCTTCTGTTTCACCATGTTCTGGATTTAAAAAGGAATGAAACTCAAGTCCTTGTCTGCCATGATTGAAAAACAATAATTATACTGTGTGTCTCTCATAATTCCTCGTGTGTCACCTTGGAGGGCCCATCTCTCATCTTCTTCATTTGATCCTTGTACTTGAGGAGTTCAGCGTCAAGTCTGCCAATCTTCTTCTCGATGGACTCGGACCTGGCATCCACCTGACAGAGGATCAGAGGATCAGAGGAGAAAGGAGTTCCTGCCCCAACACAGTGTCGATGGAGGGGGAAGCAGGAAAGAGAACGGCTGAGGACCGAATGATCATTATTTGTGTGGAGGTGAACGACGCTCGCTCGGTTCAGGTCCCATAAAAACCCACAAACAACAATACAGGCAGAACTCACATTGCCAATACAGTCCGACAGGTTGGGAGGAGGCGCTTTCGGTGTCCCGCGTCCGAATATTCGGTTCATTTTCCCCACGTTTATTCAACCCTGAGCCTTTTTTTCTATATCTTTTATAAACACGAAAACAACCAGGCGCTCCAAGGCTTCTCCATTAGAAGACACCCGGAAGTAACGGTTCCGACGGGAAGGGCTCCCATTGGTCGGCGTAAACAGTCGCGTCCAATTGCGGCGAGCAGAGGAACAGCAGCTGCGGTAACGCACCATTGTCTCCGTGGAAACGTTCCTCAGCTGCAGCCTTTGTTGAACCTGCAGAAACACACAGCGAATCTATATATGATTTTATATAAGAAGATGAATTTAGACTGGTTATATCATCTGTTCCCATATGCATCACCCTGATGGAAAGTTTATCGATCATGTTCTAACCTTTTTTTGAATATACAGTCTGTGGTTATAACAGAAACAGCAACAACAACAACATCAATAACAACAATAATAGTAATAGCAATAATAATAATTATAATTATAATCATTATCATCAACATCCGCTGTATATCTACAAATCACAGCAGTAACTTTCTTTAAATCAAAGTTAAACACCTACTTTTATCATATTGCATTCCCAGATTTTACCAAATTTTTACTATTGTAATGGATGGTCTTGCTTAAATTTTAACGTTTATATTCGTGTAGTTATTCTATTAAAACTCTCTTACGTGAATTTATTTGTATGTATTCTTGCTTGTGTGTCTTTTATTATAATTATAACAATAGGAGTAATTGTTATATTTTGTTAAAACAACATGACAGATACACATATGCACTATGTTATACGTAACATCCACTGTTTTTATATACAGTACCTTAATGTATTACCCATTTACAGCGCCACATATAGTCTTCCACAGCTGCATCACTTCGTTCCCTGTTTACATCTTCAGAAACGAGTGAACTTGGCTGAATATATAATGTCCTTGTACTTAGCACCATCGGTCCAAATTATTTGACAACACATATAATAAGGCACCAATTCTAAGATGTAAATTCTAACTGCTACTTTGATATTCTATTCTATTAAACTCAAATTAAACATGGTGGGTCGTGACAGATAATTAGGATGTCATTTCGAGTGAAAACCCTGTCGATAAAAATAAACTGATTTAATTTATAAAGGGAATCAATGTTTCTTCCTGCAAATTCTTGACTTTGAAGTGTGTAACTGCATGAATCTTTAACAGAAAACCTTTAAAAAAAGAATCAAAAATGAATAAAAATGAATGCTGTTCAAATACTTATATAAGTAGTATACATATAGTATAAGTATAGTTAAAAATATCAATGGGCCATTAGAGCATTTAACTTAAGTGTATATATCCCATCAACATCTATTACCAACATTTATAACAATTATAATCAAACATCTAAAATTATACAAATCAAAGGAATTTCTCATGAACTGGCAAAAAAAAAACTATGAAATATTATCTTAATTAACTTATTATGCTTTAATTAAGCCATTCGTTACTATTGACCTTTTGTAAAGGCATCCTTGTCTTTCTTTTTTTAAGTGTCACAGATTAATTGCCATGTAATAATTATAAGCACATAACACTAATACACTTACTATAAATAAAGCCCTGTACGAGCTGCTTCTCTTTTGAACATTGAAGCCTATTAAAGCCTTATTGGACTGCCTGTATGTAATGACTTGCTGATACAAATGTGTCTTCAACAGACAAAGAAAGAGAGCAGGAAGAAAATCTGTAATCTTGGCCATAATGGCTGACAGGTTCATCAGATTTAAATTGCTCGGAGAATCTCTGAACACCATTAGTCCTGTCAGCTGCTGTGAAGAAGGGCGCATCTCCCACGAGCTGCTGCCAAATTTGCACCACAGAAGAAAACACAGTGCGGCTATATAATAAATACAATAAAAACAACGTTGCACACCCACCACTGCAGCACTGGAAAAAATACTGGAAGTCATGTGGGATTATCTTCGAGGACAACCCACCATATTCTATACCAGCAGGGCCATGTTTCCCAGTTACAACTCTGCTTTTTCACAAATATATTACATATATATATTTATATATCAAATTGTTCAATATGTAATGGAGTCCCCCTTAAGAAACCAGATTAAAATTCAAGATTATTATTATTATTATTCTCTGGAAAATTAACAAAAATGTTAAATGCTCCAGCTCTCAACAAAATGAAAAATTGGTTAAGCAGTTTTTGCGAAGAGAAACCAGATGAACAGATCATTTCCTTGGCGGAGGTAATTAAACTGCATGCAGATCTTTAGAGTGAAGGGACGTCTCCAGGGGGAACTGCTCCTCTAATACAATCTGTGTCTCCATCATCAAAATGTCCTCATCTGTGTGATGAGAACAATTACAGATCTGGAAAATCCAAAACCATACAGAGCCACAGCTGCAGCAGCTCCTCACACATGCAGCGGCTGCAAACTGTGCTGCAAGGCCACCAACACAAAACCCCCCTCACCATGGAAACATGGTTTGTGATGTTATTCCATATTTTCTCCTCTTTGGGCATTGATGAGTGTTAAACAAAGGACGGAAGAGAAATGAGTCAGTCTCCCATTTTCTTTGGTGATTTATCGTGATCACCAGCTTTATTGTGACTTCTGACATTCAGAGCTATAAGATACATAAAAATATAAATACAGCGTATAACAGATACAATGAGTTTACAAAGCAGCAGCACATTATACACACGTGGTGCTCGGACCTGGGCCGAGTTCTGCTGCTCGTGAGCAGTGGAGGCAAAGCATGAAATCCTGTCGTTAGAGTATTAGAGGAATCGTTAAGAAGCAAATAGTGGGCTGTCCACTGTGAGACCAATAGGAATAGATAGTGCTACAATAACCTTCAGCAGTAAGTTTACACAAGCAAATATTTTCAGACTCTTAAGGAAAGAAATAATAATCACGAAAATGGATGTGGTCGATTGCTGATGTTTTGGAGCGAGCAAGCTGTCAGAGTTAAGACACCAAGGATAAGGCACAAAAACACATCTTCTGCTATAACGACAGCTTTATCAGATTAAATATTAATGGTTAGGATATGGATTTAATTTGATGAGTTGGATTTGATGAAAAGCTCCAAGAACAACATTAAATCAAATTACTTGTCACAGGAGGTGAATTCCAGCGCAATAAACAGTGGCTCCAACCATGAGAACTGAAATGAATTCAATGTATACCACGGAAAGAAAAAAGGTCCTTATCTGGATTCATTCACTGATTGTTAGTTAGAATAATGACCTCGTTAATTCCTCATCACTGCAGGCGCTGTCAAACACATAAAGCTGAGGAGCCCACACATTGCTATTTAAATTAACTGCTTAATATCACATTTCAGGCTGTCGATTCTACAATAGAATAAAACATTTTAAAAATCTGAGAGAAAAATCATCATTTTCATGAGCGGTGTGTTGTTATCCTGTTGCCTTGGAGCCGTCGGCCCAGTTTTCACATGTACTAGTAGTTTCAGACAAGGTGAGAACACGGCCAGGTCGACATCACTGTGTGCAACACTCGAAATCTCCTGGATGTGACGTAGCCTCGTGGCAGAGATGGTTGGAGGGCGAGGAGCTGTCGGCTGTGATAACCGCTGCTTTATGCACAGAAAACAGTGGACGCAGATGTTTCGACGTCTTGTCAAGATAAAAAGATTCATTATCTGCTCGTGGTGACTTACGGAGGATGATCCCTGAGAGGTTATTACATATCCTACATGGGTTTACTCGCCAAGGGGAGACTCCTCAAAGATAAAGGCGATGCTATATATTTACAGAACAGCTTTACACCACATCACAATTCACATTAGACACAGTTAGTGTAAAATGATGCTGAAGATTGAACCTGAAAAAAATGTATTTTACTTTTTTCATCCTGTGCATAAAACTCCACTTGATCTTTTTATGCATTTGAGAACTATATTATTCACTTGAGTAATTAAAGCCCACTGGACGAATAGCGAAATGTGAATATTCACACGGTAAAACACTTTTGGTTTGTCTTGTCTTTTTGAAATTATCGATATAAACAATGAGATGAAGAATAATATGCTTTGTTTAGATTTCAGGGTTTTTTGGGGTTTTTTTTATACATCAAGCTGCAATTTCTGTAGAAGTCGTAAAAATTCTGATTACAATGATTTAAGAAGTAACTGGGCTGCGATTCCAGAGGCTTATTTAAACTTTCACTGTCACGATCTCATAGGATTTGAATCTCCACTTTGGAGATGTCGCCAGAAAGAGACCAAAACCAACAATGACTAAGTCGGTATCTGAAAACTTTCCTACATCCCGACCTTTTCTGTTGTCTGTGGCAAACAAGTGATTCCTAAAGAAGGTGTAAATCATTACAATCATTGGTGATCCTTTTAATTCTCTTTTTAAAGGATTAGTGATTTTCCAAAAAGCGGTGGCCACTGCTGCAGATTGTCACAATATTATCCTTTACGTGAACATGCCATTTGACTCTCTAGCCAACCCTTTGGATAAATAAATAAAGATTAGCCCTTCGGCGTTAAATGGCAGTGGTGATTTGAGTCAAGCCCAGGTCGTTGGAGTCCTCCCAGCCCTGATGCATGGAGGACATTTCCATGGCTAGTCATACGGGCCTGGCCTGCCTCATACCTCCGTGAGTGTCTGTGGGACACGAGTGGTCCCGCAGGGTGCTCCTCACCCGGCTCACCCCCTGGCAGTCCCTGTGTCCCGGCTTCCCAGGGCAGCAAAAGTCCCTGAAGCACCTCTTAAAGTTCTCGTCGAGGAAGGCGTAGAGGATGGGGTTGAGGCTGCTGTTGGTGTAGCCCAGTGCCACGCAGAAGAAGTAAGCGGCCATGACAGCGGTGGTCTCGGGCACGTTGGACGACAGGGCCTTGACCAGGATGAAGATGTGGATGGGCGTCCAGCACACCACAAAGACGGCGACCACCACCAGCACCAGGCGCGTGATGCGACGGAGGTTGCGGTCCTTCTCGCGCGAGCCCGACAGGAGGCGCACGCTCTTCAGCCGCATGACCATCAGCGTGTAGCAGACGGTGATGATGATGACAGGCGCCACGAAGGCAAAGATGAAGACACAGATCTTCATTAGCGTGTCCCAGTAGATGTAGGGCTCGGGGAACTGTAGGGCACATTCTGTAGTTCCTGTTAGTTACAGGAAAACAGAGTGAGAGGAAGTTAAAAACAGCATCTTAATTTAAGGAGAAAAACAAGAAGATGCAACAGTCATGCTCGCAGCTCTGTGCACAAATTCTAAATGCTAACATCAGAAGACTAACAATCTCACAATAATCATTTTGTCATGGTGATGTTTAGCAGGTACAGTTTAATCCTAAGAAACTACATCTTGAAACATGAAAAGTACTTTATTAATCTTATCTCAAAGTTTTACTTTTCCAGTTTGACGATGTTTTATGTGTTTGTTTTTATTTAAAGCTGGAAAAGGTCATATATTTTTGACTTTATTGAGTAATAACAATTCCATAATTCAGCAAAATGTAAATCGAGTCAATTTCAAGTGTCGGACTGACGGACCGAACGATGCAACAGAGACCACAGAGTTTCATCAGCTAATCTATAGCTCTGCGTAAGGTGCTACGAGCTTTATTGAATGGAGGCTAATTATGAACATTGACAATTTGATAGATCTGCGCTGAGAAGAAAAAGAGACAGACAAATTACTCCAAGTTCTATTTTCAGTCGAGTTCGACCCTTTATGCCTGTGGCAGCTTCATCCAGTCAAGTAGCTGGGATCCAGACTCTCATCAAACCTATAGAACCTCCTCGTCATGGAGTTTGAAGGATGCTGCAGCTAATTGCTATAATTCAGGACACGGCTGTCGGGCTGCAGAGCTTTAGATTTGATAAGATTCATTTTACAGCTGATAGGAGGAACTTTGTCTCTATAGCAGACACATACATGGAAACACCTGGATGAATACAAGGAGAAATACTCAGACTTGTAAACCCCTGTGAAACATCAAAAAACGGAGCCGTACTGGTGAGTAAGTGTGTGAATAGATGCAAGGTCATGGTACCGTTATTGGTTTTAGTGCTGCCCAGTATCATGGCAGGGATCCCGGCGGCAGACGACAGCATCCAGATGACCACGTTGATGATCTTGGCCTTGACGGGCGTGCGGATGTCCAGGGCTTTGACCGGGTGACACACGGCCACGTAGCGGTCCACGCTCATCATGGTCAGGGTGAAGATGCTGGTGAACATGTTGTAGTAATCGATGGAGATGAAGACTTTGCACGCCACCTTGCCAAACGGCCAGGAGCTGAGCAGGTAATCGGTGCTCTGGAAGGGCATGGTGGTGGTGACCAGGGCGTCGGCCACGGCCAGGTTGAAGATGTAGATGTTGGTGGCCGTTTTCATTTTGGTGTATCTGCAGTGGCAGGAGATAATAAAGAGGTGGAATTGGTTTGATGGACTTATCTTTGTTTAAATCCATTCATGTTTTCAGATAAGCAGAAGTCGTCTGCTCAGCGTTCTCTCCTCAGCCAGGGGTGTCTCAAGGGACTTTGAGGGCCCCGGGCAAAAAGGGACGTGGGGTGCCCTACACAATTGTTATGTGGACCACAGACTATATATAAAGATGGATGACATTACTGCCCCACAAAAGTGAAGCCCAAGCGAATGCCACCTGCTGGCAAGCTGCGGTATAAACCATAAACCCTGCCTCCTCCATGTTAGTTGCTGGAACATGGACCAAACTAAAAAGTCAAAGTAGACGCCAAACACATTTTTCTAAAATATAGTCTCTTTCATTTTAGGAAGTTCTTATTGCACTGATATACGAGTCAAGTGGTCATGTTTCCAGTGAGTTTGGTTTTAATTAGTTATTTGATGCTTTAAAACAAGGTGAAACGTAATGATTGACAGCTGAGACTGACTCGTGATTGGTCGAGCACGCGTATTGTCAGAACCTCACTACTGCTGCTGCGTAGATTCAGACTCCAAATGCACAAAATGGAGGCACATGTATCCAGAATATTTTAGCTTCATTACTGGATTTTGGGAGGAAGTGGAGATGCATCATAGAGTCTATGCTGAAAACTAAAATAATCAGCCATTCCTTGGGGGCCCCCTCTCAGCTCGGGGGCCCCGCTTGCAATTGCCTGAATTGCCTACCCTGTTGCAACGCCCCTGACCTCAGCAGCCCAAACACTGTATAATATAAACTGGAGTAAATTAGACCAAAGCAAGGAAATTATATTCTTCTTTCTCTTCCATCTTCTCGAGGCAAATTCGAGGGGGGCTTATTGCTTATTCAACAATTACAAAGAAACAAGGCTTTATACAGAACCTGAAATGGAAGAGACATTGTCATCATTGGTGAAGAAACCAAATAATGCAGGTTCGAAATAACCGAAAAACCAAACACATTTTGTGCACATGCAGGAGAAACACATGAGAGGCACGAACACATTTCCACGTATGGCCCCGCAGGCACCTGGGTTCACGTGATTCTCAACTCAATACGTCCATGACAGCAAATCCACACAACCGACTAAAACTGAATACGCACTGATTTCCCTGTGGCTTCAGAGCTTGAAAGGGAAAACTCACCTAATGATGACATACATCACCAGACAGTTGCCCACCAAGCCCACCACAAACACCACGGAGTACACCGCCACTATGATGGGGATGATGGGCGACAGGGGCTCGGGCTCGGAGTCCCATGTGCCGTTGGGGGTGTAGTTGAAGAGGTCCGGTGATCCGGGCTGCCAGGTGAAGTTCGGCACGCAGTCCTCCGGCTGGCCCGAGGGACAGCGCTCCTCCTTGAAGATGTGCACCACGCTGCTCTCCATGGCGCAGGACGCACGGACCGGACTGACCGCGGCTGCTGCTGCTGCTGCTGCTGCTGCTGGGTGTAAACTGCGCGCTCCGGTTACACAGATGTCAGCAAAGATTTCTCACGACTGCTGGTGGAAATAAAAACACGAAGAAAACTGTGCATCAGCACAAACGATGGCTCCGGTGAGTGACAAGGACGTCTCGTGTTCCATCTTACCTGTTCTTCTTCTTCCACCCAAAAAAGTCCCTTCAATTAAAACAAGGCTGGTGATGAGTGTGTCTCGGGAGGCGCGGCCACAGATTGAAATCCAGATGTTGAGAATATGACGGAAACAAAAGGTTTCTTGGTAGTTGTGTGGAGGAGCAGAACATCCGCTGCCTGTGCCACCGCTGCGTACCCGGAGGTGCGCACTCGAAGTCCGACTGCTCATTCAATGACATCAGAGGCTGTGCCAACAACACATAGGAGTA
The DNA here is from genome assembly GCA_026259375.1 of Verasper variegatus. Classification (NCBI taxonomy): domain Eukaryota; kingdom Metazoa; phylum Chordata; class Actinopteri; order Pleuronectiformes; family Pleuronectidae; genus Verasper; species Verasper variegatus. Next base: position 6,111,052 of record CM048053.1, read on the forward strand.
TCCAGCAGAACAGCTCTCACCACACCACAGTCACATACATTCATCACACAATCTTCATTCAACACAGTGTTCAGAGTTGTTTTGTTTGCTGTTGTGCGTAAAATCTGGTAAAACACGTAGGAAATGACCCCCTCACGCGCGTAAATCTCCCATTCAGACACCGGCTGGCTCATTCCTAAATTTAAATAAATCTTCTTATTATATATGTATACTATATGAATTAGTTTACAAGTTCCCTGTAGTAAAACCAGGTCTGCTTCAACTTTACGTTCACATCTTTTTAAAAATGTTTAAATTCCCATCAGTGCTGTCATCAGACGTTCCCTAGCAACTCCTTTCAGATCTACCTCTGCAATGCAAACATGCAGACTCCGGTCAGGGGTCGAGGAGACATCCAGTGCGAAGGACACTTCACCTGCAGCCTTCACACGATGATTGAACCCGTGCGTGTATGAGTCCTGCAGCGATGCCCTAAACTGCACAGGGAGAAATGAGCCCTGGTGTCAAGAGACAACTTTCAGACATGGACTTAATGAGAAAACTACTCATCACCTCCTTTATAGACAGAATAGGTTTTACTGGAGATGAGATTTGTCTTTTCACAACCTCATCTATATATCTATCTATCCATCTATCTATCTGAATTATCGATTCAATACTTTGGCTCCACATTTGAAACATGGATCGAGTAATGATCCCCACGGCAAAGACCAAATGTATCATCACACAGATGATAAGAAAATCTAGCTTTAAAATCCCCCCCCCCCACCCAGTTCCCATTTCTTCTCCATCAGCAGATAAGACAGAGACTCCAGCTCATAATGAAGCAAGTGCTGTTTCCCTTCCCTCCTTCATGCAAGAACTCTCGTTGCTTAGAGACCCATCAAGGCCAGATGTTGCTTAAGTGACAAAGTCTCTCTGTTGGTGTGGTTCTATTGTTCAGGTCTGTGCCGGCTCCACTTTTGGAGACAAAGTGCGACTGTGTTTGTCAGTGCAAATATTTGATGCAACTTTTACTGAGGTGCCACTTGAACCTTGGACCGGCGGCGGATCAAGAGTGAATGGCGTCCCTCTCGTCACACGAGAGCCCTGGTGGAGGAAAAGAAAACACACGGTTACAGTATTTACCTTTAATGGTAATGACATGGTGCCAAAGGATTGTTTGCCCACAGATACGATCTGCTGCTGCTCCTCTGGCACTCGAAAGTTCCAGAGGAGGAGAGGAAATGTTTGTTATGTAACCTCCAGAGGTCAAAAAGCCTCGTTGAGGCAAGTTTGCAGCTGCTTCACTAAGGATGGGAACAACTGGACAAACAAATAAAACACATTCATCATATGATCCTCATTTGAGCTTATTCAACAAATTAGGTTTGTCCTCTTGCCGTAAAAACATAGAAATTAATTATTATATCTAAAGATTATAGATATTTGACAGTATAACCTGTAATAATCGGTAAAATCAGATTTTCTTTTACAGTATATCTACATTTACTTTGATACTCTCAGCTGATTCTGGGTTTACTGCAATTTGGCCCAGACGCCGTGTTTCTGCCTCGTGGACGACACCTCGGAACAAACTGTTCTCTGCTTTTGGTCACGCTTGTCCATATGATGTCAGAGAACATTTGCTCTTAGTGGCAGTGCTGACATTTGAGAAGTGAATTGTTGAAATCGCAGAACACGTTGTGCATAGAACCAATCAGAGGAGGCTCATGCTGTCAACACTGAACTTCTTAATAAGTGCACAGAACACACGCTCACCCTCTGAACACTTTTCTCCCAGTTGTTCATTACTGTTTGACATCTTCACCCGACTGTACATGTGTTGGATTATGTGGCTTAATACATGGAATTGTCACTATTCCCTTTATTGGTTTAAACTGAAACTGGAACAGGAAATTGAAAGAATTCAAGAAATAATAATAATAACAATAATAATAATAAATCTATTCTTTGGACGTCATTTAGTTGACATGATGTGTTGGAGCTTTCATTTAATAATGAAACTTTAATGTGACAATTTGAGGGAACACAGGGTCGACTTGGTCCTGAAACAAGATATTAAAATACTTGGCATTATATTATTTATTTTCAGGATAGTTGTGCATGTGTAATAGGGAGGGCTGGGATCGACCCGCAGAGTGAAACGAGATAATGACCCACCCTACCCCCCGAGCCACAGCCGCAGCAGAGACAAAAGTAAATGAGTGTCTTCCTCCCTCCTTCGTGTCTCACCCTCTGTTTCAACAGATCACTCAACAGCAAAGGCGTTCACAAGGATTCAGTGCAGCCTCCATCTATCGACGTGTGAGTGCACCCAGACCAACAGGAGGATGATTACTGAGCACCTGCACTCGGTCACAAGCGACATGAAGTCGGGCTGTGAAAACCTCTGGAAACACAGTTCATTTCACCACACGAGACACGGGACGTATCCGCAGCGTAATGTCACACATAATATGATGATTGTCAGGCATAAGAGCAAGATGTAAACTCTCTGCAGGGGCTAGTTGTGATTTTCCTTAGATGCAGCCTTAAATCGAGCCTCACGCTGCGTGGCTGCCGGCAGAATCTTGTTTTGATCGTCACTATGGGAACGGACCGTCTCTGGCCAAGGTTGCAAGCAGCTAAAGCGGATTTGTGCGACGGAGCAGGGGCAACGATACTCTGCTCTCAGGGAGCTCATTAAAAGTCTGCCAGGCCGAGCAGATGAAGATGAGGAACATGAACAGTTTGAGAGCAGAAGTCAAACCATCTGAATGTTTATTAAAGGTCCAGACACAAAACATCCATCTGAGAGAGAGAGAGAGAGAGAGAGAGAGAGAGAGAGAGAGAGAGAGAGAGAGAGAGAGAGAGAGAGAGAGAGGGGGAACTAAACTTGATTGAAAAGTTGGGACACAAAATGAAGCAGACGTCACCTCGGGGAGTTTCATCTATAAAACAGTTTCAACCGCTGCCTTGACCGTGAACAACAAATGTGGGTAGCATGATAAAAAGGGCAGTGGGGAGGAACATCCATCTGCTTCAGAGTGCACGGGGTATGTTGCAGGTGAGCGTGCACAGGGAGCTCAGAGCATCGGCCACTGTAAATAAGCGCTCAGAGAGGAGAGCAGGGCCGAGCAGCTGCAGCCAGTGGCAGCATAAATATTGACTCGGTGCGTCCCAGCCTGGTCCCGGCTCTCCAGACCTTTCAGGGGTCAGAGCACGAGGGACGAGCTCATCGGAGTTTGCGAGGACAGAGGGGTCATTTGAAAGGTGACTGTAGGGGGTGATCTCTTTACAGCTCAGAGGACTGATGGTGTGGTTGACTGAAGTTTAGCTCAGGTTGCACGTTCTCAGTCCGACCGAGAGTTGAAGAACAAATCAGAAACTCGTCTCGTGGAGTTTAACTTCAGCACTGAGGGCATCTGGCAGCTGATTGCTCCTGGGTATCCTGCTGCCAGCCTCGCCATGTGAGCCGGGCGAGTGGAGCAGACCGGAGCTGTTGTAAATACTAACGAGAACAGCACTCCGTAAAGTGCATACCTCCAAGAACAAAGAGTCTGGACCTGCACCCAATGGTACACACGCAGAAGTATCAGCCCATTAAATATACATGTTTTTTTTTTAATTGAACTGAACTGTGTTGTAACAGTTTTTGATAATGCCTTTTTATTAAGGTCTGGTTATTAGATAGTGGAACACTGTGATAATTTGCAAACTAAAAGCTGCAACTGAATGAAAAGAACCTGTAATATCTCCATTATGCTTCATTAGGGCCTGATTGTGCATCTGTGGTCATGAGTAATTCACACAGCAGCACAGAGATTAGAGTCACTCCATTCAGCAGAGACAAAGATATTATCTTTCATAGTATTTTTCAAAGCCATTCTGGCCTCTACTTTACCCACAATGCAAGTTGACTTGTAATGTCTTAAGCCCTCGCAGCCTCTAGCAGGAAGTCACCAAGCTCTGTAAACACACGTATTCACCCATGTCCATTTTTCAGTTTGTCAGCAAAGATTATTCAAAAACTACTGAAGGGATTTGCCTGAAATTTGATGCAAAGATGGGAAATGGGCCGAGAACGAAAACCCATTCAGTTTTGGACGGACATGGAGAAAAGGGCTTATCCGTGTATGTTTGAGTTCTTTCTTTTTCACTGCAAGATTTAGGCATTTTTAGAAACTGTCGTGGATTTCTCAGGGAATAACTTGTGGATCTTGGTAGAGGTACGAGCTCTAGTGCACGCCATTCTAATGTCTATCACAAAATATGTTTTATTCCCTATTAGTGTTTATTCTAATAATGTGTCTGTTATAGCTGACAGTCAACAGAAGTTTACTCGATAATCATGGGACTGTTTGACAGATAATGTCAAGATGCCCAAGTCGTGATTTGAAATTCTTGAGAAAACAAAACAAGTATAATTATACCCAGGGCTCAAGTGTTGTCATTGATGGAGCTGTTTTTGTTCTACAGGGATTCATTACAGGGAAAAATGGAAAAACAGTAGATCAATTTGGGAGAGATGGTACGAAACCAAAATGCCTTGAGCACTGTTTCTTCTAGTTACATTCAAAACTCCGGTCTCAGTCAACAGCTCCTATTACAGGAGTCGAAACTCATTCTAACAGCTGTCGTCTCCTGTTGCTGTGTAAACTTTATAACGTGTTGCAGTTTGTGTGTGGGCTCATGCTCAATGAAAATGAGCTGTGAAAAGCATCTGCACTGCGAACAGTCAAGGGCAGGGCGGGGCGGGGGGGGGGGGGAATAAGCTGTGAATAATGTGAAATGACTGTGAGGAAACTCATACAGTCACATTTAATGAAGGACTGGAAACAGTGAAAAGCTCAAGGCTTCCTACAAAACATCCCACTTGTTGACATGAAAACCTGCATGTGTGTGTGTCGACTGTGGATGAAGGATAGCTCCAATGTTACCTTATCTTTATAAACTATGTATTATATGTTGAGGAGAATAGGTGGTGTTATTGTCTTTCAAACAAAGATAACTCTTCACAGGAAGAGGAAGCGGTCTGGAGAGCCAGACAGTTATAGGAATAATTTATTAATTTGTGGGTTGTTTTCTTATGTCTATAAAGTGCTATCATTGGAAAACAAAAGGAAACATTTTCAATCAGGGTCAGAGAAATGTTTTTTAAAGCAGAGAATATGCCAGAGCCGTTTCACTGAAGTACATTAGACTGCAAGGGTTTGGATGAAAAACGTGAGCATTGAATGTATATTAGTTTTATAAATGTGTCAAAGAAAGAATGTTTTTAGTACATTGAGTTACATGTAGTAGTTTTGAAGGTAGTTTAAGGGACGAACCTGAATAGATTATTTACCGTTGTTTTTCCGTTCACCTTCAGCTGCATCCCCAACCCAGACAAGGATAAATAATGAGAAAAACGAAACACAAAATAAATAGAGTAACTCTGCCGTTCTTGATGTGCACGGCCGTCACGACTTGGAAACCAATCCAAGTCGCTCTGATAAGAAAACTCAATGATGTTATTAAGTTAATCTCAGTCAATCTCTTTGTGATTCAGCAGTCGTGACCTCAACCACGACGGACTCCTGCACAGGAAATACCGACATGTCACAGGAACGCCATAGATAAGCATCTTTATTAGGACACGTAGAATGTTTCACAGGTTACAGACTTAAATAACTCGCAGTTTTGTACATTGTCACAGACATAAAGTGCGACTTCAATCGCCACACATCACTGAGCCGAGGGGCCACGTCACGAAACACGACAGTCAAATCAGGTAACATCGAGGATCATTGGAGCTGGAGCAGGAAACCACATGGTTTTGATTTTCAAGTCGTTGCACGAAATGAGCTGAAGACGATCAAAACGGTCAACGCACACACTCATCCACACAGTAACACACAAACACACGCGCACAGTTCAGCTTCGGGCCGCCACGGCCGGAGTTTGCTGCTGGTCACCGGACTGGAGCTGTCGTCCGAGGTACTCCCTGAAACAGAAAGACACAACAGATTAGACTTGTCACTTCCAATATTCACATCACTCCTGAATTTGAATTTCATTAGAGTGTAGATTAGAGCCTTTAAAGGAGACGTATGATGCTTTTTAAGTTTTAGCCGATACTTCCTGATGCCGTGTCGATTTCCATTGGTTGTAATCATGGCCTTAAAGATCAGTTTCAAGTTTAAAGTGAGCTTGTGGTTTCCAGAAAGACCCTCCTGCTCATTCTGACCCAGACATGATGGCATTTTAAATACTAAAACATACCAGAATTCTGAAAGGTCACAGATCTTCTTCTTCACGCTTTTCTCTTGGCAGTAACATTTTCAGACTTGCTATCATGACACTCACCTTAATACTAACAGAAATATCAAATGCCTCTCAGAACCCTAAACATTGAAAAGGCTGGAAAGAACTTCTGAGGATAGAAATAATGTCTTCCAGAAAAAATAAACGCGAAGATCCGTGACTGCTACTAAACATCATAAGCTTTTTTTGTTCTGTTTTTCTACAGATCAACAAATAGGAGCAAAAGTATGAATAACAGCAGCGGGTTGATAACAGCAAAAATATTCAGGAGTCATTGACAACAACAAAGCACTTTTCAGATTCTTAGTCTCAGAACTTTTCTGCATATTTTTCTTTTCAGGTCCCTCCACCTCAAAACACCACATATTGCTAATCAGTGAGCTGCACGGCAGTTTTTTAATTCTTTGTTAACTGCTGAGCCCAAGCTGATGAATTTATAACACAACATACTGGAAATCGTTTTTCAAAAGTCAAATCTGTGCATTTTACGGTTTAGAAATAACTTACTAACTGGTACAAAATATAAAAACCCACTAAGTCCTGGGAACAACATCCTTGCACCTGCTCTGGATCAATTCAAATCTATCAATCAGAAGCTTTTAAGCCTCCGTCGCCTGTTTCTGTGAAGTATTTACTCAGCTTTTAAGAGGAAACAAAAGAAATCCTCCACCATCACAAATCTCCACACTTCCCTGGAGCTGTCAGTGATAACCTTTAGCTGGGCTGCAAATAGCAGCTACTTGTTGATTCAGAGAATAGCCAGCGAGCTAATAAAGGCAGATGGCAATAATTGGAAGGATAAGCCAGAGTTGTGTAGTAAATGTTCTGCAGACGGGGAGCTCTGATGCACGCAGCTGAATAAACTAATACCTACACTGCAACGCCAGTCCTGGGGGAGAAACATGAGAAAATAAATACTTCATGAATAAAGCAAAGTTTGGGCCTTTTATTTATTTATTCATTTCCAATTTGACTGAGGTGCAACAGGAAACTATCAGGTTATACTGCTATAAAAAAAGATGGTAGCAGCTAATGAAAGGTGATGATAAATACCTAATTTACAATAAAGCAAATTTTTAACTTGTCTTTGCAGAGGAAGGTGCTAAAGGTGCGAGTTACATTATCACATTGTTGAAAGCAACAGCACAAATAAACGCTGTAATTTCAATCTGCTGAAATGCTGCACTCCAGGTCTGTTTTCTCCTGTTTTCACCTGACGGCACATTTCAGGACATTACTCATTTGGGAAACTGTTTTGTCCGAAGCAGAAAAACAAATTCAAACCAAGGTTCAGCCACAACACACATTATTTTGCGATACACTTCTATTTTTGTACTTTCTTCTTCTCCATTTGTACTGTTCCGATTCTATTTCAGATCTAATGCTGATGTGACAATTTTCTTTTCGTTATTTGTTCTTACAGCTGAAGTTTTAGTGTAAATGTGTCAGTGACAGACATGTATCTCTGATAAACTCAGAGCTGGCAGTGTGTCGATAATCACCCTTTTCATTTCACATCATTTCATCTTCCTGTTTGGCAGATGTGTATTAGATAAGATGGAACAACATCTTCCTAACATCCTTGATTTAAAAAGGCCTGAGAAAGACATTGTGTTTGAATGGTTTGATATTGCTGCTTCAGAAATTACCCACAGTGCGTCCTTCTAACGAGCATGACACACTTTGCACAAATGAGAAGCTGTGATAACTCTAATGTAAGAACAAAAATAACAACCATGTTATCAAGGAAAAAAGCAGCACTCAATCAACAGCACATTCTCTTCAGTGACAGTTTCACTAAAGGTTGACAAGAGAAATATAAGTTCACACTGAATTCACATCTCAATGTGTGATATATAATGTATACCTGACTGACTCATTAGCTATAACCAATATAAATAGGCTTGAAATTAACCTTTGACAGACAATTGATTCAGCGCTCATGAAAAAACAGAAGAGATGTGGATTTGTTTACATTTTCACATGTAAAATATCCAGTTCTTTCAAATGTATCTATATAATTCTTTTCATAACTAAAGATATTTTCAGAATTTTTATATTCTGTAAAATCGGTTTTATTTTATATATGCGTGTCCATATCAATCAGGCTGTAGGGTATTTTACTATTTTAGCTTTAAAAAGTCAGGCTGTTAATATCTGATGGGCTTAAAGTATATAACTCTACAGCTGAATGGCAAAAACATATAGTCGTTTATCACTTATTGGATCTGAAAGCACCTAAGAAAAACAATAAGTACATGACGAAACAGACTAAAGAGCACATGGGTAAAACAACTGTTGTTTTTCCAGTTCACACATTCATCTGTGCTGTTGTCATGACAGCGGGGCCGGGGACCTTCATTCAGCACAATGAGAAGATCTTGTGGAAACAGTAACAACATGGGAGCTCCCTTCAGGTGACGTGGGTGTTGTGAGCGCTTTGAAAACATCAGTCACTTTGCTGAGAAATGGAGACCTCGGCTTTTTAAGAACACAAGCGGTGATCGATATCATCTCGTTCTGCAACGGCATTCGCAGATTTGTGTCGTAATGCAGCACGTAGGCAGCAGGCTATTCACTGGGAGACTCTTGTAGAAAATTCTCTTGTAGAAAAAAAATAAAATCTCATGGATCTGAAGTTACAGAGTTAAAGTTGAGAGGGAAAATACATATTGCTTTCTAATGAAACTCTTTTCGAGCAAATTAGATTTTATTCTATTTTATCTTATTTTACTATTGGTATTTTGATGTATTGCATGTTGCTTTCTTCTTGTTGTACGTTATACTTTGTGAATCACTTTGAATGATTGCCACATTTTAATTTCTTTTCCTCAGTAACCAATACCAACACTGAAAACCCCTTTGTGTTCTAGTGGATAAACACTGCTCACACTTCAGTGAAAAACCTGTGTGCATGGAATCACTTAGATGGGAAGCAGCACTACACTCCGATATTACACACAAAGCCTCAATCCACAGTTGCTCAGGGAGTCGAGTGTGTTTTAGATAGCGGCAGGATAACAAACACATTTTCACTTGTTGCTTGTTGATTTTTAGTGTTTCCAAGCAATCCAGTGGACAGAAAAGACACAAAAGAGGATGGCTACTCAAGTGTTCTGATCGAGAGAATCAAAATCGGAGGAGTGGTGAAGACAAAGTATTGATCGGTCAGTAAAAGAAAGCGTGTAGAGTTTGCAACGCTGCTGGTGAGGAGTTTCATGAGAGGATATTTGAGAATACCTCAGCTTTTACACATACAAATTAAATAAGGACATTTTGATAAGGATCCTTCATATTTAGTTATGAAAGAACAGTAACCGCATACGCAAACATTTTACAGATGATAAATGAACGTTTACCTCCATCATATATGTAGCTATAGCAATTAGCTGCTTAGTGAACATGGACTTGGATTCAAAGTCACCGCTAAGCTAAGCACATGCTGCCTATAACTTTATATTTATTGCACAGACATGAAAGTAGAATCAATCTTCTCATCTAAATCTCAGCAAAGGGAATAACCACATTTCCCCAAAGGTCTAACTCTTGCTTTATGGACACCTAGAATTAGCCTGTGCACAAACTTTTAAATGCGGCCACAGTGAAAGAAACGTCCCTAAAACACAAAGCACTGCTGCAACCATCACTTGAAGATGGTTGAGATAAGATAATCCTTTATGGGTCCCACAGTCTGGACATTTGCAACATTACAGCAACAACAGGGCAGTCAAACATCAGTAAAGAAATAATAATCAGAAGAGTCACCAAACCACTGTGAGCAAGATTATCAATGTCAAATTTAGATCAATAACCAAACAAAAGAATAAGTGAGATTTAAATTCTAATGTAACAGCCACATTATATTTTAAACCTCTGTAAAGTGTCTTGGAGCATTGTTAAAAGCACTACACGGATAAAATGTAGTACTGCTTTGTTATCGTATACAAACGATTCAGGATTTGTATGTTCTGCTCGATTTGAGGACACAGACTGAGCTGGAGTGACATCTCAACAAATCGGCTGTTAGCTTTAATCCAACTGATTGTTCTCATCAGTATCGAGTCCACGGAGCGCTGCTCATATTCAACCCAAGCAGACGTCTAATCAGCCCAAATCAATTACATTATCTGTGATTGTGTGCAGAGCTGTTAATCATCAGTAAGTAAATGCAGGGCATTGATATTTCCCTCTCAAAAGGTATGTGTCCACTGAGGGAGAGCTTTCCTCATGACACTGTACGGATGAGGAGTAGTTTACTAAAATTAAAATTGTATAAATGAGGTTTAATGGGTTCATACCAGTTGTGGACCATCAGCTTCTGCACAGCCAACAGGGCGTTGTAACGGACCAGCTGGTCCTCGTGGTGCATGTGATTCATCACCAGTTGTTTTCCACCCAGCTGCTCGATCACCCTGAAATGGGAGGAATAAAAGGCATTATGGGTGACAGCCTTTTATTCACACACAAAAAGGGTCCTATTTTCCTCATTCGGTTTGGTCCAGCATCACGCAATTTAATCCAGTCCCTGAAATGTTCTATGTATTTTATGAAAGGTCACTGGCCTCGAAAAAGGATGTCGTGCTTTGAAAGGAGGGAACAGGCCTTTATGAGGCAGTGCTTGTGGTAATTCAGTAAATGGTCTGAAAGTAGGTGAGAGTACATGCATTGGTACGGTTACATTCTTTGGGCCAACTGACTGTAATCATCATTATAAGACATGGGGGAATAACGACCCTGAGATTGTGATGGTGAAAAGAGAAGAGGGTTAAGAGAAGAAAAAGCATTAGTGATCTGTCACTCACACAGAGTCACGGGCCTAAAGAATATGTATAGAGAGGATGAGGGAAGTCTCTTTATTTTAACAAACATGGTCATCTTCAGACACACTTAGGACAATGGTTATTGTAAAAACTGCCAGAATCAAGGAGAAACATGGAACACATTTTTTAGATCACCTGTTAATGTCTCACATAACACACACTGTTGTAAATAGAGTAAATAAAGATGGATGTGCCAAAAACTCTCTGCCAATAATGAGTCAGTCTCAGCTGTCAATCATAATGTTTCAACCCATTTTCATAGAATCAAATAACCAATTAAAACCATTTTTAAAAAATGCACTTGAACAAACGAACTGACTAAAATGACAGAAACAATATTTGAGAAGAATCTATTTAAAATCCATTTTATGACTTTTTAATTTGGTCCATGTCCCATCCACTAACATGGAGGAGAAAGGGTTTATGTACATAAGTATACCCAAAGGCCTCAGGGAAATTGAATCTGTTGAAGCACATGTAAGTGGTGCTGCTCACTTACAGGACTGTACCACATGTGATTTCATATTATTCTGAAAGACACAGTATCTTTAAGCCTGATTTGGTCTTCAATGAAAAATGTCTCACCGTTTGCCGCGCGGGTAATGTCGCACATACTCTCCAACGTCGTGAGCCGCAACTGCTATGACTTGAGGATCATCGGACACCTCCAACAGCCTCGTCAAGATCCTTTTGAAGATAGGCAGACAAAAGGAGAGGCATTTAAATGGTGAGGTCTGTCTGCTGTCAAAAGAAAAGATGATGTGCTCTGAAAATTATACAATTCTCAGATGCTCCCCGGGAAAAACTTCACTGAAAAAAGATTAATGAATGCAATTGCTGAGATTCTTTGTCTCTTAAGAGCTGGTGGAAGTACAAATGCACAGATTGCTCAGTAAATCAAGGCTAATGTTCTTTTAAAACAGAGATTAAACCTAAACTCTAATCAAATAATATGACAAACAAGGATCCTCTGAAAAAGGGAAACCTTGGGATTCTTAGTGAGACAAAGCGAGGATGAGAATTAGGGAAAGAGACAAAAAGAAATTAAGGGTAATTTAAGACGGGGATGTCGTCTGAATACAAAGACGAAGGTGATGAGACAACCAGACGGGAAAAAAATCAGGTTTTTGACTTTATAGATTGCTGGTAAAAATATGTTCAGATAAGAAAAACCCCAACCGCATTTGACATTAGCCAATCTGTCAAAACTCAGACTTTAAAGCATTAATTAAAATATTTATTATGTTATTCAAAATTGGTTGTAGAAAATAAAAAGCCTTGCTACAGAATCTGCTTCATCTTACTTGAGCAGCTCGTAGTTCTTCTCATTCAGACGGACGGCATTCTCACGCCAGAACTTCTCAGACTTGTGGACAGGACTCCACTCCAGGCGTCCGGACTTGAGTTCAGAGCTGTACTCATCAAACGAGCTGCAGATGAAAAAGAAAAAAAGAGAGCGACAGAACATTCAACGGATTTTCAATAAGGAGAAGAGCACAGACCAAGGATCATCACAGTTTTTTGTTCCTCGGAAAAAGAGGAAATGCCATCTGCTCCTCGATCATTCGCAATTTACAGAAAACTGTTTTGAGTAAAGAAATTGGCCTCATATGAAAATGACAGATTTGTGTTTAGAACTATAATATATTTAATTATTTTTTAAATACTAAATAAATAGTCTGGAGTGATTATTCGTGTCCACGGAGTCCACTCGGTACCTCAGGTCCTGCACGCTCTCTCCCAGCTTCTCCAGCAGGAATTTAATGTCCTCCGTGATGTCCTCGTCATCATACTTCTGCTGCTCAAGGTTCTCAAGCTGCTTCAGCACCTTGCACTGAATCATGGCCAAAGCGTACTCCTGACGAGTCTCCCGCTCAGACGACTTCTCGAGGAGATTCTGTCAGAGAACAGGAGCACAGAGAACACTTATTTGATGAGTTATTTATCGTAGGTGATCAGTCTGTTATTAGATATTTACTACTTCAATCAATCAATCAATCAGAATAAATAAGTAAATAGTCAGTTGAAAGGATCCAGTCTGAATGGAAAACTGGATGTTAAATATCTATGGTTTAGCACTGTAACAATCAAACAATTTGAAAATGCAAGCTTTACCCTCTGTGACATTATGGTGAGAAATGTTAAAAAATGTTCTTTTATGTTGTAGATTTAATTAATTTATAAATTACAAACATGTAAAATAAGAATATAAAAAATGATGCATTGAAACATTAAAAGTTTTTTTAATTACATCAATAATTTGGCCTTGAGAACATAACTACTTACCACAAGGAAATAAAAATATCAGTGTACTGTTCATGCTGTGGTTACTGTAATGTTTCAGATCAACCATAATGATAAACTGGTGAGTGAGCTGTGAAGAGGATGAGTGCAGAGCTGTAACAAGAACACAATGTTCAAGTATTGTAAAAGCTTTAGAGTCAGGATCCCTGGACGAAGTCCCAGAAACTCAGAAAATTCTAGTGGCAAAACTTTGGAGTGACACTAAAGTTGCGTCAGACCCAGACTGCTCCTCTGATTGAACCCTTTCAGCCTGCATTCAGGGCAGAGCTGCAGCGGACTACAAATATCTTCTTTTCTAAAAAGCGCCTGTTATTTGTTCACAGCATCTGACTCAAGTGGAGTAAACAGTGCCAATAGAAGTTTAGAATCCGTCCATCTTTGACAGGATATGTGTAAAAACCAGTGGGATGTTTTCAGGAGCAGGATTGGATTGTTTTTTCAAACAACATTAAGTACCAGCATTATAATGGGGGCGAACACATCATAAACACTTCAGTACTGCCTTTGACGATGTGTTTAAAGACTTCCAGATGGTCTGAATAATTTAAGGCTGTTTTTGGTCCCCTGGGCTGAGCAGAATCATTTGCATAATTAGGACATTTGGGAAAAATAGCAACATGCAAAACAATGGTGAAAATATTCAAATATTTTTGATTGATCCAAGCAAAAATCTACATGACAAACTAGCTTTAGTTACAACAATAAGTTCTCGTGTTTACGTAGCTCTCCCCTTCTCTATGGCGCACACACACACACACACACACACACACACACACACACACACACACACACACACACACACACACACACACACACACACACACACACACACACACACACACACACACACACACACACACACACACACACACACAGAGCACATTTTCTTTATCAGTATCCGATCCTGCATCAGTAAAGTGAAAGAATTGAATCATTACCCTTTTGTAAGCAAATTTGTACAAGTTTGATGGTTCTGAGTTTTGCCAGAAAAGGACTTTTAGACCAGTGCTTTCCAAACTTGGCCAACACAGCAATTAATCCTTTTTCATACATGTTCATACAGCATGTGTTCTTCTTCTGTGACAAATGTTTCTATCAGTTGCTCTAACAACCGTTGTTTTCTGACCACTGATTACCTGGATACATATTTAGAAAAGTTATGTAACTGTGCTCTTAGCCTCTGTATGACTGCACATCCAAGATGATTAATATAATTCTTTCATTTTATACATCTCGAAGAAGAATATGAAATGTCCCTTATATGTCAATGCTACCTTGTTTTTATGAGGTTAATTGTTAAACCAAAATATACAGTAAAATATGAGAAATCTTGCGAAACCCTCGGGAACCACTGGTTTTAACAAAGCACCACAAATTGGACAAGCAATTCAGCCAAACTAATTTTCAGTGTGAAAATGGCCTTTAAGCAAAACACTGAACTTTTCTCCACATACCCTGAAGGCAGCTAGGATGATTCGGGTGACCTTCTCCTTGACAGACTCCTGGAGGATGTCGGACAGGGCTGGCACTACGTTGTAGCGTCTCAACTGCTCACAGAGCTGAGGACTGAAGGCCAGGAGCCAAACACAGAAGATCATCTGGTACTGGAGCTGGAAGCCACACTTGGTGCTCAGCACCGCTGTGATGCTTAAACAGAAGGAAAAAAAAAAAATCATATGAATAAAACTAAAAAGGGAAAAGTGCCACGAAGGACATCTTCATCTACCACCTGTTTACTAATAGAGGAGCTTTCAGAGCGACGTGCCTACATGCTGCTTATCCATTCTCTGATAATGGATGAAAATTAAATGTTCAGACAGTCTTTGGAGCAACGGACAAGTTGCTCCAAATACAGAGACCAGTACTAATAACTACAGCGAGCCATGCATTTGCAGAAATAGCTGGTAAGTGCAGAGATGGGCAATAATTATCTGATCCAAATTATGAAGTAAGGCCAGTTTTACATACTAAATACTAAACTAAAAAACTCACTTGCACAGCAAACACTTTGACATTCAACATTGGTATTAGAAAATTATTTAGTTGTTTCTTCCAATGTACAGAATACAATGCATCCATTTCACATGAGAGTAAATATATGACCCTGTCAATGAAGAACTCAGGAGGTTTTATTTAACATCCAAATACCAAAACCAAATAACTGACCTTTCACATCCGAAGGTTGTTTTGGTTTTTTTAACAGTGAGCACTATTCTTTTCCTTAGCTGGATTTTAATGGG
This sequence comes from Verasper variegatus, assembly GCA_026259375.1. Taxonomy (NCBI): domain Eukaryota; kingdom Metazoa; phylum Chordata; class Actinopteri; order Pleuronectiformes; family Pleuronectidae; genus Verasper; species Verasper variegatus. The sequence continues at coordinate 6,126,704 of CM048053.1, forward strand.
GATTTGATTTGTTTTTTTTGGAGTCAGTCACATAAAAAAAATAAAGGTGGTGTAAAATAGAGAACATTCAAACTGTACAGTGGCTTTTAAAGATTGAATGTAGTTAATAAATTATTTTATGTATAAGTTATCCAGTATGAGTCAAGTCAGAGCCATGCTGAGAGCTCAGAACATTGAATTGGACTCACATTACCCTTTAAATTGTATTTGATTCCAACAGGTTGGTGATTTCACTATGATAGCAGTGGCACTCACTGATACATGAGGGGCTTTATTCCATCAGTTACTGTTGGCTTTTTTTACAATAGATTATTGAATGAATAATGATGCAACTTTACTTTTGCTGCTAACTCTTCTAATAGGTTAGATTTACATTGTTATGTTGCTAATTTACTGAGAGCTGACAGATCTAAAACTATTGTAAATCAATAAGTTATCTATATTTAAGGATATGGTAAATGCCAGTCATATTACTTAAATACCAGAGCATGAATAACAAATGTATTTATATTGAATCATTAACATATTTGATTGTTGAGTTACAGGTTTTAAAATATATATATATATATATATATTTTCAGATAGCAAAGGTAAAGTTCATGAGGAGTCTTTACTCACCAGTTGACCCCATCAGCCTCCACCCAGGAAAACCTATACTCATTCACCTTCAGCATCAGCTGAAGGCACCCAGCCACACACTGGACATACTGAGAGCTCTGAAAAGGACAGAGGCAAACATCTGATCAAACAGAGGTGGGAGCCTTAGCTGCGCAATTAGGAAAACAAACAAAATGTTAGAAGGTCCAGTACAATCAATGCAGCTCTGAAACACTGAGTAGTTGACAAGCAGAGACAGCACATGGAAGAACACCAGTCCAAAACTTGCATTACCATCAGCTATCAAACCTGAGGCCTTGCACATGCAGTCTATCGTCTATACACATGAACACATGCTCGATCACGGACTCAGTAGTACAATACAGAACAAGAGCAGGGACAAGTGTCCCATCACACCTGAGCAGAACAATGTAAATTGAGATTAGAGTGGCGGAAGCTGAGAGGAGAAAATAGATTGCATTAATCTGTTAATTTGAAAAGGGTGAAAAGCAAAGAAGTCCAGCAAGAGGAACGGGCAACAGTGAGGACAGAGGAGTGGTGGAGCAGAGGTTACCTGGTTGAAAATGATAAAGATGATGTTCAGTTATTAGAATACATTTCTAATGTAACTTGACACAGTATGGGATATAAAATGGTAGGATGCTGCTGCTGTGCAAACGTTGATCCAATTTCATATTAACCTTGTTATCCTAATGTACAGCAAAAGCTGTGTTCGTCATGCGCTTTCAGCATAAAAGGTGAAGTGGGCGTACGACATGCAATTTTGTATAGCTGCAAACAACCAGTGGCAGCAAACACCATGCTGGTCTCCACCTTTCTACAAGTATTGATGACAAACTCGAGTGCAAGAGCAGGATGACAGAGAAAAAGCGGGGAAAGAACAGAAGTGAAAGTCCAGCGACAGCTGAATCGTTGCAGCTTGCACAAATCCTGCCTTTTGCCATCCTCCTGGAAGCCCCAGGTTTTCCGAAGATGCACTTCACTTATACTCACTTCACTGGGGGAGATTGTTCCTGCTCCTGAGCTTGTTTCTGGACCTGTACCATGTAGGTTCTAATGAGAGATAAGCAAAAGAACAGGGGCAGAAATGTTCACAGTTGGAGGTGAGTTACTGTGTCACTGGAACAACACAGCTTGTGCTGCAAGTTTGACCACAAATGCAATTCAGAGACAGCGGATGCCGAGTGATTCGCTGCTTGGCTGTTGAAGAGATTAATAAATATTAAACACAATTATAAGAAGCAGTTTAGGTTTAGCTGCCCAGTGTTTGGTGCACACGTCTGCCATTGCAAAGCCAGCACCTACAGTGCAAACTTCATCAGACCATCTCAAAATCTAACAAGCCAGCTCAAAATCAGCTCTAAGTCAGACAATGCTTACAGGGACAGATATTAGAAGTTATCTTACATAGAGAATAAGACTCTTTAAAAATAAATGTCACTCCATTAGAAAGAGAGCCACATTTTTAAGAAGCTGATGTCCCGATATCTAAGAAAAGAAAGACCCATGATATGATGAATTTAAGAGGAGAAACAGAGAAGTTACAGTATATTACATACACACTTATACAACTACTACTTACACCGTACTGTAATATACTGTTGTTAGTTTAATAAAACAGAAGGAAAACACAATTTTCTGTAAAATAAAAAGGTACCATAAAATAAGAAAAACATGAACAGTTAGACGTTACGTGTATTCTGTATTTTTACCTGTGAACTGAGCTGACTTTTTATCCAGTTGAAATAGTAGTTCAGATCACTTCCCTCCATCAGATCACGGCCCCACGCAGCCAGCTTTGCGATGATCCTTGCAGCCTAATATGAGAGGGACAAAGTCATGTTGCTACCAACAGTCTACCAACAGTGGCATACAACCTTTTTATCTGGAAAAACAAGATCAGGACGCTATGATAATGCTTAATTATCTTATGTCAGCAAATACAAATACCACACTGTGCTGAGGATTTAGCATGGACGAGGCTTGTTTTCCCAACGTTGTTCACAGCCTGATTACCTGGTTCAATCCATGACCCTGATGAGTCAATAACGTTTAACAATGGTCAAGGATTTTCTGGAATCCGGGATTGTACAGGGTTTTACGTGCACCACTTCAACAGTGCACAGGGAGAGTGGAAAGATTTTTTGCAATCACTAAACTTCGATTACCACTCTGCAGTTGTACGCCTTCACCAGCCACACAAATTGGAGGAAACATGATCACAACCTGCGCTTTTATTCCTGAGTCATGATTTTGAATAAGAAACTTTGCACAATGTCATGATGTCAAAAACGAAGTTGACCTTTTGGATGTGAATGAGAGAAAAGTGAAAATGTTTTGCTAATTTTGAAGAAAGTCTCTCAAGGCTTTCTGGAGATATTGTGTTCAATAAAGTGAGATGGACACATGAAGCAGAAATCTACTGCCTCACAGCTCTCGCCGGTGCGGACTGACATCATCCGTTAACTCACCATGTGGACAGTAAAAAGGTCCTGACGATTGAGCATGGGAAGGAAATATGACCAGGCGGTGTTCTTCGTCTTTTTGGCGTAGTCGAAGAAGATGTTCACCCTCTGATGGTTCTCCTGAGACAGTTGAAATAAAATATTGGATGAGTTCATGGATATAAACTCATTGACGGCATCGCACATAATCCATCTTTACAAGCAAATGATTGAGTATTTTGAGAGACAAAATAAATTGGCAGATGCTAATTAGACAGTGATTATCACAGAAGTGACAACAGTCTAGTGTCTTGATTAAAAGGCACATTACATCATCCACTGGTTAATTTAAGAAAACAACAATCATAATAATTTAACAGTGCAGACATGCTGACATTAGTTGTGGATTTTACATGAGGGAAAATGTTTGACAACATAGTTTTATGTTGAGCTAAAGCAAATGCTTTCCCATGAGTAGCCTGGTCTGCCCGACTTAATTAAAAAGAAAAAGTGTATCTCTATATATACAGATCTATTTGACACATTCTAAATACTTTTCCAGAGCAGGTATGTCTGCAAAGGCACCACCAAGTTTCAACATTCTGCCCTGTCATGTCTACTGACATCAGAGAAGATGTTTGAATGCACACAAAACTTAAATCAAAACTCTTGGTGGGAGTGAAACGATGTGATCTATTTATCATATGTCCCATATGTCTGTGTACCTGCAGGGTGTCATCTATCAGAGTCAGGATGTATTGGACTGTCTGCTCCTTGGAGATGTGGGCCATCAGGTTCAGAAAGGTCTTGGCACACTGAGCAAAAGCAAAACAGATATTCAGAAACTCAGAGAGAGACAACAGCTCCTGTGTCTACTGACATGTTGAACACACTGCTTATATTCTGCCTTGTCCTTACAAGTGCAGTTAAAGTGCAGGCCCTCATACCTGATGTCCCTCATTGGTCAGCATGACCTGTTTCTCCTCAGAGTTGGCCACTTCAAACTTCTTGATGAACTCACAGTCCTCTGCTGAAATCATCTGACTCCTAAAGGAAATGAGATTGAGACACAAACATTTTAGCACAAGCTACTATAAATTGTGCAGAAATTTTCTTTAGTACTGGAGCAAGACATTACATACATGTACTACTGACCCTCACACTGAGGAATTGTCACTAGCATGCTGCTTCTAATTGAAAGAGAAGCTTGCACAATAATGGTAGCTAACCTGCAAATACCACATGTTCTAGTTAAGGCAAAAGACACAATGAAGACAGGCTGTTATTGTTGGTCATCGCACAGCCATAAGGAACGAAAGAAGGAATCAAGTTATAGTTATGTACTTGTAGGGGTGATAATATGAGTCATAAGTCAGATCTACTGCATTCAAACACACAGGCTCAAAAAGGGAAGTATCACTCGAGACAGTGAATCACAGCAGAGGAACAAGAGTAGAGCAGATTTTAGATTCGCACACTCTCTGACAGATTGATGTATGAGAGTTCAAATGTACATATAATTCAATATAAACGAGTGGTCAACGAGAGGTATGAACATACACGTTGTTTCCATATTTCTATTGGGATAAAGGGGTGTTTGAAAAGGGGAACCTTGTACCATCTGCCTGAGGAGAGGAGCTCATACTGGGAGGGAGGGTATGAGTTGTGTCCTTGATTATATTTGGGGCCATGTCTGCTTATAGTTTGTTCATCTGGACCTTAGGCTGCACAGTATTACATTGAGTTAGATTGGACAGGAGAACCCATTAAAGCATCCAGGGTACGTGAACACGATGTGTGGCTGTACTCACTGCAGGTAGGACTGCCAGTTGACCAGGTTGGCCCGCACCTCGGCTGCCTTGGCAGCGATGATGTTTGTGGGGACTGCAGCGTCCACCGCCCCGCGGATATCCATGTTGATACAGACCCACTACACAACACTATGTGTCCGGATGAAAATGCAACAACACCTGGATGGAAACACAACAGTGTCACAACATTAGGAGGGGCGTGATGTGTCCTTCCGTGTCGAGGCTTCGAAGCGTGTGTCGAGTAATCCAGGAAGATTTGTGCGAAGCGCGTATCGAGGCTTGTGTTGATGACGTTCAAAGCCCCACGAGCCGGCCGTATCACGTGACCGAGTCAGGAAATGGCTCGCGGGGCACACCATATTCATAAGTTCATCATTTATGTATTGGCATCACAAACATCATTCATTCATTAATTCAATTCAAAGCGTCACACACCAAAGCCATGGTGTCATTATAATCACTCTGCCTGTTTTACATTTATTGTCCACCTGGTGGCGCAGTAGAGCAAATGAAGCACCGGATGGAAAGCGTCAATGCTTCATGAAGCTTCATCTCGCCATCACTATGTCTGCTGCAGCCTCTGGTTTGGCTCCTGTGTGTTTACATCATACTAAAGATAGAAACCAGTGGAAAAGGTGCAGTGGTGTGTCCCTTCTGTCCAACACTGTTTAGCTAGCAGGGTTAGCAGTGACAGAGCTACCAGGAAAACAGCCCTGCGCTAAAAACGACCCACCACTAACGTAGACGTGCGGCAGACATGTTGTTCTCACAAAGAAGTTGAATGGTTCCGTGCTTTAGCCCAGTCCACAGACTGGAGCAACAACTGAAGCTAGAGTCGCTAGCTTCAGGTCAAGCTAGCAGCTAGCTTAACCCAATGTCACGACAGGTAGAGATGCGTCTTCCCGACAACTGAGATACGGCGACACACGACGACATTAACTCGAATTGAAGTCGTAGACAAATGCAGCGTACACGTGAATAAATGTGGCTGAGAGCTTCCTGCCAACAGCGAGCGAAATAAACTGCGGATGCTAACCTGTGCTAGCTGTGCTAACGTGGCCTCTCGTCCACTCTGAGTCAAAATGTTAAGCGCTGCAGACGCGATGACTTCATTACAACAACAGAGGTTGACAGCAGACGTGTTTGCTGCACGACACCATGTTTGTTAAGAGGTGAAGAAGAAGAAGAAGAGGAGCCACTCACCTTGCTAATGTCCTGAGTGAACAGCTGACTGACGACAACACAGCGTCCGTGTCATGTGACAGTCACATGCTCTGACACAAACTGAGGATCCGTGTTCAGGAGCTGCACGTCGATGCTGTGAGACCGCTGTCAGAACGTGTACTGACACAGAACGTGGGAATGAGTTTAAATATTTGAGATTAAACATTAAAATAAGCTCGTAAAATGTGGGTCAATTTAATTTGCGAATCTTTCCAACAGTATTGTAATACCACTGACATCTTAATGCATCAAAAACATAGACCATAAAAAGTGTAGTAATAATAAACACTAACAAGGCCCCTTTGTGAGGACTAGAGCCATTAATACTTGGCTCGTCTCGGAGTATTTTCACAATGCAGTACTATTTCTTGAAATACTTTATTTGACACTGAATGGCTTGCGAACAAGGACAACAATGTAAAAATGGAAACTGAAGGGCATCAAGGGAATTAAGACATAAAGGAAATGCACCAGTTCACCTGTATAATAACAAATATGATGATAAATTATGGATAATAAATAAATATATATAACAACGCAGTGCTGTTACTTGAGTAGACGATCTGAATCCTTTTACTAACCATAAGCAGGAGTATCAACATTTTGTGTTGCTCCTTATTTTGTGTCCTTCAAACAAAATTTCTATATGATGGTGAAAATACACTGATAGTAGTCTCAGGCTACAAAGCAAATTCCATAAATTCCATTAATCAAATAGTCTTAAACTCTAAAATGCTAATGATTGGACAATAAATGCTGCTTCAACTTTCTTTGCATTAACACATTTGTAACTATAAATAAAGACTACAAAAAAAGACTAAACACAGGAAATGACCTTCAGGTAAACTAAGATTGGAAAGTTGATGCTGTTGAAGTATTGTCTGAGATGCTTTGGAGAGTTGAGTTAATAATTCAGGAACTCCTTACTCCCTTGTTGCCTTTTAATAATTAACCAACATTGTCCAAAAACCCAAACAGGGAAAAACTGTGGTTTGTGTTCCACTGTGAAACATGAAACTGATACAACCAAGCATCTCCTGTCTGTGCCCTTGCTGCCAAACCACAGACAAGACTGCAAATAGAAAAAAAGTGAAGCAGAAAGGCAAAGTCAACAATGTGATTTCCTGTATGTCATTAATATTATATCCTATATTCTGGGCTAGAAAGACGAGCATACACTAAACCTGACCCCGGCAGTTCCAATCAGCCATGTTGTCATTTGGTGTTTGGCTTTGTGATGATGACAGAGAGCTAAAGTCAGTTGATTGATCACACTGAAGAGCTTTGATCAGCGTGCAATTTGTGACACGAGCAAACATGTCAGAAGCTTCTCAGTCAAATCCCACACCCTCCAGCAACACAGTTGTCATCTCAGGAGTTTAAGTGGGCCTCCATGCGAATGGTGAATAGCGTCAACTGCGGCCATATGTTTCCTCGACAAAGACAGTTTACCGATGTGTTTTAATCCTTTGTATTACACGGGAATTCATCAAGAGGCATGTATAATCACAAATGAACCCATGTCTGTCACTAGTTTTTCTCTCCGTCCATCTCACTCAGACACTAAAACCTCCTGGCTTAATCTGGCCTAAGCTGGTGAGACGCAGTAAAGCACAGAGGAATCAGGATTGCATCCAGTGGGAACATTGTCTTAATCCCCTTCTGCCCTCTCCTTTGTAAACACTCTTCTCTTGGTCAGGGTCACTGATGCTTTTCTTTCTCCTGCCCTCTTTGTCTCTCTCTCTGTCTCTTTCTCTGTGTCACAATTATGCTTCGGACGAGACTCCAGGAAAACATAGAGGAGATCAGCGAGGGCCGTGTGGATTTCTTATGATCTCAAACAGACTCGAGCCTCACGTGGCGAGTGAGGCTTCATGGTTGGAGCATGCCATGTGCTAGAGCGGGGAGGCAGTGGGAGATCAGGCCCACGTCTGCTCTGCGGGGGATCAGACGCTACCCGTGCCCTGATGTGGCAGCGGATACAGGGGCTGGCCCGGGCCTGCCGGCACGGTGTGAGCTACCGGGTGAACTACAGTGACCCCAACCGAGAGGAGCAGGAGATGGTGTGCCTTGAGGTATGGACATGTGGTAGTTAAGCATTGCTATTGTAGTTATCATATACCTACTACTTATTAATTTTGAGCTAATTATCATGTAGCAAATACATTTAAAAGGCAAAGGTAAAACCACGACTGTACATAACAGTTTATTTTGCTCAGAACACACATTTTTGACACCATTTTAGCCAAAACATGCAAATTGTTGTGTGACAGATAACAAAATAACACAAGACTGTTGCTGAAAGTGTTCAAAAGGAATCGGTCTGACTGTCTAATTAAACTGTCACCATCTTTCAAACATTATTTCTATTCATGAATCGGAAAAGAAACTGTCTTCTGTTGTTGTTGCTGCTGTTACTGTGACCAGATTGCTCTTGTTTGTATGTCAGCAGCCTTCCTTGCTTCTTGCCAAACCTCTATTTAGGGAGGCACTTCCTGTCTGAGAGAGGCTTAAGAAGATCAAAAATAAATAGGTGGTGTGTCTTGAAATAGTGCCATACTATTTATTACCTCCGCCTCGCAGGATATGTTTGTTGTTTTGTTTGTTTGTTGGCAGGATTATGCAAATACCACCCAACCGATTTCCACCTAACTTAATGCAGCCTGGGCCTGAGGAGCAGCCATTGAATTTTGGTGCAGATGTGATATAAGGGTCAGATCCAGGAAGTTAGAGCATCATGTGTAATTAACAATATAAAAAATGGCTCCTATTCCAATTAAAACCTGAGAGTTTTTTACTTATTCTGTCTGACTTGAGATAGCAGGAATTTCTGGTAACTGATGACATACTGATGACCTCTCAGACATGACAATAAAGTGTTGACAGGAGAGTTGCAAATACACCACCGCTGTCATAGCAGCGCGACAATCATGTCAGCTAATTTAGACATGTGACTGTTTAGCTGGTGTTAGCATTAGGGTTAATTGCCCTGGAACAATGTGTGATTTCACCCAAGTCAGAATAATGTGTTTTTCTTGCTCTTGCCAACATGGATGCAGCTTGAAGTTGATGATGGGTGGAGTTATGCTACTAGTTAGTCACAACATTACAGGTTATCAGAAGCTGTATGAGCGGGGGCTTGACAGCTAATCATTGTGTTACCTGGCCACATACACGCTCAGCTTTCTTTTCCCTATGAGTTCTGTGGGCTATTTTTATACATTTAAACATTGAAAATAATGTCTTCCTTAAAAAATGAACGCTAAGATCCGTGACTGCTAATAAACATCATACGCTCATCAGTGAGCTGCACGCCAGTTTTTCATGTCACATGAATGCAGGTACATACATACTGGAAATCGTTTTTCAAAAGTCAAATCTGTGCATTTTACGGTTTAGAAATAACTTACTAACTGGTACAAAAGATAAAAACCCACCAACTCCTGGGAACAACATCCTTGCACCTGCTCTGGATCAATTCAAATCTATCAAACAGCAGGTTTTAAGCCTCCGTTGCCTGTTTCTGTGAAGTTTTTACTCAGTGTTTCAGCTTTTAAGAGTGAAAAAAAAGAAATCCTCATCCATCACAAATCTCCACACTTCCCCGGAGCTGTCAGTGATAACCTTTAGCTGGGCTGCAAATAGCAGCTACATGTTGATTCAGAGAATAGCCAGCGAGCTAATAAAGGCAGATGGCAACAATTGGAAGGATAAGCCAGAGTTGTGTAACTGTAATTGCAGCGAAAGGGGGTTCTACCAAGTATTGACTCCAACAGATGTCAACTTTTTTGTTCTCATTATTGTTTGTGTCACAATAAAAGGTATTTTGCACCTTCCAAGTACAATACTGTGTTGATCAAATGGGAAAAAGTCTATTTAACCCTTGTGTTGTTCCTGGGTCAGATTGACCCAGAGTGTGTGTGTGTGCACGCACGCACGCACGCACGCACGCACGCACGCACGCACGCACGATCATGGTTAGGGTTAGGGTGACCTAAGGATTGTCATTATCCAATTCTCCTGGGGTAATTGAGACCAATGGATTGTCATTCTCGATTCTCCTGGGGGGTCATTTAGACCCCCAGAGAGGGCGCTGTGGTGCGCTGTGGGGTCATTTAGACCCACACCTGATTCCAATTGTAATCTATGGGGGTACATTAGACCCACAAAGAAGCGCGCCATTTTCCATGTGCCACCCTCCCGGACACGATGTCACGTCAGGAGCGTTTCACCAGAGAACAGGTTCTCCCCAACAGCTATTCTCCCAGCAACCATCCTCTGAACCCGAAGACGACGCGAAAGAGCCAGACCAAGAAGCGGACGGACAAGGAGATGGAGAAGCAGACAGAAAAGCAGACCGAGAAGAAGACCGAGACGACGACGGCCACGAAGACCACGACCCAGTGGGTGATGCTTCTGCAGATTCATCATCCTTCGCCGTGCGAGAGGTCTGGGATGTGTGGGTGTCCCAGACCTCTGCAACCCGGGGCCCGAAGTGACCGTGGACTGGTTCCTTTCAGAGGTTAGTCTTTTTTTCCGTTTTATATTATTATTATGTTATGTTATGTAGATAGCGGCTGCTAGTCCTTGTCCTCATCTCATCTCCTCCTGTTTTTCTCCCTAGGCCGTTCCGTCAGTACATGCCCAGCAAGCCGGTGAAATACGGGATCAAGTCGAGGGTGGCCTGCGATGCGAAATCCAGCTACGCTTGGAAGATGCAAGTGTACACCGGAAAGCCGAGCGGTGGACGCCCAGAACGGAACCAGGGTTTGCGGGTAGTGCTCGATGTAACCGAGGGACTGCATGGTTGTAACGTCACGTGCGACAACTACTTCACCTCCTACGAACTCGCGCTGCCCCAGGTAGAGGGACTGTAAAACTCACACCGTGTGCTGCAGGTGTGACTAATACATCTGTAAGGGCTGCTCACTTGTCTATTGCCCAACCTGTGCGTCCTAATATGGGGTGAGCTATGTGAGGGGGCCAACAACCGGGGGAAGCAGGGACATCACAAGGGTTAAGTATATTTGAATTCCAGTTTGTAACAGTACAAAATGGGAAAAAGCCCATTGTTCTTAAACAATATTTAAGAATAATCTATTCAAAATTGAATCTGTTGAAGCACATGTAAGTGGTGCTGCTCACTCTTACAGGACTTGTGAAACTGTACCACATGTGATTTCATATTATTCTGAAAGACAGTATCTTTAAGCCTCGCTAGGATTTGGTCTTCAGTGAAAAATGTCTCACCATTTGATATTTGGGTAAAGTCGCACATACTCTTCAACGTCGTGCAGCCGCAACTGCTATGACTTGAGGATCATCGGACACCTCCAACAGCCTCGTCAAGATCCTTTCGAAGATAGGCAGACAAAAGGAGAGGCATTTAAATGGTGAGGTCTGTCTGTGTCAAAAGCAAAGATGATGTGCTCTGAAAATTATACAATTCTCAGATGCTCCCCGGGAAAAACTTCACTGAAAAAAGATTAATGAATGCAATTGCTGAGATTCTTTGTCTCTTAAGAGCTGGTGGAAGTACAAATGCAGAGATTGCTCAGTAAATCAAGGCTAATGTTCTTTTAAAACAGAGATTAAACCTAAACTCTAATCAAATAATATGACAAACAAGGATCCTCTGAAAAAGGGAAACCTTGGGATTCGAAGTGAGACAAAGCGAGGATGAGAATTAGGGAAAGAGACAAAAAGAAATTGAGGGTAATTTAAGACGGGGATGTCGTCTGAATACAAAGACGAAGGTGATGAGACAACCAGATGGAAAAATCAGGTTTTTGACTTTATAGATTGCTGGTAAATATATGTTCAGATAAGAAAACCCCAACCGCATTTGACATTACTCCAGCCAGTCCAGTCACTCCAGCCGCCCGGGCCTGACTTCAGATCGGTACCGATCAAATGAGCTGTAGATGAAAAAGGGAAAAAAGAGAGCGACAGAACATTCAACAGATTTTCAATAAAGAGAAGAGCACAGACCAAGGATCTATAATATATTTAATTATTTAATAAATAGTCTGGAGTGATTATTCGTGCCATGGAGTCCACTCGGTACCTCAGGTCCTGCACGCTCTCTCCCAGCTTCTCCAGCAGGAATTTAAAATCCTCGTCATCATACTTCTGCTGCTCAAGGTTCTCAAGCTGCTTCAGCACCTTGCACTGAATCATGGCCAAAGCGTACTCCTGACGAGTCTCCTGCTCAGACGACTTCTCGAGGAGATTCTGTCAGAGAACAGGAGCACAGAGAACACTTATTCGATGAGTGTTTGAAGAATTAGATATTTACTACTTCAATCAATCAATCAGAATAAATAAGTAAATAGTCAGTTGAAAGGATCCAGTCTGAATGGAAAACTGGATGTTAAATATCTATGGTTTAGCACCGTAACAATCAAACAATTTGAAAATGCAAGCTTTACCCTCTGTGACATTATGGTGAGAAATGTTAATTATTTTTATTTATGTTGTAGATTAGATTTATAAATAACAAACATGTCAAATAAGAGGATGAGTGCAGAGCTGTAACAAGAACACAATGTTCAAGTATTGTAAAAGCTTTAGAGTCAGGATCCCTGGACGAAGTCCCAGAAACTCAGAAAATTCTAGTGGCAAAACTTTGGAGTGACACTAAAGTTGCGTCAGACCCAGACTGCTCCTCTGATTGAACCCTTTCAGCCTGCATTCAGGGCAGAGCTGCAGCGGACTACAAATATCTTCTTTTCTAAAAAGCGCCTGTTATTTGTTCACAGCATCTGACTCAAGTGGAGTAAACAGTGCCAATAGAAGTTTAGAATCCGTCCATCTTTGACAGGATATGTGTAAAAACCAGTGGGATGTTTTCAGGAGCAGGATTGGATTGTTTTTTCAAACAACATTAAGTACCAGCATTATAATGGGGGCGAACACATCATAAACACTTCAGTACTGCCTTTGACGATGTGTTTAAAGACTTCCAGATGGTCTGGATAATTTAAGGCTGTTTTTAATGGGGTCGAACCGCCCTTGTCATGTTGGCCAACACAGCAATTAATCCTTTTTCATACATGTTCATACAGCATGTGTTCTTCTTCTGTGACAAATGTTTCTATCAGTTGCTCTAACAACCGTTGTTTTCTGACCACTGATTACCTGGATACATATTTAGAAAAGTTATGTAACTGTGCTCTTAGCCTCTGTATGACTGCACATCCAAGATGATTAATATAATTCTTTCATTTTATACATCTCGAAGAAGAATATGAAATGTCCCTTATATGTCAATGCTACCTTGTTTTTATGAGGTTAATTGTTAAACCAAAATATACAGTAAAATATGAGAAATCTTGCGAAACCCTCGGGAACCACTGGTTTTAACAAAGCACCACAAATTGGACGAGCAATTCAGCCAAACTAATTTTCAGTGTGAAAATGGCCTTTAAGCAAAACACTGAACTTTTCTCCACATACCCTGAAGGCAGCCAGGATGACTCGGGTGACCTTCTCCTTGACAGACTCCTGGAGGATGTCGGACAGGGCTGGCACTACGTTGTAGCGTCTCAACTTCTCTCAGAGCTGATGACTGTCGGCCAGGAGACAAACATAGTTGATCATCTGGTACTGGAGCTGGAAGCCACAATTGGTGCTCAGCACCGCTGTGATGCTTAAACAGAAAAACAAAAATCATATGAATAAAACAAAAAAGAGAAAAGTGCTACGAAGGACATCTTCATCTACCACCTGTTTACTAATAGAGGAGCTTTCAGAGCGACGTGCCTACATGCTGCTTATCCATTATCTCTGATAATGGATGAAAATGAAATGTTCAGATAGTCTTTGGCGCAACGGACAAGTTGCTCCAAATACAGAGACCAGTACTAATAACTACAGCGAGCCATGCATTTGCAGAAATAGCTGGTAAGTGCAGAGATGGGCAATAATTATCTGATCCAAATTATGAAGTAAGGCCAGTTTTACATACTAAATACTAAACTAAAAAACTCACTTGCACAGCAAACACTTTGACATTCAACATTGGTATTAGAAAAATCATTAAATGAAATGCCTGTTGAAGGAAACGTGGGTAAGGTTGCTTTGTGAGGACTAATTGATGCTTTGCTATGATTAGAAGCAAAAGCAGTCTGTGAAAAATTCATGGCTGTGAAGCATTTAATGGAATACAACCTTTATATCTGGAAAAATAAGATCAGGACGCTATGATAATGCTTAATTAGCTTATATCAGCAGCTACAAATACTACACTGTGCTGAGGATTTAGCAGGAACGAGGCTTGTTTTCCCAACGTTGTTCACAGCCCACTGTGCACATACGATTACCTTGTTCAATCCATGTCCCTGATGAGAGTCAATAACATTTAACAATGGTCAAGGATTTTACGTGCACCACTTCAACAGTGCACAGGGAGAGTGGATAGATTATGAAAGCCCTGGGACAAGTTTGTCAAAGTCAAAATGTGGAAAATGTGGAAAATGTGGAAAATGGCCACTAAATCCAAAATGGCGGGCTTCCTGTTGTGTTTTTCACAATGCACCTCCAGACTTTTTTGTGTGTCTGGTCATGATACACAGGTGTCCCGATTTTTGCGAAGATCGGTGAAAGCTAACTGAGGTGCTTTTCCTTAGATGGCGCTGTTGAGCCATTTTGCCACGCCCATTTCAGATTACTCCAGAATTCAAATACTTTTGAGGGTTTTGAATTTCCTGCAAACTTTGGTGAGAATTTGAGCATGTGTAGGCCCTGAAAAATCCCCAAAAGGGAAATAAAAACCTGTTTGAAATACAATAGGGCGTGCTTGGGCCCTAATTAGGTAAAATACAATATGTTGCACTGGACTTTTGCAGAATAGGTGGCTATTGAGTGCCATCTGGTGTTTATACAAAGCAAGACAGGATGTGCACCCAAGAGAATTTTTTTATTAAATGGTATATCGGTGGATTGCAATTAAAGATGTGTGTGAAAATGTAGATTTCATGATCCAGTGTTACAGTGGTATGTAAAATACTAGCGGTCATGTTAAATACATTGTTTAGCCAACGTGGCAATGACTTTCAGAAAATACATATGAGATGAGTTCTGCTTTATTATCATGTGCATGGAGAATAATATTAGTGCTATAGTCTGAGCTACCTTCAGATGGCAGTGTTGTCTTCTACATGATTGCTGGTCACAGGCCTTAACTGTGGATGAGCCCTGGAATCATCTGTGAAGGGAGCTACACTAAAACAATGAATGCTTAACTGTAATGAACCAGATGTATAATATGTTGGATGCAAGGAGGAAATCAAAAATATGATTTTACTTGATTTGATTTGTTGATTTAAATCAGAGAAATAGTGCTACACAGGGAGACAGATGTACTTGTATAATTTATTTATTTGTATAACTGTGTTTTGCACATTATTTGCCCAATCTAAAGAGACGCCTTTATTTAGAAAAAAGAGAAAGAACATAGAGAGAAAGAAACCAGAGTCGCAGCATCAGTAACAAAACTAAAGAAACAAACTGTCCTGAGGTTTTCTCCAAGATTTACATGCAAATGTAGAGAACGTATGAGCATTAAAGTTTGGATTTAAAGACGAGACAATCCTTTAGTCACACAGACTTGTCATGTAATATAGATGTTTGTTCAGGTGAATCTAGTTTCCAGAGCTCATACTTAGTTAATCCACGTTACATGAATTAAACAAGCAAAGTGACGAAAACAGATTCAGAATAATAACAGCTAGCAGCACTTAAAACACGTTATACGTATGTATTTGACATTAAAGTATTGCCTTTCACATTGAGACTCTGTGATGAGTTTAAGTGAGGGCATGACTAATGGATTAAAAACTCATTCATGGGACACTGAATGAGATGCGGTTTAGGGACACATCATTGAAGAATGTGAATTAGAGACTAACCTTTACAGATTACATAACAGTGTTTGTCAAACGCGTGTTATCCTTCAGCCTGTGAATGAGCTGTTTCAGCACCACAGACAGCGACCTCATGCAACGTGCTCACTGGCACAACTTTCTCTGCACAAGCTTTGAAATATTTTACGATTTTGCAAATACAAACAAAGCTCAGGTGGAGTTTATGCGGGGTTTGTTTTTTTTCTGCCTGAAGTGATATCTGCTTAATTTTTTGGGATAATAAACTAACATCCAACCACTCATGTCTGCAGTCCTTCGTGTAGAAGACAGGGTTGGACCTGCACAGTAAACCTGTTCCATACTGTCGGGGCTTTACGCTCCTCACTGAGCTACTACGAGTTGGAGACAGGACGCATGCGTACTGACTTGAAGCAGCCGTTCGTGGGGGGGGAAAGCCTTATGTGCCATCGGATGTAATCAAGGCAAAGAATTACCTCTTCTTGCTGTGCATACATGGTGAAATTGTAAGTACTGGTAGCAAACCTGATGTATCATTGCACGGATATTTGATGAGCGTGGCGTTATTAGCTCGTTTCCCCTGCGTTTTAAAATGGCATGTCACTATCTCGCCGTACAGTGGGCTTTTAACAGATCTAGGCTGTGTCTTTTCGGTGGTTGTCCGGGGCGATGAAGCTCTGTGCTTCTTCATGGAGGCACTTTGCATTGATCTGATGCGAGTTGCTTATAAATCGGTTTCTGCTGCTCAATCGCTTATAGGAACCATAAAAAAAAAAAAAAACTAGAAATCCCACCGAGCCGCTCACGGGTCCGTGCAGCTGCCGCGGGATTGACGGAGAAGAATTGTGGTTTATGTGTTGTTATCATGCTTTTTCATTTGAATGGACGCGACCACCCCCACCCCCCATTTCATCGTCTATAGCTGTTGAGTCAAGCCATAGCGTACAACCGCAATTGTGGCCGCTTTGAAGTGCCCGACACCCAACGCGTAAAAATATGCCATTTGGCACGACGCACGAAATCTGCAGCCCCGAATCTGAGAGGAACCGCGCACGGATCCATTTTAGAAAATGACCAAATGGTATTGTATTCACTGAAAGGCTGTGATAGAGCGATGCTGCGGTTATAGATTTGCAAGCTGCGCCTTCAGCCCCCCCCCCCTCCCATACGCCAAATCTTGAGGCATTTTTTTCTTTTTCTTGTGTCAGGCAGTAGCCGGATGATGCGGTGAGTTGGACGCGACAGCTTTGTTACATAAATGATCTGACAGGATTTGGCAGTGTCTGACCTGGAGATGACACATTTGTTAAAATCAAGAAGTCATTCTGTGAGCAGAGCCTGTCTCTTTAGTCCACACAGGCCTAAACCTTCATGGGGATTCTGTTGAATACGCCAGAGAACTATAATCTCAATTATAACGCGGATTTCTCACGAACACCATGGATGCAGCCTAAAGGTGCAAGACAAGCTGACAATTATTTACATTATTTGCGAGTGTATTTAATTTATTGCTCCACTTGGCCCCAGTGAGCTTTGCAAATCCTTTAATGCACTGATTTTACACTCAGGCTTTCACAAATGGGATATTTTCAGATTTTGGATTATGGATAATGAACCCATGGTTTAAAACCCATCCTGTTTTTTCCACATGCAATTAGTTTATGAGGGCTCATGCAGCCAGTTTGAGATTAGAGGGACTAAAATGTGCTTGGTGGATAAATATTCGCCAGCAGGAAAAACAAAATAATCTAATTATTCTTCCATATACTTTAACTCTGAGTGGAGCAACATTCCTTTACACTGTGACCTCTGGACAGCACAGACTATACATTCCTGCACATATAACAGATATTGGTAACTGGTAAGTGCAATTCCAATGAATTTAACCATTCAACCATTGAATCAACCCTAGTGAACGTGATAGCTGTCAGAACAGTGAGGGTTTCCCACTGCATTCACCTCTGCTCTTGTTACACCCAGTGTTGTTCATACCATCTTTGTTGCACTGTATCCCATGAACGCTTTGGAAGCTCAAGAGATTTTTTATGACACAAAATCTCAGTTCAATACTGTACTCCTGACATCAAAACACTAAACCCAGCGCCTCCCTCTCCTCTCTCCTCTGCTGCAGCCCATGGGATCAGAGCGGATGGAGATGCGAAAGAGGCAGATGTCGGTGCAGCAGGAGTCGGCAGCGGGGGGAACTGCACCGGCTCAGCAGGGCCAGCCGGGCCAGGCCAATCCACGGGCCTCAAATGCTTGTTGCTTCTGCTGGTGTTGCTGCTGTAGCTGCTCCTGGTAGGTAGCCCTGTGTCTTAACAGCAGTTTCCCAGCTTGTGTCTTGTGTTCTTGATATTTCTGCATCTGGTCTCTAGACATTTGTCCAGTAGCTTTATTACAATGTAAAACATGTGTAATTAAAGAAATCAATCAGCTAATTGATTACTTGACTAATAATTGCTGACAGAGCATTGAAAAGAATAATGTAATACATTTGGAAAAGTTGGTTTTAGGTCCATTTGTTAAGATTATACAGTATATGTAGCGCACATAGCGGCCTGCTGATAAATGCATGTGACAGTATATGTGTTATTGTTACAGTTACACTGCAGTGCAAACTCTAGATGTGCACAGTAAGATAAATGATTTATCTTAATACATACCTAATTTCTCTGGGGGAAATGAAGTGCAGTTTACCATCAGTTGAGTGTTTCATATGAATTCAAGAAAATCCTGTCTCGTCCACAGTGGTTGTTAAATCTCTATCTGGCTCTTCTTTAGTGTGTTTACACGTTTGTTTCATCATTAGGAATGAAGACCGGGATGAAAGGAACCGCAAAGCATCTTATGACGTCAAGGAAGGGACCTCAGACTGTGAAGACTGGTTAGTCATGTTCACTCTACCCATCAATGAACTGTACTTTTTCTTTATGTTAACGTTGAAGTCCTTCACTCCTGTGTTGTCTCTGCAGCCCTATGCCAACGTTGGAAGAGGTGCGCTGCTGGGGGCAGTCGTTTGACAAGCTGATGTGTTGCCCAGCGGGGAGGAACTCCTTCAGACAGTTCCTCCGCACAGAGTTCAGCGAGGAGAACATGCTCTTCTGGTTGGCCTGCGAGGAGTTCAGCAAGGAGGCCAACAAGAGCACAGTAGAGGAGAAAGCTCGGGTCATCTACGAGGACTACATCTCTATTCTCTCACCTAAAGAGGTTGGTCGGCACAGATTCATCTTGTCACAACTGTGCTGATTTAAAGGGTGAAACTTAATGATGTCTGACAAATGTTCATCTCGTAGGACATTCAAGCAAATATGGCTAATCAACTTCATAGTGAGAGTTAGATGAGACAAATTGTAAATCACTCATCCACCAGATGTTAGCTTAGCTTAGCTTTAAAACTGGCCAATGGAGGAAACAGCCAGTGCTGCTCCGTCCAAATGTGAAAAATTCTGCCCACCACCACCTCTAAAGCTCATAAGTTAATGTGGTTTGTTTAATATGTGCAAAAACAGACATTCAAAAACATAGAAAGACACTAAAACCCTTTATTAAACAACTCTTTTACACTTTAGTTTCTTAGATTGAGGTGATGATTAATGATTAGCTTGCTAATTAGCTTTAGAGCTCTGGTAGGCTATGTAAGCAGTTCCCCGTCTTTGTGCTAAGCTACGCTAATTGGCTACTTAGATAACTTAATATTTACTGTATGGCTGTAGATCATCTATCAATCCATCAAACCTTAATTATATAGCACATTAAAACAAATCAAATGCAATTCAAAGTGCTTCACAGGAACATTGAATGTTAAAATGCACATTTAGATTCTGTCATTTGATTCGCATTAGAAAAACAGATAAAAACACAATATTTCCTAAAATGATGAATCTTTCTTAAAAAGGAGCTTTCTCACGCTGTTCGTCCTGATGTTTCATCCTCAGGTGAGCCTTGACTCCCGTGTGCGCGAGTCCATCAATAGGAACATGCAGGAGCCCAACTTGCAAACGTTCGACGACGCCCAGCTGCAGATCTACACACTAATGCAAAGAGACTCGTACCCGCGCTACATGAACTCCTCGGCCTACAAAAACCTGATCAACACTCTGTCAGAGCAGTCCCCTGAATCATAGGGTGGTGACGACCTGTGATCTTTTAACTCTCTTTACCCCCCCGACCCCACCTAATCCGTACCCTCTTTTTTATTTTTTATTTTATTTACTTTGTATGTTCAGTGTAGGATTACATGAACCGGGCCCCAGGGCCTGGCCCCCTCCCAGGGATCTCAGCTCCGTTGTGATCTGCACCTGACCGAAGACACTCAGGTCTCAAAATCTCCCGAGGGCTTGAAATCACAAGTACTGCTACGGATCAACATAACAAAACACTCCAAAGGAATATGAATACGTTTCTGTTTCTGATTTCTTTTTCTTTCTTTTGATAGAAATAATCTATTTTATTTGTGTTCAGAGTTTTTTATGGTCTATTGTTTTTGTATGTTTGTTCGGGGGGAGGGAAATGATTCCTACTGTAGACTATATATATTTATGAGTTTGTAAATAGTAAAAAAATGGAATTGTGGGTATTTTATGTGGAAACGCCTGGTTCTATTTACTGCGTATGAAAATCAAAGCTCAAGTCAAAGACTACACGTTAGCTCTACTTGCAGGCAGCTTTGTGGGGTACTGTATGATTTGATTTACTTTGTTTTCACCCTGTTTTTGTTACCGAACCTCACACTTTGGTACCTGTGACAACGACTTGGCAACTCCAGTTCACGTAGAACCTGTGTGTGGTTGAAACGACTGTAAATGTGGTTAAAGTAACTAAGTGGCAGTAGCTCTGTCACGTTGTGCAATTTGTTTCCTTAAGAAACTCCAGTTAGCAACAGAAGGCTGTTTTATCTTTCTTTACTCAATCTTATCTACAGAGAATTGCCTATTCTTTTTTTTTATTTAAGTGCTACTCACTGCACACCTCATGGGTTTAACACAGTTTTATCAGAGTGACATAAGAACCACAGTATTTCTATTTACCAGATAAAGTATTTTTATTTATTGATATCTATTGCCAATACAGAAAACCAATAAGTACAAATAATATTTAAGAACTACGGGGAAGCTAACTGTTTAATCACTGTCAGAAAAAGTAGAAATTTGGGTATCACTTCATTTTATGGTTCTATAATTTCCTTTTAACCTTTTATGATGTTTTCTGGACAGAATAATATGACTTCGATCTACATATAGACATTTTTTCTTTTGAAATGAATTAACAAACTTCCAGGTAATTTGCTTATTTGGGTAGAGTTACATAAGAAGCTCGATAAGCCACTGAGCAGCCTCAAAGCTCGACCATTTTATATGTGATTATATGCCAGATTCTTTCTATGAGAAAAGCCAAGTAACCAGCAGTAACTTTCTGGACTTCACAGAATCGAGCACGTAGTTAGACGCAGACTTTTCCCCCCATTTCCAGTCTTAGCTTGAACCACAACCTCTTATTTAATGGACGTAGTCATCTAACTCTGCCAGTGTGAAAAAGTGAAGTTCCCAACAAATATGGAATTATTTTAAAACTCCATATTGGCCTGTACATTAGTCATTAACACCTTCAGCTGATCTGACATAAGAAATTAACGTGACGCTACCAATTATTTCAACTTAATTGTTGTGAAGAATAACAATAGAACTATCCCCAGGTGATGGACTTTAGCACATTGTTCTTTCCAGAAAACCTGACAATTAGTGAGAGATTACTCAGAAGTTATGGACCTGTAAAATTAAGCATTTCTCAAATTCATATGCGACCAACGTATCATCTGCTCCGTGATACCGATGGTCTGAAACTGACAGTGGGGGGAGGCCAGGTCAGCAGCAACACCAAAGCCACCACGTAAACTGTGTTCATATGTATAATCGCATCAAGCATTTCCTCTTGAGTAAAATTGGAGTTGCCAAGTGTTCAATACTTTTATGTATTCTGATAGTTTTAGTTGAATTACTTTGTTGCCTCACAAACATGTCACTCAAAGACAAGATCCTCACACGGGGAAGTGCCTTGACATTCAACTTTACGACATCTTTCTCATGGGCAACGGATGTTTTCAGACTCTTGCCGTAAGGGTGGATACTGGAGCACGGGGCCAGTTTACTGGAGATTGTCCCTCTCATTGGCCAAATTATCACGTGGGTTTTGTCTCGATTCCTTAGTCATGGCTACATCGGTCCATTTTGGTAGTGCGGAGGAGGAGGAGGAGGAGGAGGAGGATGAAAACACGTGTTTATTTGCAGAGGACAAAGATCAGTGGATAGGGCTGGCTGATCGGAGTGTTTTTTGCCAACCTGTCTGCTTCACGGTGGCACTTCTACTTGTCTTAGAGTTAACTTTAACTTACTATGTGCAATTTGAGCTGATGGATACACTGCGCAGATCAACCTCAAAACACAATCTAAGCCAATGGTTTGGAGTGATGCCTATAAATGTTGTTTCTTCTTCTGTTTACTATATGAAAAGTGTTATTTTGCGCTGAGTTTACTTAAGGATACATTTAAAAAAACAAATAATGTGAATGTTTACAGTATATGGTTTAGTTTTTTTCTGCTACTCTCCAAGAAAATAATGACTTGTGGGCATTTTGATTAAGATAAAATAAAGCACAATAATTTTATGGACTCCTGAATGATTTGATCTCTAAACCACAAAAGTTATTAAACATTCAAATAAATTTAAACAGGTTATATGCAGTTCAAAACAAAAACTGAGGTTCCCCCCCTCACGACACTTCAGCTAAATAGACCTGAAGATGTAATCAGGTAAATTATAATTAAAAAAACTACCATCAATATTGGTAAATTGTTTTACAATCCCTCCGCATTTTTGAATAATAGGATTATGTTAGATCAAAAAGTAAGGAGCTCTTAATAATCAAATAGACAGGTGAATCTAAATAAAGACATTTATTATTTGAAAAGGTTTTTCATAGAGATGAGTGAATTAGTTGTCCTTTAAATAAGTTAAAACGTATGAACCTGACCCTTATTACATAATAACCATTAACAATGTTCACCAAAACTTATAAATATGTGTTGTACACTCTCACCTTTCTATTTTTGGTTGATTTAGTAAATATTAGGTGAGGTTTTGGCCTCAAACTTCTCAAAGTTCAATTATTAAAATGATCCAGCCTCGTGTCAGTGGTCTGGCTCCAGTTTGTGTGGAGGTGAAGCAGCACAGCAGCTCAGGAGCAGAGTGGCTGCACCTGGCAATTCAAAAAACAACCTCCAGGAAAGGGAAACAATTGTGCGTCTTCCCTGGTTCAGCCAATGACATTATCCCGTCCCTAGACGGATTAATATGCATTCATCAGCATTCACTTTGATGTGATGAATATTCCACTGATAACAAATGTATCCTGACGGAGACACACATGAATTTGAGCAGCTATCTTTCTTAGGACACTGCATCGGCTCCCATTTTCAAACCAAAACCATCTCGCTGAACGTAATCATGAACAATTCTAAACCAAAACTTTAAACTAACCACAATCCACATCTTACCCCTAAATCCAGGGTTAAAGCATCAAACAGCATATTAAAAAAGTGAGGACTGCCAAGATGTCCTCACAAATATATATATGTACAAGTACAAACACGTCCTCTCCAGTCCTGGATTACATTATGTATAATGTCTAAGCTTCACATAGCCAGAAAAGACAGAAGGCACATGACACTGCAAATGAAAAGCACTTCTATTTAATCAAATGGATTACACTTTATTGGGAAATTAAATAAAACAATGCAATGTTGTGAGGGAAACACATAGTAAAATTGTTCAAAGTGTTAAAACTACATATAAAAAATGCAGATAAAAGAGAATGAGACAAGATTGATCGTATATATATCTGACGGTGATAAACAACTAATAACAATAGCAAAAGACTTTTTTGGGGGGGAGGGGGGGACTGACAATGAGCTCAATCTATGATCAGGATATTTATTCAAACGGTAACTGCAGTGGCATCTTTGTATGGCACTTAATGTACCATGTGTCACAAAATACAAAGCTCCAATCTGTTGCAGAGAGACAGAACCTGGTCCGGGAATTTTGCTACTTGTCAGAGTGCTGAGGGCGAAGCCTGCAGATTCAGCAGAACTAAAAACACACACAAAAAAAAAGAAATTAGTGCACAGATACAAACTTTAAACAGTTTTTACGAAACTGCATTCTGACAATAAAAGGTTTTATGTAGGCAGGTTTTGGGAGCTAACAGCTAAGAAGCTGAAATCTCCTGCAGAAGGAGAATCTGTGGAGGGAGCATTGCGTCTGCTGTGGCGCTACAACAACCAGACAAACATGAATTAAAGTTTTGAGTTTGCCACAGTAGATCGCTGACATTGCAGAGGATACTGAAAAACACTTAAGTCTTAGATGTCCAGTTTTTCCCTCTGGCCGTCGAATCAACAGATATAACCAAAACAGCCAGACTAGGCAATGTGACCTCCACCAAGGAGGTAGGTTTTCATTACTGTTTGTCTGTTAGCAGGGTTACGCAAAAACTACAAAACTGATTACATTGAAAGTGGAAGGTTGAGTAAAGGGTGCTTATATTGTGAAGATGGGGTGTTAACCTCAGTGGTGCTATACGCGCTCTCAGTGCCCCTCTAATTGTGAGTGTGATTACTGCCAAGTTTGATATGACAGCACGACCAAAGGATTTGTTTGAGGAAGTTGTTTTTGTTAAAAAAAGCATCATCATCATTACCATCAGACCTCGGCGCCTTGCCAAAGAGAAGTGGTTCTAGCAGTTAAACCATCCAACCGCATTAGAGAGGGTGGTGTTAGATACGTGTTCAGTAATGTAGAATGGCTCTCAAAGGATGCTATCAAAATTGAATTGCCCTTAATAGTAAAAAGGTTCCTCACCGTTACATGATTCTGACAATGAAATAGTGAATTGTGTGTGTGTGTGTGTGTGTGTGTGTGTGTGTGTGTGTGTGTGTGTGTGTGTGTGTGTGTGTGTGTGTGTGTGTGAGTGAGTGAGTTAGAGGATGGACTCCAACAGAGTTGACATGTTAACCAACACAACATACCTTCCATCGATTTCCGCAATCATTGCAGAAGACAAACGTGGTCATTGGCTCATCAGCACTGCGAGTTTGAACCTGGGAATGATTTAAAAAAAATGCACAAACACTTAACATATATCGGCACCAATTCGCACATTACATGTTGAGTACCATGCATATATTAAGAATAATCACATGTTATATTATTGTAACTAAACAATGTACATGAAGTGGATTTACTTTGTCTTTGACTGGTCTGACAAATGGTAAACCAGGTTTGACAAGGGGTGAAATAAATGATCCACCTCACTAACTTTGTGCAGATTTCTCAGAGTCAATCTTTCTTGTTCAACTTATTTCAGCACCCAAACACTCATAAAGGCGCCAACTGCTGCCACAGTTAAAGCACAGGTGGCATCTTTACCTGTGTGTAGGTGCAGCACTTCCCCTTGCACTTGCCGCAGGTGAATAGATCGGTCTGAGTGCCTCCAGTTGTGGCCATCTGGTGGTCCCTGACAGCTTCTTTGGTCAAGTTCTTCCTCATTTCTTTCAGCTCGTCACTGGCCATTTCCTACAGAGGAATGCCAGGTTAAGGTTGCGCTTTTAAAATCAATAAAAAACTGTTACTGTTGAAACAGGAGATAAACAATCTTATGAACAATCTATGACATCACAGGGGAGAAAGACTGTGTTCCATATCTGGGATTATTAAAAAGGTTCAGTGTGAAAGATTCAGGTGAAATGGATCTTGAATATAAAATAATCCTAGTGATGCTTTCACTAGTGTGTTTCTTCTAAATACCACGAATTGTTGTTGTCTTTACTCTAGAATGGGCCCTTTATATTTAAATACTTTATATTTACATTGGGAGCAGGTCCTCTCCACGCAGCCCATCATGACAAACTAAACACCTTTTGAGTGTGTATTACAACTGAAAGCTACCACAGGTTCTCTGTCATGTTCGGAAGGGGAGGATGAGGTGAGGGGTATTCAGCTGCAACATGGAACTTCAACACTAGATGTCACTTAATTCTACACACTGAACCTTTAAGATGAAATTCTCAACAGCAACTCACCTCAGCCGTCATCTTAGCCATCCGCTCAGGGGTTACACTCCCGCATAACACAGTCCTCCTTAAATTAGGGTTTTTCATATCCTTGAGATTTGAGATCCGGCTCCGCACACGGTTTTTGTATTTTGG
The DNA here is from genome assembly GCA_026259375.1 of Verasper variegatus. NCBI lineage: Eukaryota > Metazoa > Chordata > Actinopteri > Pleuronectiformes > Pleuronectidae > Verasper > Verasper variegatus. The sequence continues at coordinate 6,152,947 of CM048053.1, forward strand.
GTCTGTGTTCTTAAATTCTTGAAAGATGCGTGATAGCAGGTCAAGGAATTTAGTTTCAGCAATGTGTTACTTATGCTTTATCATTAAAAAAGAACAACACAAAACTACACTGATAAATACATCTTTTAGGTGAATCAGTGGTCAAATATTTAGCGGCCTATCTGGTTGACTGATTACCAGAACATTAACCCAAAGCAATTTTATTAATTGATTGAGCATTTAAGTAATTAAATCTGCGGAAATTCTTAATGTTTTCACATTTTCTATTCAAAATAAAAGGATATATTCCTCAATCTGTGCTCCAAGCTCATCACAATCACCACCAATGGCAATATGATCATCTGTGAAAGGGCGGGAAAACAAAATGCAAAGTATTGAGTTAGTCCAGCTGATAATTAAAAAACACAAAAACCGATATAATATGTTGAAAATGTATTGAACATAGGATAAAAAACAGGATTACCGCCAGTCTGCAGAGCATTGGCCAGCAGCCCTCTGCACTTGACCCTGATGGAATCAGAGGTGTTGGGGGCACGAGGAAAGGTGTTGATTAACGTGTTGGATGAGACTTCGGTGGTTTCGCTCTTGCTGCTGGAGTTACTGCAGGAGCTGCTACAGGAGCAATAAGAAAAGTTCATCAGGTTACTAAAGTGTACCACATCTAAAAAAAATTTAATAAAGTATAATACAAATACATTCCATAGACAACTGTAAATGGCAAACTGATGTATGAGCAGTTCTTGTTACCTCTCCTCTTTTGCCTCTGGGCTTCCCTGCGAGGGAGAAACAACAGGTGTCGTTTGCTCTTTCCTCTTGTCATCTGAAGGTTTGTCTCCACCTCCAGGCTCATCTAGCATTCAGGTGATAAAAAAAAACAACATACAAGTGAGGAGAACATCCAAGGGAGAGTGATACAGGCAAAGCCAATATTAAAGTTAGTAAGATCAATACTTATGTATGCTTCACAGCCTCATAGCTCTGCAGTAAGAAAAAATAGCCTGACAGCTCTCCTTTAGTTGTTCCCTGAAATATTCTGTAGTGTTCCTCAGACTTTCTTGATAATATCTGTTTGGAGAGAAGTGTCAAATTGGAACTTGTTTAACAAGATAATGTTTCGGCTTTTGGACCTAAATTGATGAATTTGTGGAAATTACAAATTGTAGAAACTAATGTGTAATGTGGGAATTATGCAGCAATGAGTCCCTCGAAGGAACTGAACCAGGTACATTATATCTAAAGCACTTAGCTATCAACACTTCTATGCTCAATAAAACTGGAGTACCTGTATTTAACTCTAACATTAACATAATAGTAGATAACATGCACATTTCATAAAAGCAGCAAAATAACACTGAAGAAGCAAAGTGGCTCGCCAGTATCACACGCAATCTGTTTTTTTTAAATAAGAAACTCCAGAAGGATATTTTTGACAGCAAATGTACTATTAACTATTAACTATTAACAGATGTTCAGATTTGGTTTGACTTTACAGAGCTGATATTAATCCTTAGCATCCTCTGATGAACTCATTTAGAAGAACGTGGGACATGAAATATATATAATTTAGAAACATTACACATAAGAAAGCAAATTACCCAAAAGCTTCTTCCAGGATTTGATCAGGGACTTCGCTAGGGATGTCACCTCGTCATCTGTGCTCTGCTTGCGGATGGCGTTAACGGACATCCCGATTCGGGTAGACTGTGGAAAGACATTGGGGGGGAAAAGACATGACGTTAGAGCTTCGGGGTTTGAAGGCCGCGCGTGGCGATTAGAAGTCTCAAGAGACAAATGAGCAAAATCACCTGCAGCAGCTCGAGAGTCATGGGGATACTGCGCAGCTCCTTCAGAAGGTCCAAAGCACCGGCCTGCGGGGTGGGGGGGGAGGACACAGAGTTTAGATACAGTCTGACTCTTCTCACCAGCAACATTTCATGAATGCGTCAACACGGGCAAATCACACAGATCCTGCTTCCATTCAACAAGAGTTACTTTTGATTTATTAATATCTCAGAACAACAATATATCTGCAAGTGAACAAATTTAGACAGTTTGCAGCTCAGCTGATAATTCATCAAGCCTCAGAAGAGAAAAGAAAAGTGTGATGACTTTCTCTGACGTTAAATCAAATGCAGTAACTTAAGGTTTTGGAGCTTTGGTGGGACATAGTGAGATATTTACATATGTCACCTGGGGATCTATGAAAGTCTTTATATACAATGTTTTGACATTTAAACGATGCTCTAGAGGATGATCGGCAGATTAATAGATATCGGATTTGGTCGTTGCCTGCAGCGCCATTTGTGTCATTACACCACTGGACGTGTGACACACTTCACACACCCACATCAGTGTATTTACTAAATACTCAGCAGCTTCCAAATCATAACTTAAACCTGAAAAGATAAACGATCATGTCAATACTTCTGGTCTTCAAATGAGCGCATCCAGCCAAGCTAGCGAGAACCAGCGAGCTGCTATGTGGCTAACTGCTAGCAACACAGAGGTGCCGCGAACATAAACAGACCTGAGAGCTAGCTGTTAGCGGCTAACCTTAGCAATGGCTACTGTGTGCTGCTTATTGTTGGAAACAGTTCGTATGTGAGGGGGAATAAAACGCGGTTGGAAGGGACACGCCGGTGCGGAACAAGCTGCGGGGTCAGCTAGCTCAACAGGCGGCAGTTAACCGCATCACAGCCCGTTAGCGCCCCAGACGTTAGCCTCGCCGCGGCTGTGCAGGTAAACATTCATTCTTCTCACCCCGTTCTTCTTCTGCGCCATTTTATCCATCTTCTTCGCGATTCTGATGATCTCCTCTTCCTCCTTCTTGCCCATGTTGGCGGTTCCGATGGAAGCGCCCAAAAAAAAAAGAACCAGGGAGAGAGCGAGGTGGGAGAAAGACGGTCCGCGACAAAAGAGCACGGCGCTGGGGGAGAAGGCGGCGGAGGCGTCTGCCAGGCGGACCGGGGACCGCACTGAGCCGCCGCTGTGTAGCAGACCACACCAGTCGATGCAGGAGGAGTCCAGGCAGAGTCAATCGAGGCGGAAAGCTCGATTCCTGCGAGAGACGTCTGATCACTCGGGACTGAGGTCCGAGAAGAGGACACAGGGCTGTATAAGCACGTAGAAAACACAACTCTGTGTTTTGTTCTCCAGGAACCAGCTGTTCCCCTGCCACCAAAACAAAGCCTGAGTTAGAGCAATACCACTTCCTGTCGTCAGATGCTGCCCGAGTGCCACCTGCGTCTCTGCCTGGATCACAACGTGCTTCTCGGACGAAGACACGTGGGTCTCCGTTTCCACGTTGTTAACCTTGGAAAGTTGTAAATAGGAAAGGATTTAAAAGATTTGTTGATTAATGGGATACATCTGTGAGCTATTTTAATGATTGATTAAAGGTTTGACCCGTGTTGAAGCAAAAAATGATGTGATTAGTCAATTGACAGACAATAAATCAGCAGCTATTTTTTGGTTTCAGGAATCTCATACAAAAATATCAATTGTTATTTCATATTTTTGGTCTAACTAGCAATATCAAGACTCAACTTTCTTTTAACCCTTTGAATTTCATCATTCAGTATTTCAGGTATTCCCAAATTACAAGTTATTTAGAAATGGGCCGAGAAAAATAATGAATTAAAATAGATGTTTTGGTTATAGTCACAAACACAACGACTGAAAACAGCAGAGGTCAGCATATCCCAGAATATCACAAGATAGGCTTCGCCTGGATCACTATTCACATTCAGCCACAGCTAGCAAGAAAGGGAAACTGACAAAAAGCTAAATATAATTCAAATAAAACAGAAAATAAAAAGAAATACAATTTTGATGGATCAGATCATAACAAGTAGCAAGTGCATATTTTTAAATTTTAAGGGATCTCAACCCAAAACATTGATTTGTGTTTTTGTTGGAGCACTGATTGTGTTTCCACTCATTTGGGTCTGCAGCTGTTTTAACTCCTGTAAATAATTTGTGATTATTCATTTTATTTATCAATTTATCTGTTATTCAGTGTAATTAACATTCAGGGAAATAGCTTATGTCTTGTTCAGGGAGCCTTTGGTGGCCTTTTGATGTAGGCGCGGCCGTGAAGCAGCTCAAACCTGTGACCTTTCAGTAACTAGGCCATGATGATGGCACACTGTTGATCCTGTACTTCAGTTATGTGCTACTGATTGACTTGCTAATTAGGATCTCGCTAATCCAAAGATCAGCATGTGATAGTACCACCATGTGATTTAAGGTTAGACAATCAGCTTGATTTATTCAGCAAAAGGAAAAATGCATTATAGAATAGAATAGAATAGAAAAGAAACCTTTTATTGTCACTGTATCATATATACAATATAATGTACGAGATAATGTATGAGATTAGGAGCGCTACTCCAGTTGGTGCATTTGAAAGTAAAAAAATAAAATACACAAACACACACAGGTCCTGTAGGATAACCAAACAAATACACATGTCGTATTTAGTTACAGAAAAAACAATATGTAATGTATACAGATAATGAAAAATGTTAAATAATGTGCAACAATTAGTATTACTTTTCACCACGTTGCCAAAACAAGTGGCAAATGTACCTATTTTAATCGTACTCAAACATTCTTTAATGGAACATGTCCTCTGCATGGCCTGCACATCCCCCCCCCCCCCACACACACACACACACACAAGGCATTAGCAGTTTTTACTCAGCCAGGGGCAGTTGATAATTGACACACTGTCTGGTAACTGCCGTCTCACCCTGTGATGCAATTAGATCATTTTCCACAGTAAGAAGACCAAAAAAAATATCTTCATCTTCTATACTGTACAAACTTTTTAATATTCTGTGTTAATCGTCCAAGATTGGATATTGCACTGCAAAGAATCCAACATTTGTTGTTTTCACTTATTTGTTGCAGTGCGAAACTCAACAAGCACAAAAATTGATGTATAGTGGGTCCTGAAATCTGATGGTGGATTTTAAATACCTGCTGTGAGGTAAAAGTGCTTTCTAAAGACGTTATTCTGCTTCATGCTGTCAGCAGCAAGTGCACAAAATCTTTAACCTAATCCCTATTAGGCCAAGACGTCTCAAATCAGATTATGTAGGCTGCCTCCAAATTAGAAATAGTCCCGAGCCACCTGCGGTATCTGTTTGGAGCAGTAAAGGTTCGCTGATATCGTTTGACCTGGACAGTTTTTTATACCTTAAACTTAAATAATTTATAATTAGATTTCCCTGCAAGATACATTAGCAAATTTATAACAAATACAATTTTCTTAAACCTCAAGGGAAACATCATCCAAACATTCTTTTAAATATTATACTGATAAAGGTCCAAAATCTGTTTTGATGTGGTGCAGTTCTTCCGTGTTTCTGTTATTTCTTACCTTACTTATGTTCATATGCTGATTAAGTGTGAGCAAAGATTAAGCAAATTGGCCGTGATGGTGCATGTCCCAAAATAGCCCACGGCCGCAGCTGAGAGGCTTTGACCAGCACTCGGAGGAATAACAGATGCACACTTTCTGCTGTTTTAGCCACCTTATTTACGGTGAAATGGGACAAACACGGTAAGCCCCTCTCATTACATCTTGGTTTATTTGTTTGTGTGCGTGTGTGTTATTTTCAACAATTCCTACAGGGTGTAGTTTGTCTGTTGGGTGTCTGTGGCCTTTGTCTAAGACCGTATGTGTGTACAGTTACTTAGACTTGTTGTTCACAGTAATGTAAGTGGGTAACTATTGTGAGTTTAATGAAGAGGAATGTGTACTGGGACAGATTTTTTTCTTTCTATGTTGAAGTGTATAGATAAATATACTGTGCATGTTGTAAAGCCTCTTTTAAAGGCTATATAAGAGTCTCTGTGAGCTATGAGACGTATCTCTGACAGACTATTCTCTTTGAATAAAGGCCTAATGATAGAATGCAACTATTATGCCAACATAACAGCTTACAATTTTTTTTACTGTACCTGAATTGTCTAATATTCTGTCAAAAATATACATGCAATTTCCATTGGCCATTGACAATGCATTTGATTAAATGTCACGTCCCAGGTTTTATTTTACATGCACCGTTATGTCAGTGTAATTGTGTCTTTTTGAGGATTGCTGTTGATGCAGGATATATAAATATATTATCACCAAATATTAACAGTTGTTTCAAGTCTTCTGAGCCTCATTTGTTCCACTGTTCCAATGTTAAAATACTAAATATTACTACTTTATAGTAAGGAACAGCTGGAAATTTCACCCTTTCAAATGTAATGGCTTCATCAAAACAGAGAGAAGACTGGCCAGATTGTTGCTACCTTACCAAAATATTGGATAACAACAATTCTGTCAATGTAAGGAGTCAATTGTCATTCTATACATGTGTCTGTGAGGTCAAAACCACAACTTGATGTATCTAAATCCAAATAAAAAACCTAAACTCTGCCTCTCACACTCAGCAACTGCAATCTTGAATGGTGGCAGCTTGTGGTTTCCTTATTGGGGTTGTGGTCATCTTCAAAATTAATAATTCATGTTGGACAACAGACTATTTCCAGCAGAGCCGCTGAGTTTCAAGAAGGAAAATACATGGAAGGAGTGTGGCCACATCCCGGTGAAACCTAGTCTTCAAAATGAATAAATGAACAGGGAGAAGTAGTCGATCACTTTAGAAGCACAACTTAGTGTGAACTCCAGTAACAACTCTCTCCCTCTCTGTACTTTCTTTCTAGAGACCACTTCACAAAATGAGCAACACGCCCATCCAGGACCCAGCTGCCGAGGAACCGTCCTCTGGCAGCGAGGAGACGTTTCCCTGCCAACCCTTACAGCCCACCTCCGATCCCTCAGCGTCCAAACGATTATGCTTCTACAAAAGTGGTGACTATAAATTCAGCGGGCATCGCATGGTCATCAATGCCCGCACCTTCAAGACGTTCGATGCTCTGCTGGACGCTCTGTCCAAGAAAGTGCCTTTGCCATTTGGAGTGAGGACCATCACCACACCACGCGGGATCCACCTTGTGAAGGGTCTGGATGACTTTCACGATGGGGGATCTTATGTGTGTTCTGATCAGAAACGGGTGAAGCCACTAAACCTGGCTGAGGTGAACCGACGGCAGGTACCGTGGAATACCACCAGACCCCTCAGCACTGGGCGCCGGAGACGTCTCCAGTTCGGTCAGCTTGGCAGGAGGAAGGAGCTCGCCAGCAGGCCGGCAAAGGTCACCAATAGGGTGACATTGCGGACACCGAAAAGACTTGTGGTCATCAAGAACAAGGATCCCACAGTTAAATGCACAATTGTGTTGCAGAGAAGAACGGCACCGACGTTTGATGCTTTGCTGGATTACCTTTCTCAGATCCTGCAGTTCCCGGTGTTGAAACTCTTCTCTACCGACGGCAGAAGAGTGAGTGTTTTGAAAACTGAAAGTTGGAATGATGATGGATCAAAATTAGTTAAAATGAACTCTATGAATTATTATGAACTGCAGATGCTTTTGTGGAATTGGCGAAATGTTAGCTTTGTGTGAGTTAGTCACCCCAAACCAATCAAAGAGCAATGAGAGGGATTTTGATGTTCTCAATTTAATATTTCAATTAATTCTTCACTTCTCTTCAAACAAGGAAATGTTCTTCTGTCTGTTAGCGCCATGGCGTGTTAATTCATGGTCATGACTCAGTCGTTGTCCTTGGATAGACTTTCTTTCGGCCTAAGGCTATATAAAGCAACGGTTTGTCTGGGTCACACAAATAGGATAGTGTCTTTAAATCAAAAAGCTTTAGGCAGACAGACTCAACCACACATGACGGCGGTGTAGAACGCACCATGTTCAGACTTTATCACCTTATTTGAAAAACATCAAAACATAGATTTTTGTCAAGAAGTATTTGAAGACTGTGGGAACTATCTGGACCATGATGCTTTGTGAGTTAAGCTTTTTTCGATTGTTTTGCCAGAACTGAATGTCTGTGATTGATAGAGTTGAGTTAGTTTGTGAGTTTTCTCTTTCAAATGAATTGTCACAAAGTTTTATCTGACACCTTTCAGTTTCAATATAACTCCACATGTGTATGTTCAATGTACCTCAGGAAATCAGGGCTTTTCATTTTACCTGTTACTTTGCACATTGTAAGTATTCCAAGAAGTGCTAAGAGGTGCCATCAAAATCTTTACCCCCTGGTGAGTTAAATCTGTAATCCCACATGTACTCTAACAAAAACAACAAGCTCCCTGTTAGAGGTCATGAGTAAAGAACCTTTAAATCCATCACAGAGCTTTAGAACAGTCTATGATGTCTAGACTGTATTAAAATAACACCTGGGATGAAGAAATAAAATCAACTTGCAAGTGATATTGCGACTTTGAATTTCAAAGGAAGAGACCAAGAGTGCAATAATTGTGCATGTAGAGTAAATTAGGTAAATGGCCAATTCAAAATACTGTTTCCTCAGACGTTGGCTCAAATGTCCAAAACTTGCTTCTCCTCTTGTTTCAGGTTGACGGTCTTGCTGCACTTATCCTGTGCTCTGGAGTTGTTGTGGCTGCGGGAAATGAGCCATTCAGATTAGGAAACTACAGTTTTAACAGAACGGGCCAGATGGCACAGGCCATGTACATGGAAAATTTGGATCCTTCTATGCTGCAGCCCAGCACTCGTAAGTTTTAATACATTTAATGGATAAACTCCAAGTAATGTTGTATGTCTATAGTCAGTGACTGATATTCAAGTGGTGTGAATCTTCTCTTCTAACTAGCTTGAAAGGATGCTTCCTAAAATGTCTAAATAGTCCCAACAAACTAATATAAATACTACAATATGCTTTTTTTATTTCCTAAAACATTTTCTTTCTCCCTCTCTGTTTCCCACTTCTTCCACAAACACCTTCCACCTCAAACCAAAGACAACAACAAATCCTCCTCAAGTGGAAGAGGCTCGAGGAACTTCTCCCTATCGTCGGAGCGATACGTTATCAACCAGATAAACAAGTCTCGAGATGGAAGCATGAACAGCCGCCTGCATCACCACAACGAATCGTTTGACACCGAGGTCAACCAGAGAGGGAGGGGAGAGAATGAGCATCATCCTTCCATCTTACCTCAAGACGACGACATTGAAAAGTCTTTCCGTGTGAATCAAGACGGCAGCATGACTGTAGAAATGAAAGTGCGTCTGACTATTAAAGAGGAGGAGATGCTCCACTGGACCACCACGCTCAGCCGCCACTGTCTTAGCAAGAGGACAGTTTGTGCCTCCATTTCCGAGTCGGCCAACAGCTCACCTGACTCAAACAATGTCGTTGCTAAAGACACCTCTAGCATCAGCGAAGGTGACAGCAAAGAAGAAAACCATCCCAATGGAGCTGGAAAGGGTGTCTGCTTCAACGACAAGCACGCGTACAAGAACTACAACTCAAAAGCTTTGGGAAGAGTCAAAACGATCAAACGCACTCCTACGCCAGGTCCTCGACATGTTAAGAAGACGGCGTCTTTAGAGAGCGTGAAGATGGTGACAGAGTCAGGGATTCAAGAGAGCAGACTGGGACATTATTCCTACATGGAGAAGACGGCCGATGGTGAGACAACTGAGGCATACTGCGTTGTTAGACACAGCAGCAGCAGCAGCAGCCGGCCAATCCCAAAACCTCGGAAAACGGCCTCTGCTGGAAAAGGCAACAAAGGCTCCCACTCCTCCATCAGGTCGTCAGGAGTTGCTGAGGTCCTTCAGATACAGAATAACGGGATGGAGGTCACAGAAACTGTCATGCATATCTACGAGAGTCAAGGCTGCTATGACAACTATTTTGCAAATGAGGAATATAGCGCAGATGGCGCACCTTTGCATGGTTCTACCTCAGGGCCAAATAGCAAGCCGTCTACAGGGCCGTCAGGGCCACGTTCATCCAGCAATGACTGTGATATAGATTTTAGCAGGCAGCCACCCACTGCTGACTCACTACGACTGAGAGAGGAGATGTTATCGTTGTCATCAGAACCAATATCTCCAACTCATGAGAATACGAATAATCTGCCTACAGTGACTGAGGACGATGCTCAAACAGACTCCCGGATTGAGGATACAGTAAAAAGGGACAAAACTCCTAAAAGCGAGAAGAATAAAAATAGGACTAAACGTGCTGTGAATCACAAGAGCTCAACTTCAAAAAGTAGCAAAAATTCAACTGACAAGCTAAGCAGCAGTACCAGTGTGGGAAAAAAGAGTTTGGGTTCATCAGAAAGTGCTAAAAGTGGCCATAAAAGTAAAGAAGCGGAAAATAAAGAAGAAAAGCTTCAGTCTAAGAAAACAATTAAAGTTGAAAAGAAACCCAGGAAAAGCTCAGCCTCATTAGACAAAACGGAAAATGTAAAAATAACCCCACCTAAGAGACAAAGCATGAATAAAGTAGCTGCTAGAGATAATGGCCACAATGTAAATACTCCAAGTGGGAGGCCTCAAATGAAAAAGAACATCTCAGACATATTACAACCTAAAAAAGCACTTCTGCAGAGCAAGAAAACAACGAGTAAACCCAAATCCATGACAGAGAACAGAATGTCTTCACCTAAACAATCTTTGGAGGCAAGCGAGAGGGTTTCAATGCCTTCTCTGAACCCTACGCCCTCTGAAATCCACCAATATGTCGAGAACTGGTTGGAGACAGTCGGCCAAGAGCAGGCGCCGTACACTGAGGCAATTCCAGAAGATTCCGAGCCTCCGTCAACGGTGGTGTTTCATATAGGCGGTGGGTCGGAATCAGATGAAAAGGATGGACATCAGAATAATTTAGCTGAATATTACCCACTGTCTGGTGATAATATCAAGAAATCTGCTTCTTGTCTAGTGGTTCCTCTTTACAAAGGAGAGCCAGAAGCATCTTTGTTGCACAGTGTTTCTATGCCAAGTGTCAGAGTGGATCCTGCGCACCAGGACAACCAACTGAGGGCACATAAATCTGCAGAGGCCATCGGCCCCACTGGCTGTGAGTCAACTTCAACCACGTCCAACATTTTAACTCCTAAAGAGAAGATAACACCTGTCCTGCGGCAACTTTGTTCCTCCATTCAGAACATCAGGAGGGCGTCAGACACCAACACGACATATAACCTTGAGAAGTCCAACAGCCTCCCGGATTTCTCAACACAAGTAACGTCAGTGTTCGGCTCGTCGTGCAAAGCATTTCTGTCCTTCTTGTCGGTCATGACTCTGAGAGATGACCTGAAAGGCTCTGCTCCCAGCGAATGTGACCAATCGAGAAGCAACTCAGAGGCCGTGCTAATGATGCAGTCCCTCATGAAAATCTCTGCCATTGAGGACAAAGAAGAGCTGAGGGCGAGTCTGACAAACCTGCAGAGCAGCACATCTTCTCAGTTTAGAGAACGATGGAAGGATTTCCAGATTTTGAGGGAAAGGCTTGAAAGTGAGCCACTTTCTCCCAAAGTTTCCGAAACCGAGTTTGCCCTGGACCTTGACTCGGAAGGTGGTGATATATTTGAGGATCAACATCTGACTCTAGATGAGCTGATGGAGGAGCTGAATATGCCTCAAGACCTCAGATCAGAAATTTCCTCAACAATCCACCAAGCTAGAAGTTTTTACCCTCCGGAGGAGAGCACTATGGTAGAAACTGAAAGAAACCAGTCGGACTCAGAGGAAGATTTGGAGAAGTTTGTTGATGAATCCAATGATGAAGCAAAGTTAACAGATCCTGATGATACCTGCGTAGAGGGAAACTTTGCAGAAAGAAAAATGGATAATGATGATGTAGATAGAAAGTCAGATCAAGAAGCTGATGAAGTTCGGGAAATGGGCAATGATGTGAAAGATTCAGAAGTTTCACAGACAGAACAAGATGAGGCACTGAAAGACGATGAAGACCAGGTAGAGGAGGATAGGGAGGACAAGAAGGCAGGAGAGGATGGAGAAATGAATGAGACAAATGATGATTGTAAAGCGGAGGCAGCAATGGAAGATGGTGAAGGGCAGAAAGCAGAGGAAGGAAGTGTCGAGGAATCAGTTGAGAAAGAAAAGGAAGGAACAGAGGAAGAGATGACAGCAGATGAGGAAGAGGAAGGGGAGAAATTAGAAGAAGGAGGGGAAGGAGTGGTTGAGGAGACAGTGGAAGGACTGTTGGACGAAGAAGATCCAGAGGAAAGAGAATACAACAGCGTGGAAGAGACAGAAGAGAGAGAAGGTGTTGATGAGACGGAGGAGGAAGAGAGAGGAGGGACGGATGGGGTTGAAGAAGAAGCAGATGAGGAAGAAAGTTGGGATGAGGGAAAGCAAGTGGAGGCTGAAGAAGAAGAAGATGACCTTAAGGAGACAGATGGAAACATTGTTGAAGAGCAGGAGGAAGAAGAGAAGGAGGAGATCGAAGGACAAACAGTTACAGAGTACGACTTAGAAGAAGAACTGGAGAAGGTTATTGAGGAGACAGAAGAGGAAGAGGAGGTAGAAAACATATTTGACATAGAAGAAGAGGTGGATGTTGTTAGTGAGGATTCAGACGAAGAAGCAGATAAAGTTAAAGAGATGAAAGATGAGGAAGAGGAGGTAGATAATGTAACTGAAGAGGTAGACGAGGAAGAGGATGAGGAGGATAATGAGGAAGAGGAGGAGGAGGAGGAGAAAGAAAGGAAGCTGGTTTGCAGAGAAAGCAATGAAGAGGAAGAGGAGGATGATGATGCTGAGGTTGATGAAGAAAGGGTGATCACAGATGAGTCAGTTGAAGAAAATGAGGTACAGGAGTTTGAGACGGAGGAGGAGAGAGAAGATGACAAAGAAAATGAGGGATCAGACCAGGTGGAAAAACAAGAATCAAAAGAAGAGGTGGAAGAAGAAGATGTTTCTGAGGACGCAGACAGTTTTAAAGATGATAATGGTTGTAAAAACCTGCTGGAAGAGGCCTCCTACTTGCAACAGAGCAGTCACGAGGAAGCAAATGCAGAGTGTAACAGTGAATCACCGACCAAATATTCCTCTGAGGGGCAGTGTGAGTACGCTAAAGGCAGCAGAACAGACAACGAGCTTGAAACAGACGAGGGAGGGGAGCGTCATGAGGAGAACAGCATCGGCCTGATCCATCCTGTGGAAATATCACAGGAGTTGATAGACTTTGTCAACTCCGCCCTGCAGTCGTCTTCGCTCACTTTCTCGTACGATGCTCGGGGGAACATCAGGATAGAGCCGGATTACGCTCGAGTTGTACAAACTATGCCAACTCTTTTTCCAAATAGAAGAAAGGACAGTTCTTACGGCTTAAAACGTCTCCCGAGCCCAAACACGTCTGATTTATCCGATTACAGACCAGATACCTCAGAGAGTGGTGGTTATAAGACTCAGGAGTCTGTAGATATTGTTACAGAGAGCGGAGAGGAGGCCTCAGAGAGTTCCTCTCTGGCCTTAACACCTGAGAATGATTTATTGTCTCTTGCAAGTAATGCAGAAGTCTTACAAAGTTCCAGGATCAAAAGTGAAGAGAGTTTCTGTTCCAATGATTCGGGCACCAAAGCCTCAAAAGAGGATCTGTCTTATTTTAGTGCAGCAAGCTCGTTAAAGGCAGATGCCGAAGCTGCACCAGAGGCCGCACAGCCCGTCTCCTTCAGCTCAGAGAAGGACACCGTCGATGGGGTTTTGATTGATCAAGGGAGGTGGCTGCTCAAGGAGAACCACCTCATAAGAAAATCCCCTCCGGTCGCCCTGGGAATGTACGGTAACATGGACAGCACCTCCACCGACACGGGTCAGGAGAACGCCGGTGAGGATTCTCCGCTTCACCATAAGACCCAGCCCAACCCCCTCGTAGACATATCCTCTTCCGAGCTTGAGGATATGGCGAAGCCTCCAACTCCGAAGTGCACCTACTACAACATGCCACACGGGAGTGACTCGGATCCCTTTCTGGACAATTCCAGTGTGCATAGTGTGAAAAGGGACACAAGCAGTGGGATGGGAAGAAGCTTCAGGGTGTCGCCAAGTATCGATACTTCCAAAACCCGGCCAAATAAAATCGGCAGTCTGTCTTCATTTACATCAGTTGAGTTCAGATTAACAGATGGGAAAATTCATCCTGAGGGGGAGGCCCTGGCTGTGACACAGCCAAGAAGGACACCTAGTGGGGGAGGCAGTGCACTGCAAGCACAGAACTCCCCGGAGACACTGCTTGTGAGATGTGGACAATACTGCCCCATACTATGAAAGAATGTCTAATGTGTAGCTATGTTGGACAATGATTATTTTGTTGTGATACAGCTAGAATTTTTTCTAAGGCCATCAAATCATTTAAGCACAAACCTTCTTTGCAAACCAGCCAGACCTACAGACCCGTGCCATTTATTTCTAGTTTTAGTGCAGACAAACATCGTTTACATACTTTCATTGTGTGTTTGAATGGTGATGGTGATGAAATCCGAAGTCATAAATGCAATATAACAATATCAGCAAGTACGAACAACATGTTTTTTTACTGTTTCACTGCAAACTGTACGTAACAATCTATCATAAAATCGATCTATTTTTCTACTGAATATAAAGCAATACATAGAAGAAATAAAGTATATGTGAAAGAAACAGATTTTATTCCTGTTATATTTGATTGTTTATTGTCTAAGACAGTCGTGGGTATTATCATATTCAATAAACCAATGTCTTGTTTTTTTATTGTATATGTATTGTTTATAGTCCCCACTAGACTAGAAAGAAAAGTGCAGTCGAGGCTGAGATATCCTGACTTTTACTCCTTAAACTTTCAATTTCTAACACTCTTAATTTCATTAGAACCTGCTCTGAAAATATCCACACTCTTCAAACTCCCATGGTTGGTAAATGATGATAAATGTGAAGTTTCTAAGCCCAAAACAAGATAACTATGAGGACAACATCTTAAAGTAAAATTAGTGCATCAAATCTTTGTAATTCTAAAATGTTTGTACCTTCCGCCATCGAGATTTAAAAAGTTCTTCTGAATTAATTTATTTTACGTACCAAATTAAAATAATTAAAGTAGCTGTTCTGTAAAAGTTCACAACTGAAGAAGTAAAGGAATTGAATGATTGGAAACAAATAATAATATGAAAAACTGCAAATGCATTTTCAGAAAAAATCTGTTTGTGCATTATGACTTCTCAGAAAAAGATCTAGGTCCTGAATTTGCTTGTGGGACTTTTTCTATATAAGCTACACACACACACACACACACGCAAAAAATAAAAACAAAAAACAGCAGAACAGAGTTATCATACAATTAAAGTTATATCAAGGATCGAGATGTTGACTGGGGAAAATAATCCCAGTCATAAACAATTGCCTTAAAGCATTTCTGTTCTTTGGTGACATTTGACTTTCATGAGGTTATAAACTAAGTGAGGCATGTGAGCCTTGGGCCATTGATACCCTGTTTATTCATGAAACTAGAGTCACATCATCCTGACTCACACAATGTGTATTATTAAAAAAAAACTAAAACAAATAAACCATTTGATTATTTCTCTGATTCATGAAACAAAAGCCAAAGTATTTGTCTTTATTCTTCACACTCTGGTCCTGAGTCTTCAGGCAGGAGACGGTGAGTGTCATCTGCAGCTGCCACTCAGTCAGGCTGATGCTCTCCGATGCAGATGGACATATGTAAGTGACACTTGTGATGTGATGGCCTCTGACAGACTGATTGAACACACTCTGAATAGGACCGCAGGTTATTATCCTTTAAATAAGTCTGTCCACACCCCAGCAGGTGCTGATGTGGACACTTATAATCCATTTGGACACGTTTATATTTTATATTTAGCCAGTTGTATGAGATGGTTTCACACAAATGCAGGGAAGATCAGGTTCAAACTGGAGTGTGAGGGGTGTTTCCCGTCCGGTGGACCCTGACCCAATCACCCCCTCCCTGCAGACACACACACACACACAGAGAGAGAGACAGAGGGAGACAAAGAAAAGAGTGAGACAAAGAGAGCGAGACTTTGCAAAGTGACCATTCTGGATACTTTCCAAGGGTTTTGTCAGTTACCATGGAGATCTGGAAAATAGCCCCTGCAGTTTAATTCCTGTGTTGTTACTTTGGTTGAAAGGTATCCAGTGCAAGCTGCGTCGCCCCCGACACGAACGCCAGTCCACGCTCTGCTCATTTTGCTGATCTCTGACAGAAAAGGTTTCGGTATGCATTAGAAAAACACCTAAATGCTGCAGGAGGAGAGAGAATTCCTCACGGTTACCAGCGGAAGGAGGATTATCAAGATCCATTCCTTCAGTAAAAGTACTCAAGCACAAAACCTCCATTTAAAAACCTTAAAATATCAAGAGAGAAAGTATTGGTTAGACGTAGTTTTTGGTTGTTGCAGTCAAAGAATTAAAAAGAAGTTCTCACACAAAGATGTGAATTCGTTTTTTGAATTTATTGTTTGCTTGACTGTTGAGTATTTCAGAGTTTTACTTCTTTCGGGGCTTTATACTGTTAATCAAACAAAAGGCTAATGTCTCCTGTGTTAAACTGCCAATAACTCACAGACATCTGAAACCAGACGAGGGGCCCCAATTAGACAAATATAAAAAAGATGCCTCTGGTATATTGTTTAACAATATAAAATATCAACTGTTAAAAATTAAAAAAAGAAAGGAAAATACTGAAATTAGATTCGACACAAATGCACAAGTAGCACTGATAATAACCTGACTATTAAATGTAGACTTGATAGTAACCAGCTTCTCTTTTTCACATTTAGATTTACGTCCCTTTAAGATCTCCATGCATTCACCGGGGTGCAAGAAAAACACATTGTGCTGCAACACTCCCTTCACTAAATCTGCTGTGTCACGACCCACAAAGGGTTGAGTCAATTTGTCAGACGGAACTCATGAAGGAGAAAAACTAAGATGGAGACACATTAACATATATCTACAACTTAATCTGTGAAATGCATCACTAATTTTCTGTCCCAGTTCTTGTCCTCACACCAGACAGCCCCCGAATCTCTGTCTGGGTTTCAGCTCGGGCAAATAATGTTGGGGATGATTGCTATGGCTACTGTGCGCGCGGGTCGGTGATTCACCATCATGGGAGGCAAAACAAAGGGCGCCTTTTCCTCTGCCCTTGCCTGCGGTTCTGTGGCGATGACACCCAGGAACAAGATTTAGCTTCACTGTTGCCCCGTCCCATTCACAGGCCGACCTGATGTGGACTCTCGTTTCATTCTCGTCCTACAATGTTTTTGATTAGTCCCCCCCCCCCCCCCCCGTGGTGCCCAAAGAGAAAAGAGGAACCTCAGCAACAAAAATGAAAAAACGATAAATTCCAAACTTTGCCAAGAATGGGAGCTCGGAGCTGTTTGGCCCAAACTGAGGCTCTGGGCCCAACCCGGGCTACAAACAATAATTATGGCCTAGTGTGGGCATTCTGTTTCTGCAGTTAGGTGACAGATCAGCAATACACAATCCCTGCTCTGTGTGTGACAATCCCGGCCTCCTCTGTCTGTCTCTGCGGCTAATGCTGGCAGGGTGCCCTCATAATGGGCCTGGGAGCAGGAATTTTACGGCCCCCACCCCCTCAGCTGCCGGCAAGTGAGTGTTGATCATGTGAATTTCCATCGCCAGCGTTAGTGATGGGGTTCCACTGTTTACTCATACTGTGGCCCCTGTGTGGGCCCTCCAGCACCACATGCCTTAGTGCATTTGTGCAATTATTTGTTCATTTATAATACTTTGCTATTGTGTACTTGGAAATTTAATTCATTTTGGATTAGTTATTTAAGACCCGAACTAAGTTTTTAGAGCTTTTACTCCAGCTCTGCACTTAAGTCCACATTTGAGGCACTTGGATTTTACTTTGAAGTTAATTAATTATTAATTATATCTGAATGCTTCGTCCACTATTGGTTTTGTTAATGTATAAAAGCAAATTTCCTGGATTACTTAATTTAATCAAATCAAATTTTAAAAATCATGTACTTCATGCAAATAAATATATTTGCAATATTTTGCTGTAGATATTTTTGAATGCAGGTAATCCTTGTACTTGTAAGGGAGTGTTTCAATGCTACCAGTGTAGAATAGAACGATAACACTGTTGTATTGCTTCTTATACCAAAAGCAGAAAATTGCCGTTTTTCACTGCTGCAGTCAGCCAGTTCTGGAGTAACATCCCAAGTGTTGGCACAGAACGATGTTGAAAATCAGTCAATTCTAGGAAACTAAAGGAGTAAAAATATTTCTGATAAAATGCCTGAAGTTAACCGACAATCTTACTTTTCATCTATCACATCCAGTGGCAACCAAACATGCTATCGATAATTGTTTTACTCCTTTAAAAGGGGCCGTTGCACAACAGATTTGGATTGAAAACAACCTTCAAAGCTGAGACCAAGTGGCTGTGCCTTTACTCACTCCTGACACTGTGACTAGATTAGATTTCTTAAAGTGATCGAGTAAAGAAAGAGAAAGTCACAGTGCCTCCTTTATCTGCTGGTACATTCCAAAGTCATGTCACTTGACTGCAAGTTTGAGGCACATAGTGTGTTATAATTATAGTCAATAATTAAACATAACGTGTGAAACATATAATAATTGGATTTATACAATATGATGTGTCATTGTGGCTTAAATAAATAAACAAAAAGATGTTAGATCTACAAATACAACATTGCTGGTTAAATGCATCAATAATTGCCAAAATCTGCATTCTGCATATTGAGTACTTCTACTGTTGAGATTTTAGTACATTTTGTTATCAAGACTTCTGATGTCTCTCATTACAGATGCTCACTAAAATGGCAATTAGTGGAGTGCACAGGCCCAACAGTCCTCTTGTGAAATCACATTTAAACTCACTAGGTTTTCATTTGGACCTGAAAAACACCCTATTTATTCTCACCCATGTGACATGATTCCAGAAAATGTAATCATGCCAACAAACAAAACAACCAACCATCCAACTAATGGGCAGGCGTGGACACATTTCCTTGGCAGAGTTAATTAACAGTATATCATTAAACAGAAGTATTGAATACAGGGATTGTGCCTGTAATGCAGTATTTGTATACTGTAGTGTGACTTGTTCCATCACTGCATACAGGAGGGAAAAACAAAACAATCTCTAAAGCTGGGTTATCCCAATAATCTTTTTTGATCTGATAAACTCAGTGTCAGTATGAGATAAGGGACGTATCGTTAAACCAAGACCCCTTGTTGTCAACACAACGTCAAGCTTCACCTTGCGGTTTAAAAACTAATCTCTCCAGGATAATTCTTCCCAAAGACGAGATCAGCTGGTAAAGTAGCCGGGTTTTTTCTTGCACAGTCATATCTCAAGGGCAACACGCCAGCTTCAGATCACTGCAGCCGCCCTCACCCGCCGGGTAAGAATGTGAAAATCCCACGTGAAAGCAATATTTGTGCACCCAGGCTATTATCTGGTCCACAAACGTCACCAAAGCAAATCACATCCCCATAAGTGACTGCTTCTTCTGTGTTCCTCTGTTGCACGCAGCAGCATCAGTACTGCACTGAGTTTGAGAGGTGTGGTGTCCCTGGCTCAGCTCTGCTCCCCCCCTGCGTCTCCCCTCACAATCACTGGATCTCAGCTGGAGGAGCAGCACTGCAGCAGCACCGCTTTCTGCACGCAGAGAGGAAACAGAGGCAGAAAAAGATGGAGGGATGTTTCGGGACATGGAGATTAGTTTGTGTTGATATATGTGATGTTTTATTAAATGTTGCAGGAGAAATAAGTGACTCAATTCAAACTGCACACACAAGCTCCAAGGCTGCGTCAAACGTGCCAGTCTTGAAAGATTTAATTTGTGCCCCACGAGCCCATCGAGTCTAAGTGTGTGATCGTTGAAGATTTGTGTGTGTAGCAGATTGGATGTGTTCGCACGTTCTGCCTCTTGTTCGTTAAACCTGATTAATGATGGTGAAGCTGCTGACTTGCACATACTGTACTTGCACACACACCATGATAAACTGATAATTGGGCACACAATACGCTCTAGAACACAAACGCACACACCAGCCGACACAAAAGCAAGCATGGATGGTGCATGGATCGGATTTTATGACACAAATTGATAGAAAACTTGGGAAAAAGGGACAATAAACCAGGCTTTGTAAATATAGCTTGTAATTATATGTGCTGTATATAGAGCTACTGACAAGAGAGAAAGAAATTGATGGATCTTTGATTAATTGTGTCAAATCTTAAAAGTGAGGATGTATCAATACAATTAATGATGAGCTTTAATAATTCTTGGGGTTTCAGATCCATATTGTTCAGGTTGTGTGGACAGATTTAGAAAACACAAACAGAAAACATCTGGAGCTCCATAAACAGTCCAGTCTGTCTCCTGACACTCGCTTGCTGTCGTACTCTCAGGAAACCAATATGATAATGTAGATGTGATTTAGGGACGAACATCAGGGTGGGACTGAACATGCCATGCATCCATCCGTCCATCCATCCATCCATTCATCTCCTCTTTTCTTTGGTAAAATCCGACTTAATCCTGGTCACAAAGATATACCGTTAAAATATTCAACTTGTATTTATGTGTCATTTAGTTTTAAATGTGAAATGTGTTTGAATATTTGTTGAAGAAAGCACCGTGAAATGTTATTTTGCATCCATGAAGCGTGGAGTTTGAAACACCTTCAGGTTTCTTAAACAAAAGTGAGACATATAATCAGTAAAGAATCAATCGACTCACTAATCAATGTGGTGGTTTTGGAGCCATTTTTACTTCAAACCCTATTGGTGTTATATCGTATTACATCATCAAGAGTGACGCTATATCTCTACATTTGATTGGTGCTTTAAATCCCACAGTCAGGAGATCAGAAACTAATTTGCAGCAGTATACTTTCAGGTCTGCTCCTTTTATATAACTATGAACAGCATCTATGTAATTTATACACCCCCCTGATGGAGTTTGTAAAACGCTTTGCTCCAACAGCTGCACATCCAATCAGAAGTTTGAAACGGTGTTGGCACCATCAGGGGTATTTGTCTATTAGCTGAAATAAGAAATACAAACTTTTGATTGGATGCGAGGACGCACCTTTTGCCCACCCCGGCCTGGACAAGGCCCAGTTATTAATTCGGGATCCGTCTCTATGGGCACGAGAGAAGAAAGGAGAAGTGTGTTTTCCCTGTTGTGATTGGATTCTCAAGGTGTCAGTCAAGTCACCGCCGAACCATTTGCATAAGGAGGAGACTATAAAAGTGTCCTGTTGTGGTGAACGCCCTCCCAGGCGCACTGTGCTGATGCTGCAGGGACCAGACGAGAACCAGAGAAGAACCAGACGCTGCTGTGCGCATTGACTGTCTGAACAAACACCAACAAGATGTCGTTCTCATCATCCCGACACTCTTCCTATAAGAAGATGTTTGGCGGAGAGCGAGTCGCACCGAGGAGCTACTCCAGCCGCCAGTTCTCCAGCCCGGTGCGCTCCTCCCGGGTGTCCTACGGCCTCTCCTCCGCGCCGGCCGTTTACGCAACGAAGACGCAGCGGCTCCGGAGCAGCGCGGCCATGCCCCGGCTGTCCTCCGAGAACCTGGACTTCTCCCTGACCGACGCCATCAACAGCGACTTCCTCGCGAACCGCACCAACGAGAAGGCGCAGATGCAGTCGCTCAACGACCGCTTCGCCAGCTACATCGACAAGGTGCGCTTCTTGGAGCAGCAGAACAAGATCCTGCTGGCGGAGCTGGAGCAGCTGCGCGGCAAAGGCACGTCCCGGGTCGCGGATCTGTACGAGGACGAGATGCGGGAGCTGCGGCGCCAGGTGGACCAGCTCACCAACGAGAGGGCCCGGGTGGAGGTTCACCGGGACAACCTGGCGGACGACATCGACAGCCTGAGAGAGAAGTAGGAGGCGTGACGCTGTCCAGAAACTTCAGAGAGATTTTCATATCTGTTGTGTATCTATAATTCTGATTAATTCACCTTTCTATATATGTAAACCTGTTCTAATAGATATAAGATATATAGGCAAGATAATGAGCCTCTGGGAAAATGTTCGCCAGGCACTGCGCAAAACCTTTGCAGCATGCGTAAACATGCGTAAACTATATGGCAGTGTTTTAATGGCAGCTCAAATAAAATGCCTGCTCTTGTCTGTCCAGGTTGCAGGATGAGATATGCCAGCGCGAGGAGGCTGAGTCAAACATGCAGAGCTTCAGACAGGTACAGTATGATCCACCTAAATAAACCACTCCAGTGGCGGATCTAGAATTGTTCTAAACCAGAGGGGGGCATTAAAGGGGCCACAATTTACACACGCAAGGGCCAGTATGTCCAACATCCACTCCTGATTCAATAAGGTGCACATTTAAGTTGTGTCATGTTTACTCTGAGCAAAGCCCCACAGCATTAGATATATTTTGAAAATTATTTATTTATATATGTATATTTATTGTTGGGGGCACTTCAGGGGCCAATCCGATTTCACCTGGGGCCAGTGTTCCCCTGGATCTGCCCCTGAACCATTCCTCATCAGACAAAACTCTGCATGTGTCCTTGAATGAAAAATGTGAATGTGCTTTAGTTTGAACCAGCAGAAGTTGCTGTTCCTGGTAAAACAACCAGGTGATGTCAAAGAGATTAGATAAACCTTAATTATCACCGTGAGCCTTATGCAGTGCAGCCGCCCCTTTTTCTTCTTATCAGTAATCTTTATCTTATTACCGCTCAGGAGCCGCAAAGACAGGGAAGCACTCTTCTGATGGCACAACAGCAGATCCAAGCTGTGATCCAAAATAGCTGTGGAGCAGAACTGACCTCTGCCTGGTACAAAAGGCCAAGTTGTGGCTGTGGAGTTAAATCGGGCCGGCAGTGAGAGGAGATCTTTTTAAGTCTGACTGGTCACACTGAATGAGCTGAGCACAAGCACAACAATGATGTGGACCCAATGTGGTTATCAGAGCGAGAAGACGGGCCACCATGTGATCCAGCTGTCTCGTTGTGGGAGAGCATCAACACGAGAAAAAAAAAAACCCCCACTTGTCAGAAATGGTTTCCTCTCACTGCAGGTTTCATGGTGACTGATAATAAGTCGCGCAATTAGTTTCATATAAGAGTCGTGGTTCAAAACAAGACAAAAAATATATAAAAAACAACGTGCTACACAAAATGTAGTGCTTTGTGTAGTTTACAAGTAGCTATGAGCAAATGACATGTGCTGCTTTTCCAAGGCCTGCAGTAAATTATCAATACATTACAAGACCATGTCCTTGTCTGTAAGAATAGCAGGAAGGAAGTCCCTGTGTCCTGGCACACAAACAACAATGCAGGGCCCGGCAGTCGGCTCTCGCTCGGTCAGGCAGACAGTCACTCCTCCAGCCCCGGGCCGGTATGGGAAACCCTGCTGAATAGCGCACTTTGTTTGTGGCATTACAGCCGGGGCCAAAGCTGCTTCATTTGCTGATACCTCAATTAGCAGCCTGCCAACTCTCGGACAAAGCCCAGCAGCATGGGAGTGTACCGCAGTGAGTGTGTACGCAGGAGACAAGGACTGGAATTGGGATAACATTTAATAGGATCTTTTTTAGTCCACTTAAATATTTTACATTTCATGAATAATTGAAGGACGGTATAAATGATAACATATTCAAATTAAAGCCTCTTGTAGAACTGAGTTTGTAACAGAACAACCAGTAGAGATTTTTAGGTTAAGAATGCAGTTGGGAAATAATAAATGGGATTAAGGGCTTCTTGGATAAGTCTGTGTGGTTCTGGTGCTCTATAGTATCCCCCCCCCCCCCCCCCCCTTCACTGAATCAAACTCAGGATATGGAAACACTCACTCTGAACTCTGCGCAACCCTTTTCCACCGATTTAAAATATAGTATGAAGTCATAAAGTTTGATTTGCCTCTGACCCCATTTAACGAATCCCATCATGTGGTGGAAGAAGTATTTTGATCCTTTAAAAAAGTAGAGTTAGAATCTAAGAAGTGCTAAGAAATCTAACGGAGTAAACAAGTGAAATAATTCCCTATGAAATGTAGTGGAGTACAAGTAGTATGCAGTTAAACTACCAAAAAAAATACAGTACTTACTAAATATACCTTCCACTATTGACAATCTGCCTGTGATGTATACATGGAGTACTGCCTCACAGCTGATGTAGAGTGTAAAACATGGAAACCTCCAGGAAACAAGTAGCTAAGTGTTACAGCCATCTGCAGTGGCACATGTCATGTGTCTGCAGTTGATGTTTATTGGATGCATGTGCTTGTGACCTTGCCGCACCACACAGTGGGACATTTTGTGTACGTGAGCGTTGTGTGAAGGTCGGTGAGCGTTTTTTTTTTCCCTCCGTGTCAGCAAACATGTAATTTATAATTCACCTTCACAAGTCACCTTATTAAGACCCAGTGTCATGGCACAGGATGTGGACAATGCTGCCCTCTCCAGACTGGACCTGGAGCGGAAGGTGGAGTCGCTCCAAGAGGAAATCAACTTCCTCAAAAAGCTGCACGACGAGGTGAGCTTCCTTGTTTTGTGGCACGAGCTGACTCCGTCTGCTGCGGGAAACAATGTCAGCTAATTTTAAACGCTTGTTTAAAAAAAAAAACTGTCCAAATCATTTTAAGCATTTGTTAATGTACTCAAGCACCAGATTTCTCCACTGCTCTGATTCTCTAATAGAGCCAGTAAAGTCATTGTGAAGTACACAATAAAAGACGTTATTGATTCTTTCGCAGGAGATGCTGGAGATGCAGAGTCAGATCCAGCAGCAGCAGCATGTGCAGGTGGACATGGACATAGCTAAGCCTGACCTGACCGCTGCCCTGAGGGACGTGCGTCTGCAGTACGAGAACCTGTCCTCCAAAAACATCCATGAGTCTGAGGAATGGTACAAATCCAAGGTTAGGAGGTTCCACAAAGTATTAAAGAGAGAATTTAAGAAATATTAAATACACTAACAAATCATATAGAGAATTATCCCGTCTTAGTTCCTCTCTGATCTACGGAGCATTTTAGCATCTACACTGTAGTAGGCAGCTGTTTTCATACATCAGATACATACAAGAGAGACGGAGGAGACAGTTAAAAACTATCTGGTGAACATAGTGAAGTGTTTAACAGCTAGAGAGGCAGATATTTTTCTCCTGGACCTGATGAAGAGTAAATAAAGAGATAAAAGGGAGTGAAAACTGGTCTTACTTGTTTCTGGTGGCCAGAGACGAGGCTTCAAATGACTCTGTGGCTGTTACATGAGTAATCAAGCAAAGTTCATGTATCTCCACTTCCCAGTGTGGCTGATAAAATCAGTTAGTGCAGGTGTAACTTAGATGCAAGTATTGTTTCTTCTTCTCCTAAAAGCTTTCTCAGTATTTCAGTCAATGCAGCGATCCCTAACCACTGCGTCAACCACCAAACTGCAGTGCCGTGTCCTCGACTCTCTTTTTTTGGTCACATCTTTAATAATTAACTTGTTTCACGCTATCTGCCACATTCACTCTCCCTCAGCCCCTGACTCATCATTTGTTGAACAGTAGACTTCTTCATCTCTCCCTCTCTCTCTCTATCCATCTCAGTCTGTCTCTTTGTCCCTGCGATTGACAGTTTGCTGACCTCACCGACGCTGCAGCCAGGAATAATGACGCTTTGAGAGTGGCCAAGCAGGAGTCCAATGACTATAGACGCCAAGTCCAGGCCCTCACTTGTGAGGTGGATTCCCTCAAAGGCACAGTGAGTATACGGTCGTAGTCCCTAAAGGCAATAATGGTGCAAAATGTATATGTTTTATATACATGTATACATATTATGTAGCTGGAAAAAAACTGGCCACAAAATAATCTGCATGAGGTTGAATAATGACACAGCAAAGACGAAAAATCTAAAAAGTTCACCCTTGCATTTTATTTATCGAGTTATTTTCACTGCCTGAGCGTCGTTTTGTTCCCTCTTGGCTGCCGTCCCAGAATGAGTCCATGGATCGGCAGATGAGGGAGATGGAGGAGAACTTCTCCCTGGAGACGAACGGTTACCAGGACACCATCAGCCGCCTGGAGGAGGACATTCACAACATGAAGGACGAGATGGCCCGTCACCTCCGCGAGTATCAGGACCTCCTAAATGTCAAGATGGCCCTGGACATCGAGATTGCCACCTACAGGAAGCTGCTGGAAGGAGAGGAGAGCAGGTGAGACCTTGTATCCTCGAAAAGTTAACATTTCCAATGTCCATCTGACAGATATAAGAACATTCATTACATGAAACAAATACACATCTGTTGATTAACTGCACTTTCTCCATTTTCAGAATCTCCGCTCCCCTACCGAACTTCTCATCTCTCAACCTGAGAGGTACACTTACTTTCTGCATGTTGATGTCACTGCAGGAGTATAAATATATACCAGATGATACTATAACACACAATTTCCTTTTTTTTTTAGAAACAATGATTGATACCAAACCTCATTTCGAAAATACAACAACTAAGAAGGTTCTCATCAAGACCATTGAGACCAGGGATGGTCAGGTGGGATCCACTTGAATTGATTTTCAATCACTGAAGCACTTTCCTGACAACTCTGGCTTCTGACCGTTTCCCTGCCCTCTGCATCTATTTCCAGGTCATCAACGAGTCGACCCAGAACCACGACGACATGGAGTGATAGCATCTCTGTCTTTGCGAAACACCACCAGAAGCAGTACGAAGAAAACACAGTTCACCGTAGCTACGAGCAAGCAAACGACACACAAAGAGCAAACCGCTTCGAAAAGTGCCTTTCTATGTGATGAGCCTGTTAGTCGACACAGACTGTATTTTGCTTTCTCCTCTGCTGAAAGTCTCTTGTCACATTTGTTCAGACACAATAGTGAAATCAGCACAACATAGAAACCCTCACTGAGGTCTGCAAAAATCTTTCTTTGTAACCAAAGTAGTATTTTTGATTAATATATAGCATGCACTCTCCAGGAAACCTGTATGCTGAAGATGTCACTTGAAGATTGCCTGTACGCAGCAATAAACCATTAAGACTGAAACTCCGTACTGTGCATGGTGTAATACTTCATAATACCTTACAACACGTCAAGGTAATGATGTTGCATCAGCTAAAATAATTCATCATATTAAAAAAAGGTCATCTTTGTCATTTTAAATAAGGCCTGAACTGGAAACGTGGGTTGTTTGTAAGTTGTTAAGTTTTCTCAATTATCAAAAAATATTCCACATTTTACTGTTGATGATCTTGAAAAAAGGAATTGAAACGGTGAATAACAGATTCAATATGTGTTTAAATTATGTTTCAATCCCTTTAGAGACATCAGACTGGACTTTCCCAAACTAGTAACTATGGATAAAAGCAGCCAGGATTAAAGTCAACTCTGTTTCAATAGTAAGATATTAACAAATTTCTTTCCCCAGGAAAGTGGGAAACTGTTTAGAGCAACAGAGGGAAGGGATCCTATCGTGCAGCAGGTGTAGTGTACACAGAAGCAGGCTGCTGTTACAATTTATAGAAATGAAAACATTAAATAAATAAACAAAAATGGTGGAAAGCATTACAACAATTAAAGAAAATGATAAATAAATAAACAATATTAAATAAACAAGAAATATATCTAATATTAAGCTTTACAGCTACTAAATAGGCCTTGGGGTGAGATGGATTTGCTGCATTTGTTGTATGCAAGGTGCTATACAAATAAAGTTATTATTCTAAAGTTATTATAAAGCACTTTGCATTCTAGGTGCAATACAAATTAAGTTATTATAAAGTCTGTTATGTTTAACAGTCCATTGGTTAACAGAGTTTTGCACATGACACACTCTCTGTGTTGTGTCTGGTCTGTTTGCAGGTGAATGAAACAAAAAGGAAACTTTGCTCAAACTTCTGCAAAACTTCTTCAAGCAGCTCTGACGAAAACCTGCTGTGCTTGGCCGCCCCCTGTCGGTGACACGCAGGAGGGCGACAGGACACATTATATTCCATCAGCTGTGATTCAACATCAGGTTTGAAATCAGATCAGTTTCCGCTCGTTTTAATAAACCGGGTTAATTAAAGCCGCTTGTTGTCGCCTCCTCGCCCCGAGAGATCGGTGAGGTGTCGACGGAGCAACTTCCTCCATGTGACGCGTCTCTCGCTGGGAACAAACCGAGGGAGACGCCGGCATGATCCGCTTCAACTTTCAGTTTGTGCGCTTCCATCGAACCATGGTCACCTCAGCTGGAAGTGGAGTCGAAGTCCGTGCGTGTGAATGACAGGAGAGGAGCCGGGTTTTTAAACTAATGGAGTCAGGTTCCAACAGGTTTTGAGTGGAAATGAGAGGTGAACTCACCGGAGCAGATTCACGCTGAGGTTCCTAGTTTCTTTTTCGGCGATGGGCTCCGTGACTTCGGCCCTGACGAGGACGAGGAACGCGCTGGTGAAGGTGGGCTCGCAGCCGGAGAACCACGACCCGGACAGGAGCCAGTCCGCCCCGGAGACGGACCGGGCCCGGAAGAGGAGCGCCCGGTTCAACGTGGCCATCCAGGCCGGGAGGCAGAGCTCCCGCACGTCGCTGTCCGAGGTGCTGAGCAGACAAGACGGCGAAGGAGCCAAACAAACCCCGAGGAAGAGAAGTGCGGAGGCTCCACAGGACGGTGAGTTACTGCTCAGGCCTGGATGGAGAGTCTGGATCTGGGGATAGTCAAGTTAGCAAGTGGAAACGTACTCAATACTCTAGTTTCAAGTTTCAAGTTGTATTTGTCATATAGAGTTAACACAGGGTCAACCCCATACAAATAAAAGCAAGGTAAGCTTACTGTAAAAAAGTCTCGTTTTAAATGAAGTGACGACTGTACGGAGTGTGTGTGAATAGTTATTACACCATGTGTGTAGCAGTTGTTTCACATTTTTCCAATTAAAATGCAAAAGAGGTGCAGAGGTTTGTTAGTCATGAGTTGAAATACTATATTACAAGGGAAAGAACAAGTTAAAGTCCCAATTATTAAGAATGGTAATTTGTCAGATCATCATTAATGTTACATTCAGGGACTTTGTGTACAGCTGGGGTAACTCAATATATATCAAATATAATGTGTTTTTAGCTTATTCATATTTTGACTAGTAACTTAAACTGTGAAACAGTGTTTAGTGAAGCAGGTCAAAAGCCTCTGAAAAGTATTAAGTCATTTATGGGAGTACTCAAATAAAGTAAAGAAATTACAAACGTGTACTGAATTACAGTAGCTGAGTAAATGTATCTAGAGTTGCCTTCAAAATCAAGGCATCCGTTATGAAGTGGTTGAAAGTCATAACAATCGTTGCCTATAAAGAGTTAATATTATAATAGAAATATAAATAATAAATTAATGCTGTATAGATTTGGTTGTGGATTATAGGTCGTAAGATATTAAGATTCGTGGCTAATACTTTTGTTTTGCTAGTAATCTAAAACACTTTAAATTGTAATTGTAGAACAGTACCTCTATACTCAGTTACTTCTACTCATGTCTGAAGTTTGATAGTCGAGGATCGACAGTGAGTGTTATCTTCTTCTCTTATAAGACACAAGCTACTTCACTGTGTATTGGGAACATGAATTGGCTTCAACTGTGTTACTTCCCACTGCACATCTCTGCGGTTCAGTTTGTGGATTCATGTGAACATGAGAGCAACTGGTCACTTCAGAGGATCACTGGGAACACGCTGGTGAAAATGTATTCACTGAATGAAGCCCGGGCTCTTTGAAGCTCAATGCAACATATCTCCACTACCAAAGCATCTGTTTGATGTCTGAGGTGTCGCTGCCACAGAAACAACAAAAACAAAGCCCTTCATTGATGGGAAACTGCAGAACTGTCCTTTCTTTCACATGCAGATTATTTTACAGAATCTGCAAGAGTTACAAAAAGGTTCACATAACTGCTGGTTCAACTGCAACTGGTCTTTTCCTGGCAAAAATACCAATAAACATGTGAAACGGCAATTTTGAATAGCTGCTCGTGGGCGATACACAGATTTATACTTCAGTGAATCTAGGCAGAGTAAATCTGTTATAATTACCACATTGCTGCATTATAACTAGTGTGTTATATGCAATATTTTGACCCCTTAAACTTGTCTCATGTCTTCGTACAGTTTGTCCTTTGTGTAACTCAGTGTTCCCCTCAGTTCATCCTGTTTATCTTCAGTTCAGTCTAGTTCCAAGTCCCTGCTTATCTGTCCCAGAGGAAAGACTTCTCCCCGGCTGACTCTGAAAATACCAGCCGTACTGTGGCGTTTCCATGACCCTATGACAGTATAGACTCCTGGTGAGTTTCCTCCCTCGTCCCTGGTGATGCTCATGTGTCTTGAGCAGTCTATGCACTCACATGCTCTCTCCTGAGAGCCCAGACACACACTGTACTTTCTGATCAGCTCATGCTGGTGGGGCCCTTCGGTGTCAGACGGTTCAGGTGCTGTTCAGAAGTTTAGCGATTACAGAGAACAGTTTGTCTTCAGCTTAATGCAAACCTACACACCCAGAATCAAGATGGAAAGATCATTTTAAACAGTGTCAAGGCTCCTTCAGCTTCTGACAAAGCTTCACCAGTTTTGCTGGATCTCCATGGGAATTGTCTCACAGTCAGTGTCACGTGTAAATATAAACTAATGTGTCTACTACTCTATGATGACGATGATACAAGCTTCATTAAAAAATTAAGAGGCATCATCTGTCCAATGGGCTGTAAATCTATTTTGTAATTGGACACGGTAGTTGAATATATAATGTTGTATAAATGAAACAAATCATGAAATATTAACGTATTCAAATTTTAATAATAGAACAAGCCTATTAGAATGTGTGTTGAAAGTCAAACTTTGAATAATCGTTATTCATATGTGTTTTTGCATGTGTGTGTTTTTTAATCAGGGCGGCATTACACATCAAACTGTTACATTTAAATGGACAAAATCATTTTACAGTTTATTCTCACATGTTCTGTCTGTAGTAAAATGAATAAAAGCAATTTCTTCTGTCATGTTAATACAAGGAAACGTCCTTTTATCAAAACCAAGAACGAAAACCAGGCTGTGAGGCAACAAAAGTAAAACACAGAACGATCCATTACAAAGCCACTGACCTGTGATGCATCGGCGACACATATCATAAGTTATTGATTTCAATTTAAAATGACACTGGATCCAGCATATGTGCCCCATATGGCCAATAAGTGTTACATCTATTCCTTCATCTTCACATCTCATCTGTACATCTGTGCCGCACAACGGGAGGACGACCTACAGAGCAAGGAAAGGTTGCAGGTGGTTGAAGAAATAAATGACGTATAAATCAGGAACTATAAATAAGAAGATTTGGGAAACAGATGAACCTTGAGTGTGATTTCACACAGTCAAAATCTATAAATATATTTGGGTTTGTATCAATTAATCTGCAAACTGTTTGCTCAGATAATAAATCATTATAACAAATGGTCACATTGCACAAGCTGCAGGAACCAGAAAATATTAGAAACTCTGCTAAAACAGATTTACTGAGTCGGGTTTTTTGTTTCTGGTCTGCCCGGTCTCAGAGTCTCAGAGTCTAAGAGTCTTAGAGTCTCACCCTCCCTGTTGAGTCTCCTCACAACAACATGTGTATTTTCATGGATAGTGTAGTTTTCAGACAGTTAAACAAACAGTGATTAGATACTTTGGCGGTAGATGTCTGGGTCATGTATGATGCTTGGTTCCAATCAAAAGGATTTTCATTTGTTTGCCCTGCTGACCCGACTCTCACACAGCTGCTTTCACCTCTTTGATGTGGAACCGTGCTGTTGCAAAAAAAATCATTAGCTGAACTTGTGCACGATACAGCTTGACACTCTCTTCCCCTCGTTTTCTTCAGGGTCTCGCCGCAGCAGGATTCAGATGACAGTTTGTGTTTTGGCAGCTCATTTCCCTCAGGTTTGCGACACAGGGTAACATTACCCTTAAAGGAGCCCCTAATGAGTGTTTAGCTGGGGAAAAGCAGCGCTCCCTAGCACCCTGTGTGTCTTAATTACACAAGTGTGTCACTGTGGAGACGGTGGTGTGGGGACTGACACAGTACGTGTCATTCCGCAGTCTAGGGGAGACCTCTAATGAGCTTGTTTTTCTGTCTGATTGCGTAGTTGTTGTCTCAAATCACGATGTGCTGCCAGGACAGATTACACAATCAAAAAGCACCGAAACTGATCACGCTCTGAAGAACTACTCGATAAAGTGGTAGCAGAGATTATCAGCAGCCAGAAAATGAGCACAGTGTAGAAATATGATCTTCAAGTGATTATATTACAGTCATTTCTATCCATAATGTTAATTTATGCGAGAGACAACTAGACTGAGTTCAAACCTCTGCCAAGGCCCACAAGTCCCCTTACGAAGCCACATTTAAATTCACTAGATCCTGATTTATATTTTATATTATACTGGGTCATTGCCACGCCCCTCCACAATATTTTATGGAAGTAGTTTTTGCATCATCCTTCTAATAAACAAACAAATGCAGATAAACGGACGTAAAAATGCTGATTTATTGATGGGATTTTAACTCATTGCAGATAAAATTAGGATTGTTTGAGTATTGTGATCAATTTAGTGCAAGAGGCTGATGCTAATCCACCAAACAGGTCCTCACCTCCCCTTTATCGTCACGACTCATTAATGTCCACTGGTTATTGCCTGTCCTGGTGTTTGATGGCCACATCAAACGTTGAACGACTGCACAGCCGGAGCAAGCAGGTGTCTTTCTGGGTCAACAACTCACTGTCGTATCTTGTTCTGTAAAAACATGTTAAGTTAATTGCGGGAAAAAAAATTACAATGATAAATTCACGTAGAACCTGGAACTTTTCAAAGCTCCAGTCAGAAGTGAATGATTTCTGTCTCTTTACTGCATTATTCTGATGTATAGTACATGTATGTGCAGAGATCAGACACAGAAAATAAATTAAGTACAGTACACTTACTATAAATACAGACACTACTGTAATGAGTGCCATTGCCATATTAACCCCTCGTCATCCTCAGTGTAATATATGCAATATATGTCTGAAAGGTCCCACATGTTGCCTAGTGACGATGACGTCACCCTATTAATGACCCCTGGAGAAATGGATCTTGACAAGGATTGTGTGATCACAGGATACACCTCTCAGAGCAGCTGCTGTACTACAGGCTCCCTTTTGAAATCTGCTCTAACCAACACAGAAAGCTTGTGTATTTTGTCTGACAACAGGAGAAACTCTTCACGTGGTGTCTGCGTTGTTATGCTGCACCAGCCGCCCTGAGTCACAGCTTTCTTATCAAACAGGATCAGTGCAGTTAAGAAGGGTGGTGGGATACACACATCAATTTAAACAACACATAGGAATCAATACTCACAAGTAAATGTTTCTGGCATGAGTTTATTATATTATAGAATATTGCTATTTGTGGATATTTTGACCTCACTGTATTATTGAGAAAAGCTCAGAGGGTGACATTCGGATTCTTTCCATGAGGACCATGGATATCCATAACAAACCTTTTGGAAGTCTGACGCTGTCTTGATGGTTTGACCCAGAGGTGGCGCTAGAGGGAAAGTAAGTTATTGTAAGTAGCTTTGGATAAAAGCGTCAGCTAAATGAAATGTAATGTAAAGTTTTCACCCTGTGTTCAAAAGGAAATACTTGCCTGATGGTGGCTCTTGTTGAAAGGTCATATATTTATCATGAACACCGGATTAATCCTCTGGGGACCATTAATATCTAAAAACAGCTTCCATAAGAGTACGACTCCTTTTTTTTCATGCAGGGGCCACCAATAAATATTCCTGCCCCCACTAAAATGTTAAGTTTGCGAGCAAAAACACTCTGAGATCAAAGAGTTGCAACATTTTTGCAATAATCCAGCAGATAGTTTTGAAGATATCTTGCTGTTGACTAAAGTATTTATCAGACACACTTAACGCCCCCTCCACCATTCTTACATCTGTACAATAAGGCTTTTAACAGAATATCCTGTGAAAAGCCTGCATAGCCACGGTTTAGAGGGATATGTGTAAAGTTCTAGGACATCATGTAGCTTAAGAGCATCGTATATTAAAGGCAGGAGTGCACTCCTTTAGTTAAGTGTGTTATGTAATCAACTTTTCCAACTTCTATAACCTCAAATGCATTAAAATAAAAGGGTTGCGGGAAACTCTGACCATGAACCAGACACTTAAACAGACACCTGTTCTCACAGAATCCACTCTCGAAGTTAATCCTGAACCTTTTCCACCTGTTTAATTAACACTGCTGGTAATTACACACAATCCTATAGACTCACCAGGGAAAGGACAAATTTAATACAGGCGGCGGTGACTGTAATACGATGATGTAATTCATCGTACTGACACAGCTGTGGCCTCAACAGGGTATTTAACTGTTGCAAATGGGGGTGGGGGGGCCTAAACTAAACTTTTAAAGAAATGGTTACCTGGGGGGGGGGGGGGGGGGGGGGGGGTGTGTGTGAGCTGGCCGACAGAGGAGAAGAATAGCAAAGTCGTAATATTCCCACATATGACCTCATTAACATAAAAGCTACCCAGGAACAGACAGGCACTCGATGTGGCACAGTGAGAGCGCTGCAATATTAGGAGGCGCACAAATTGCTACATACAATTTGAATAGGGGGCTGGGGAGAGCAGGGTGACAGGAGCATAAAGAGCTCTTACTGTAGCTCGCAAACAAAATGAGCTGAAGTGTAATTATCTATCAAGTGTATAATGTGTCCGCTGGAACTGCACTGATTGACTCCACCGGGCTCTGCTGCAACTGGATGGATGCGATTGTGATCGATCTCCTGCTTCCTCTGATGAAATCATGCATTCATTGCCATCTTCAGTGTCCTTGTTTGACAGATTAGGAATTATTTAATAACCAGCGCCTTTGAGATTACACACTCGTTTTGATGTCTAATCTGTCATCAGTGTGCGGTGGCCGTGCAGATTTTTGGGACGTGGGTGTTACCGCTGTAGCCATGCAGACATCATGCAGCATTATAGATGGGGACATGTTCATGCTCCTGAAGGCCCCCGTCATTGTTGTCACATCATGTTTGCAAAGGTTGCTCAAGGAAAGAACAGAGATAGAAAGGGGAGAATAAACTCTACTAGATAAGGTAAGATTAAATAGGATAGGATACGATACAATGTGATATGATTTGATATGCAACACTATGCCACGCTAGTGGGAAATTTATTCAACTTTTTATATATAGAATGAGAACACAACATATAGTTGCAGTATTGCATGTATAACTTGTAGAGATTTGTTTTGGTGTATCACAGGGGAGTAAACAGAATAGATGGATAGAAGCCCACTGTTATTAAGTCAGAGATGATTATTAAAAGACATTATGAGTCTGATCTGTGTTTATACGATTACAGGCTCAAATCCTGAATTTGAAAGAAGGTGTGACAGCAAACCAGAAGCCTCCATAGAGAGCACTCTAATCAGGGGGGAAATGAAACAGGAGAAAAAAAGATTCCATCGCTAAATGTCAGATGGTGCTAATAAGGGGAGCTTTTTATCCTTTGTTGATCTGGTGTGTGCAAGTGTGTGTGTACTTGAGCCGGTGTGTGTATGTGTGTTGGTTTAAAGGAAGGTAGTTTAAACAAGCACAAAGGGAGGATTTTTCCACCACTCGAAATAACGACGGAAGCAGCGTCCTTGGTCCAGTGTCATTACAGCAATGTGCATTTGAAAGGAAATAAATTAATTAATTTCAGGCAGTTGGCACACTCTCGCAAATGTAACTGTTCATCTATTTGTTTTTGTTTTTTCCTTTCGAAAGAGCAGTATGTGTCGCCGCTAATGGGCTTCATCCCTCGATGCCTGAGTAAATAACTCCTGCAAAACGAAAAGCTGGGCCGTTTTGACTCAATACACATAATACACACATCCCGCTGCCGCCCTTGCCACCTTTTTTCTGTCCTCTCAGCGATCCTGCAGCCACGCATGCCTGGTTTTAGAGATTGTTTCTGTGCCTGTGTGCGAAACCAGAATAGACCACAATAGGCCTGTGTCACACCGAGTCGGAGCCTCCAGTACCTTTGCTATAAATTCTTGACAGTAGGAGGAGTCACGTTCATTTAAGAGCGCTTTAGAGATGTCCTCCCCTCCCAACCACCACCACCACCCACCACCCACCACCCACACCTACTGTACCTCTTGGGGGAAGAGGGACGAGGAGAGAGAGCGGGGTGGGAGGGGTGGGAGGGGTGGAGGGAGATCGAGGCAAGAAAAACAAATCAAGAGCCATAAGCTCCTTGAAATTAGCTTGTTGAGGTGTGAGAAACGGAGAGAGGGAGGTAAAAGATATCTACAACAAAGACGAGGGAGGAGGGGGGGGGGGGGGGGGGGGCCTGGAGAAGAAGGACTTGAGAGAAATTCTCCAGCTCGGTGTCTGTAACGAGAAGAGGTGAGTCTGACAGTTCCCTCCCAGCGCTCAGCACTGACTGGAGTCGGAGGACTACATTTTTTTTGTTTTTCTTTTCTCCCCACGAGGAGAGAATTCCCCATAGGAAACTCAGACAAGACACAGCAACTGGTAGGAGGCGTCCAAACCAGGTGAAAGAAGCACGAGAGTGCCAAAAGAGATGGAAGCGAAGTCCAAGAAGCATCGATTTAGAAAGGGTCGGAGTGCCACCTTCAGCATCGATGGCTTCAACATCACCATAGGTAAGAAAGGAACCGGGGGTAGGGTACAGGCAGAGTGTGAGGTGAGGTGAAGTGTCTTTGCATGAGAGCTGGATGCGTGAAAATGACGCGCGCGTGTGTGAAGCAGTGCCGGGAGACATTTCACAGCAGAACATAGCTCACATTTCAGCCTCTGCACAACTCAACCCATTAATCCATTCTGCTGAAGTTGATGCTTGCCCCTGTAATGCACCTACACCATGGAAACAAGGAGGCTTCAGACTGAGGCTCCGTGCACCTGACGTCACCCGGAGTTCATTCCATTGTCTTGACAACCGGAGTGTTGATGAACTTAAGTGCCTCTTGCCTTGTTTTCCCCCTTTGTCATTTTTTGTCTTGCTCTTGTGAGAACCGATGGGAGCGAGCGTGAAAATAGATCAATGTGCAGATGTCGTGTGCAGCAGACATTAGAGTTACTGTGTCCTCAGTTCACTACAACTTGTTCCACCACTTTGTTGTGTACAAACAGAACCAGTGGACAAGTTCTGATAATAGACAAAATGTGAGTCCAAAAGTGAAAAGTTTACTTTTAACAGTGTTAAGACAATATACTGTATACTATATATTTCTATATGTATGTATAATACTGTGAAATGCATTTGCAGATCCAAGGAAGAAAACAGTTGCTGCACGTTTTACCTCACCCTGTTCTAGTTTCCTTTCATACAAGTGTAAAATTTCAGTTTATATTAACCTTTGAATTATGTTTGTGTTGAAGATGAAGCAGGGCTTCAATATATTTTATTTATTCATTAACTTTAAATGGAGGTCTGTGCTCTCCTGAGTGACATTTTAGTCTCATACCTTTTTAATATATATTGTGGAGTTTGTTAAAGCTCTACTTCTACATCTTTATGTTAAAAGTAGGCCAGATGACCAGTGTTGAACTCATCCACTTGAGAACCTCACCTCACCTACAGAGTGTTTTGGCCTCTTTCTGCTCGTTGTGTTTGTTTTGCAGCCCACAACTTTGGTTCCCTGGCACTGCTCTTATTGACCTATTCTTTGTCAGATGTAGTAGGCAGCTGCTTTTTCAGCAACCAGGCTCCAAAAATACCCACGCAGCATTGCCTGACTGCAGTGAACATAACATGAGGAGATTGCGAGGATAGAGGAGAGTTTAGCTGCTAAAGATCCAGACGTTTCCCTCAGGAGACTGGAGGAGACTGGAAATAAGCTGATTATAATATAATAATGTATTTAGGAGATGTTGTGTTTACGGGTAAAGTCACTACAAGAAAACAGCAAAAAAAAAAAAAAAGTGGATGTTGCAGAGTGATTTTTCTCATGTTAAATTGCAAAAAATAAGAATAAATATTTCAGACAGAATAAATCCCCTTAAGTGTGCAAGAATTTAATCTTGAATATTATAATCACAATATTTGGAAAACAGCCCAACATAACTTCTCTATATTGGTTTAGTCAGAGAACAACTTGCTTAAGGATACATGCATTTCACCAGAGTTTAAACTGTGAGCTCAGTGATGTTGTTATTGCATCACCTGGCACATGCCATCCATATCTGGATGATAGAAGAGGGAAAGTTTCGGGTTCGGGACACAAAAACAGGAAGAGTGACGGCCACATTAAATTCCATGTGTCTTTTTTTTTTAAAAGCACTGAGAGCAGCCCTAAAAGATATGACCCCACAGAAAATAGACTTTGGATTTTTTTCCACCTGCACAGACACATCCTGTTGCCTGCAAAAACCTGCCTGGGTCACATGTGGCCTATCTCAGAGCCTTTGTAGTACCCACAAGTATGGCAGTTGTCATGGTAACCTACAATTGTCACAATCAATTGCTCAGTAGGCCAAGGTTTCTGTGCGCACTGGGTTTTGCCAATCACCTCCTCTGAAGCGTGGCTCCTAAGCACTGGTACTTCATTGCCTGGCTGGACACCTTGTGTTCACTCCTTTATTAAACAGGGAGCTTCGACTGCAGCTGGCAGCCTCTGCTGGGATTCCAGCCGAGGCGTTTTGTGGCGTGTAATGCTCGTTAGCTCTGTCGTGTTTGTGTTGATGTTACAAGGCTTTGACTTTTCAGCTCAGAGGGGGACACGCTCTTTGTGTAGACATGTCATTATGCTGTGTTTTCTTTTAGTTTTTCATCACATCTTTTCCTCTTAAATGTCATTTTGTTTCATCTTTTTAGTTTTTTTTCTGTCACTTACTTTGAGCAACAATCTGCATAAAAGATGATTATTCTTTAGTTTATGCCTGAGCTCATTTTAAACAGAGCACGTCTCAATTGAAAACAACAGTTGTAATTACTGACAAGCTCTTTTGTACATTGCATTTCCTAATTGATCTCATTGTACACCCTCGATTTGCAGTTTTTTAGCTGTGAAATATTCTTCAACAAGTCTTTGTAAAATCCAGAAATATGTGTAAAAATACACAGCATCCTTTATTCTCCCCTAAAAGTCTTCTTCATTCTAAAGTCAGGATTGATGATCTTAAACAAATAGAATATATATATATATAATTCCAATATCTATAACTACGACGTAAGTAAGGCTGAATGAAACCTTTGACCATTTACTTAGTTATTTTAATCTCTATCTATATAACGTTAACTCTCACTTTCGGTCCTCTCTCTCGTTTGTTTGAGGATTCAAGAACAAGAACCATTGTCAGTTGAGCGTTAATAAAACAATTTGCTCTGTGAGAGGAGGAGCAGAGCTTCTTATTTCACTCCAGTGGAGCAAAACATATTAATGAATGTGTATTCACAATATAGACATATCGTACATTTTGGTAAAAAACAAAACACATTGGCGTGATGTTGTTGTGGAAAAATAACACTGACAGTGGCATCACCAAGGTAACAGCTGTACAAGTGTAATGCAACCTGTTGACATTTACATGCTTTCAAAAAGATAAAGTAGTGTGAGGTTATGCTAAGAGGTAAGATAAGGGTTAAATAAATAAAACAAACCATATTCTTTAGAGATGTTCTCAGCTTAAATCCAAACACGTATAACCCCCGAGTTTATGGAAAAGGGAAAAAGATGGATTTTGTCATAAAATAGAAAGTGAGACATTTGTAAAATGTACTTCATTACCTGTCTGTCATCCTGGCCTCCCAGAATCCCTTTGGGGCAGAGGATCTGGAACGTTTTGAATCGTGTTCATCTTTCAAAAGTTATTGATGCTTTAATTTACTGTACATGCAGGATTGTTGTTGTGAGCCTAAATCAAACATTATTGGTTGTATTAATCACAGAAAGATGATGTTGGGTCTACATCCTCTGTCAGGGAGCAGTGAGTGCTACAATCATGCAGTGAGTGGGTAAGGCTACGTCCTGAAGCCTCTTATCTCTGTTTATCCCACAAACGCCAGCGTCCTCGAGCAGAGCGTGGCATCATCGTGAGGAGGAGGAGGGTCCGCCCACCTCCACGGCCGAATTTAACACAATAACTTGCTCACTGTGAGAGACAGAATATAAATGAGTGACTGCAGAAAGGAAAATGTTTGTACTTGAAGGTCAGTGTTTTCAGCTCCTGCACTTCCTCTAAAGTGTCATTCACAAACACAAATGGAAAAGGCAAAAGGAACAACAATAGAGAAAACTATAAATATGTACCAAAGGTCAAACTGTAGGAGCCCCGATAGCCCCGGTAAACATGCTGTTGTGTAAAGTAAACACATCATTTCCAAGAACAAATAAAACCCGAAGAATACTGTGATTTTGTGGGAAACAGCTTTTTCTTTCACGGATCGACAGGATGGGGTGGGATGGGGGGGGGGGCTCTCAGGGTCATCACAGATCACATGACTTTTCCAGGACGGTCCTGAAACTCCACAGGCTGCGGAGCTAAGCCTCGAGTCTGCAGATGTTCATCTATATCCTGGATTCAGTCCCACTGTGGGCCAGGTCTGGGTCCTAAGCAGGGGCAGCGACCCCTGATTGCTAATTAGTCAAAGTCAACTTTATTGTCAATCCTGCCATGTGGACAGGACGGAAATGCAGTTTCTACCTAATCCGTGGTTAAAAGTACACATACAAGCACTCAATATATATCAACATTCAACTTGCGGAGCACAAGTATAAAAATAAAATCATTGACTGATAGTAGAAAGTACAGAGAAGTAAAAATACATAAAAGAGAAGTACAAACAAAATACAGACCAACACAATCAGCATCCCTGAGACTGTTAAATAATGTGCAGTATAAAAACCAGAACCTGTGGCACAGTGCAATATGTATGTATGTGCACAGTAATCTTTAACAATGTTACTCCAAACATAGTTTCACTGTATCAGAACAGAGACTTTTGTGCAGTGTCAGTAACCTGGTGTGCGTTTGTCTTCCTCTCAGCCAACAGCAGTAAGTCAGCGTAGTCTCCTGAAGCTGCGGCTCAGTTATACGTTCAACAAGCAGTTCATTCAGAGATGCTGCTCCCCTCATCCCCTCACCTGTTATTTTCAGACTCAGTCATTATGCTGTTAGATTGAACGTCTCTCTCCCCCCTGCCCCTCCGGCCCCCACAGCAGTTTTCTGTGAACTCTACTTGCCGGGGTGCTGTGTTAGGTGGGCAGAGGTTCCTGCAGGGCACCGGTCTCTGAAGTGACAGCAACAATTATAGTACTTTCACAATGGCTTACATCGCACTTTGAGGCAATTCTGTGGTTTAATGGAAGAGTAAGTGACTCTGCACAAGGTTCACCTCCTCTATTATTGAGAAATGAGAAGACATAAAAACAGACATGCAGAAGAAACGTGTACATATGAAAGG
Source organism: Verasper variegatus (assembly GCA_026259375.1). Lineage (NCBI taxonomy): Eukaryota > Metazoa > Chordata > Actinopteri > Pleuronectiformes > Pleuronectidae > Verasper > Verasper variegatus. The sequence continues at coordinate 6,194,357 of CM048053.1, forward strand.
AAATAAATGGTAAGGCCAGTGAGCGCAGCATATGGAGGGTCACATTACGATGTGGGATTATGCATGTGACTAAGATGTGGAGGAAAATGTGGCAGATACCACAAACATTAAGACGAAATATGGGAAACAAACGAACTCCAAAACATAAGATGGATTGAAAACATTTTCTGACATCGCTTGATTCTCTCCCGTCCTTTTCTTCCTTCAGTGGCAAATGAAGATGCAGAGAGCTCCAGCAGACCACAGGCCAGTTTTTCACGTGAGTGTCATTCTACATCAGTTATACTTCATTATTTGCCACCTCACTAAACTCATTCAAGTCAAATCAGTCCACATTTTTCGAGCTAAGCAGTGAGTCAATGGGATATTTGCTGTTGAGACCTTTTGCAGCATTAAGTCATTTAAAATGTATAATGGTTTCTTCTCTGACCCAAACCTCATCCTTTCACCAAGTTTTGTAGTTCATCCATCTTGTAGTTTTTGTGTATTCCTGCTAACAAACAATCGCAGATGAAAAGATATCCTGCTTGGAGGATGTAAAAATGGCTGTGATCTGATGAAGGTCGATAAAACCCTCCTCTATGGCAAAGTCTACTCGTTGCAGTGGTTGTATTACTTCTCAAGACAAACTAGTATTGACAACATACATCCACAAGGGGGCAGCATTATCAAGGCTCTTAATTCTCTTTCCCCCCCAGTGAGATTCTGAATAGTATGTAATTTGTCTTAATTGTATTTTTTTGTTAAAAGTAAAGCTTGATTCACGACCTTATACAAAAAGACAGAAACACAAATGAGACTTTGCTTTTTGTTTTTTCTTTTGTATGCAGGCTCAAAGTCCCAGAGTGCCTTGTGGAACGCTATCACCGCAGGGATGGGGATCAAAGGCAAAGAACAGAAGCCCCCCCTGAACGACCTGCGAAGTCCTGAAGAGATTCTGGCCGACGAGCTTCCCTCCGCAGATCAACCCGACGCCACAGAGAAGACAGCCATCAGGTTTGCCGACGATCAAACCACAGAAAAGCAAATGGTTATGGTTTATTATGCGTTCCGTGTCATAGAGTGAATCCAGGGTCGGGCCATTGACAGCCTTGTCCGGCTCATTATCTCCTACAGGTGTAATTTGCATACTGTCGATAAGGCTCTTCAGCAGAACACAGGGAGGAAACGAGGCAACATACACAATAAGGCAGTATTATTCTGCACTGCGTATATGTTTTGACTCTGATTAATGCATACTTTATTAAGTTGGCAAGATTAGAACCTCTGCTTATTTTCTATGAAGAGGATAATCATCTGTGTCTGACATTTAGTACAAACACACACACACACACACACACACACACACACACACACACACACACACAGAGTGGTAATTGCTATGTACGGCTGCTGACCTCAAGGGATGTGGGCATGATTGATTCCACCTTGATAACAAGGACTTCAAACCACCATTAACATAATTTGTTGTCACTTTTAGAATATTGAACGTCTTTTAATGCCTGATTCCAATTAACCTTGATGGCTCCGGAGGCTGTTACAAATGCCGCAGGTGGCGAGAAATGATCATTTGTCAGAGGATGCTAAGAATGGTCCTGGTGCGCAATAGCAACCTTTTGATTGTATGCAAAATAGACAGGGAGTTATGGGAAGCTGATCTGTTCAATTCTTGTTTGAACATATTTGTGTTGCAAGCCTTCGCAGAGACTCCCTACGAGGTTGTGGAATCTCATCATGACTTGTTCGTCTCGTTTAGTTTTTTCACTTCACAGTAACACGTGCTTCTCCTCTGGTGTTTCTCTGTGATGTATCAAATTACAGTGTAGTTGTTCTCAGCTATAGTCGTCTCCCCCCCACCCCCCCCGAACACAGAATTATTTCTCTTTTCCAGAGTCACACGGTGACAAAGAGAAAGTGATTTTCCACTTGACTGGGCACAGCCTGTTCCCTCATTTAAAAGCCACAGCTCAGATTTGGAAGAAAAACAAAGGCAGCTCAGGGCAGCTAAAAGCCCCCTCGTCTTCCTCAGAGGAAACAGGTCATTTGTCCGCAGAGACACGGGCTGATGTTAGTGTCTTTTATCAAGTTCAGCTTGAATCAGAGCCCGGGAACAAATGCCAACCATGAGCTGAATGCTGCTCAGTCTGCGGCTGAGGCTGAAAAACTTGTATTAATGTCGACTGACCTGCAAGTAATGATTCATTTCAGTTCCCCAAACAGTTTGATTAAAGGAAAAATATCATAAAACACAAGAAATTGTTTTATGTTTATTAAAGGAATTCGACGTGTGGAATAGGGTTTGCACCTGTTGAATTTGGGGATATACAGTTAGAGCGTATATGGCTCATTGTAGTTATGGACCACATGGCTCACATTTACCTGGCAAGCCATCTTCGTCTGGGAAGTCCCACAAAGGTCAAGTGAAGTCTCCGGACACAACAGTGGTTAAGAGAGGGCAAATCCACACAGAGTTGTATGGATCTACAAGTGAATGACAAATGGTTCGATTATGGTACAGGGTGATTAAACGACTGCGGAACTCGGAGCAATCCATAAAATTATGTAACCACAGTGTCACCTCCGAGGCCAGAGCTGGCTGTTATCCTCCAGGCGATGATAATTCGATTTTATTGGAGAATGGAGAGGGGGATCACATGATGCGTAGCGGGGCAGGATGAGAGTGATGGCAGAGTTAAAGGACAGGAGGTATACGGGCCTGACGTTAACTGGGGTGGAATGAAAATAGGGTGGAAATTAGTCTTTTTAAAAGCGCTGTTTTGATTAATCTCCAGTTGATTTAATTTCAGTATCTTTTTTCGTGTCCCTCGAAGCTGCTTGACTGTTCTACATTCAGATCCTCTGAACGGTGCTTGACACTTCACATACACAACAATTGGTGACATTTTTTTCCGATCTCAGCTGCTGTTAAAACACAGTTAAGTGCACGCTTAGTCACAGAGTGCGGGGTTAGAAAATAATATGGAGCTGTTAGTGTATAAGAACACGCTGACTCATCTGTGTGGCCGGTGTTGTGCTGTTATGTCTTCTCATTAGGGAAGCTGTAAGTATTTTGAATGGACTATGAGGTGGATTCATTCAGACGTTGAAACCAGTAATTTTATTAATGGTATTGTTGTATAAAGAGAGTTGTGTAATTGTTTTCCCTGAAGTCCACAAACGCCTACAATGTGCCACTTGTAGCCTCACTTCTAGTCACCACACTACCGCTACTACACCACACAGCTGGCAGTTTGTCACATTATGGGATGATCAGATCCCAGCTTGTGTCCAGATGTCCACTACTTACCTGACTCTGTGGCTCTTCTCTTTTGAGCCGCCCCTGCTGCATGTGTGGCAAACAAACAGGCTATGAATCTCCTGCATCCAACCTCCACTGGGAAACACCTTGCTCTCCATCCAGTCGGCTGACAGGTGTTGACCTGTGTACCCGGAGAGCTTCCTGTCAGTCCTGACTTTCAGCTCCAGCAGCCACAGCTTGTTAGGTGGACTCAGTGGATTCATGGCTGCGGCTGCACTGTGGACTGGTCAAGGTCACCCAACAGCTGCCAATCACTCACCCTTGATTTGCAGATGATCTTTTGGTGGGTTTTGGTTTTTCCTCACCCCTACCAAAGGCAATGGCTTGTTTGGAAGCTTTGTTTTTCACAACCTAATTCTGTACTGTCCCTTTCCAAGTGTCTTTGTGCAGCGGCTGAGGATGTGATCCAAGGTTCCTAGCTTGGAGCACAGTGGAAATTAGGTTTTGCCCCATATGTACAAACTAGATGTGTTTTAAAAGCACCTTCATGAGAAATCTTGTGTGTATTCCTTTACCTAATGTTTTTAACATTTGGAATTTGTTTCTCAGACAGAGATTGAAACAGTACCATCCAAAACAATTACACAAACAGACGTGAAAAGTCTGAATCATCAGATAGAGAGATGTTCAAACGGGCAGTCGCACATGCAGCTCCTCCGTGGTCAGCAGTGTGATTTATTCACTGGTTAATTGGATGCAGTGTGCCGCTGTGAACTTTGCAGCTGATTAAGGCGGCTGTCTCCTCCGTGGCAGCCGGCAGTTTTGGAGCGTGACCCCTCCTTTGGGCTGCAGCCGCAGGTTCACAGACCCCCACTGCCATCCCTTGTGCCGCAACAACCTCCATCACTAGCTTCACTAGTCGGCTAATGAGGCTCCACTGCCGGGTGTGACACTGGCTCACGGAGGCACATGGGCTAATGGCGGAGCTATTCATTAAAATGACTGAAGTGTAACCTTACAGTTCTGATGTTCAAGAGCTGCAATGTTGCTGTTCGCCTCGTGATGCCATGTATTCATAGATCCACTATGAACCAGTATAAATCAACAAGAAGCGAAACAAATGCAGTTTGGTGTTACATAAAAATTGTATAAAGCCTTTGACCTTTGCTTCGATCGATATGTTTGTTTTTGTTTATCCCCCATCTGCCTACAACTTGTCAATAAGAAAAAAGAAGTCTTTGGTTTTTGTTTGAAGAAAATAGATGAACAGAAACACGTTGGGTTTCTTTGTACACCCATGATGTGAAGAGTCCTTTCCTTGTAGGCTTTGCACACACATCTTATTGTTGCTTGGAGGGGATGTGGAGGTGGTGGTCAGCAGCAGTATGTTGTCTCCGCGGCATTAATTAGGTGCGCTGTTTGTCAGGTTGAGCCATGTGAGTTACTGTGTCTCTGCCGTTTCCTGAGCCTTGACCCTGGAGGGAACTCTTGGACAGGAAATCACCTTTTTTATGGCATGTCAGCAAAGAAACCCAATTCAAATGAGAAATTATGCATCAAGACATAATCACTTGTATCGACTATTGAATGTTGAATAGCTCTAAAAAGATTGATTGAGCCATGTAACCCTTTTTAAAACCATTGCATGAACTATATATTTGATAGTCAAGTCTAAATTAGAGCTCAAGGGACATTTTTGATACTGACAGTGACTCAAATGGCTTTACAATTAGTGCAACACCCGACTCGAGAGCTATTTATACCTGTAAGCTGCTATTTGTCTGGCTGGTAACCAGTAGAGGTAAACCAGGGGCGAGTGAGGACATTGCAGTAATAAGTCAAAGTGACTGAAGCAGATCTAAGAGTTAATATTGTGACATGGCTACAAAGAGATGCTAATGATGACCAGTCTCGGCTGAATCAGTGGTAGTTTAAATAGTTTTTTGTGTGATAACATATTGACCATGACGTTTTAAAATGTTATAGGGTTGCAGTCAGATCAATAAGACTAAGACTGTTATGGTTTTCGTTGCTTTGAGCTACAAGCTAACATGTGCAGAAGCCGGACGTCTGACCTGTAGGTGGTGCTACATTAGATGTCAGGCAATCATCTCGATAATCATCTTAAAAAGGGTTGAGCCAAATGAGGAGGCTGTTGAGATTTTGAAAACTTGATATATTATACATAAATAAATTGTCGTAAAACTTGCTACATAGTGTTTAACAGTCTACTACAGGCTTGCTTTACATGCAACATACTTCAGTGTCTAAAAAACAATCATTATATTAGCTACAGTGACAGTTTAGAACCTTTATAACCACAGGGCTATAAGAGAAGGCCTTGTTTAAATTGCCTCTATTCTACTCAAGCCTGATTGCCACCCTCAGTTCAGCAGCTGCATGCATCACACTTGACCTATGGGAATCTCTCTTAGGGATGAAGTAATAGGAACTTTCTCTTCTGGGGTATTTTTCCACCTCCATCATTCTCCAAATAAATATAGCTTGATGGCCGCATGCCCTCAATTTCTCCCACCCATCCTTCCATCTCCAGTACATCCAATACAAAGGGAGAAATTAAGTATAGATGGGGAATCGTATTTTATGATAGATGATCTTCAGCAAAATGCAATGTCATTACCGCTGAGGCGATTGCTATTTTGATGCATAGATATCCTTATCGAACCGCCAGGAAATTTAAATGAGATCTGAATTTTTCATGTACCTCCAAATGGCCGGCGCTCTTAATGTCTTGATTTCGATGTGTGAGCTTTGAGGGAGCCCAAGCTCAGTGGCAAGAATACCTCAGCAGCGCGTAATTTCCAGCGGGTCCCTCCGTCATAGTCATGCGAACGAGTCATTTTCATCGGACTTGATTCATTAGGTCTTTTTTGTGAGCAGTTGTTGTGATATTAATTAGTCGGGCACGTATTTTGATTATTATCATGTGTACGAACATGTTTTTGGCTCTTTTACTGGTTCATCTGTCTTGAAACTGAATAAAATGTGTAAGTCTCATTCAGTTTTTTCAAAAGTCAAAAAGCAAAGCCTTTATTCACATTCTTCAGTGTTTTCATCTCCACGTTTGATATGCGAGTGTTACCATGTGACTACAGTGATGAATGTATTTGCTGTGTTTGGACCCTTCAGACTGCTAATTACTCTGTTTTCCACTCAGATTCTGTACGGTGTACAATTTGTAAATGAGCGACAAGTAAAAGACTGCAGTGTATTCCTAATATTTCATCGCATTCCCTGCATGGTTGTAATTGTGTCCTCTCAGTTGGGCCTTTTCCCCGCAAGGTGTTTCATTCATCAGCCGGCAATGTAATTAAAATATTCTGAGATTCCTTTGGTACAAAAGCTGGAGGCCACATCTCTCTGCCCAAGCTACATTCTTGTTCCTGCTATTTCACAAATAAAGTGAATGTGGGATGTTATAAATATTTTCTGTTTAAGACTTTAGATTCATACTCAAGCCTCTTGTTCTAATCTTTTATTGAGAGTTGTGAGACAAATACAAACTTCAGGATAGGGACCTTTTGTTGGTCAAAGATAGTGATGATTCAGCCACGATTCCTCACAATATTCATACAAAGTTTGCAATCAGTGCAGGAAGAAATGCAGCCTTGATGTTGTGGGGCAGAGCAGTGAGGGTGAGGAGGTCTGGGTGGTGAACGCCTGTGGAGAATATTACGCAGGAAAGAAACCAGAGTGGGCATCCTGTCAGATCCTGTCCTGGCACTTACTGTTTCTGCTTTCCTGCTTACTGTTTTTCTTCAACCTTGACCAAGCGTACTTGAAACAAATTGTTTTCTAAGCTTTGTTTATTGTGTTTCTCCTCCTGGCATCGAAGGCTCACGGTGTCAATCATAGAAACGAGCAAAACAAGTGAATGGAAAGAAAAGCTGGTGAGAGACAAATGGAGCCTACTTTCTAACCTCCAATCAATGCATGAAACTAGAACTAGCACTAAAATACATTCGTATACATTCCTCCGCCAAGGTCCAACACCAACACACATACATAGATATTTCTTTTCATGAAGATCCATAAATTATTTCCTGGGACATTAGTAAAAAATTTAATATAATTCCTGGATCCACCACCTTGTTCAGAGTTGGGCCAAAATTGTATGCGTTCTTTCTTTTCCCCATATCCCGTCCTTGTTGTGGAAATCCTTTCAGTATTGCTGCTGAAAAAACAAACAAACCAACAAACGGACCGGGGCAAAAACATGATGATGGTTATAAATGTGGACGTAGGATTGGAAGTTTGTGAAATGTGGTGATGACTTGCATGTATCCAGGTAAACGCAGCTACTGTAAACTACTGCTTCTTACTTTGTTTTTTCCTTTTCCTGGGTAAACATTCACATTGACCTTCCTGCTCCTTGCCGTGTTTTTGACAGAAACTTTCTCACCAGGCTCGACCTTGTTCGGTGACACACTTACACATACAGATGACAGGATGCGTCAGGTCCCTGGGGTGTAAACCTGTGAAGTTACTCTCGTGGTTTCCCCTCGAGTTGACCTGTCAGCTCTGCCCTGGGGGCCAGCATACCTCCACAAAAGAGAGAGAGAGAGAGAGAGAGAGAAAAATAACACTGACACATTGATGAAGAGTGGATGGAAGAAAGCAGCCAGAAAGAGAAAAGAAAGTGAAAGGCGTAGACGGAAAAAAAAAAAGAAAGGAGAAAGAGACACAGATAAGTGCGCCTTTGAAGAGAACATCAGCAGGCGTCATGGCACTCAGGCAAACCTTTCTCCTCCCTCTGTACGGTGGCCCCATCTCAGTAGATGAAAGCAGGAGCCTCTTTGAGGTGGTGCCCTGGCATTATCCCTGCATCCTGCATCAAGTAATTGAAAGGCCCGAGTGTATGGTAGGGGGCTCAGGGGAAAGGGGAGAGGCACCAGGCTGAGTCATCCCTGTAACTTTTGGACTGGCAGACAGTGAGGAGAGAGCAGCGTTTCCTCAGGCCCCAAGAACTGTTCATGTTATCACCTTCACACTTATTTACTGTTTAGGGCCCAGTGTCGAATTTAGTGTGACTCAGAAAACGCGATGTGTTCACTATCAATAAACTTTGAATAAAAAGGCGACAGGAGTTCTGTGGCGGCGGCGGCTGGGTCACATGAATCGCGATCAACATTGCAGGTGAACATCTTCCAAACAGCCCATTCCAAACAGGCAGTAGTAATATAATATTTTTTCAGGCTGACAAGGAACCAGATATGTTGAATGCACCCCCCCCCCCCCCCAGGCAGCTGGCCTCTCAGTATTAACATGTTTATTACACAATTTATTGAGAACAAGACGAATGAATACTAAGCTCCGACTGTTAGAGTCGCTGATTGAGCTCTTAGTATGGAAGGAGTATAACACATAATATATGCAGGACCTGGCGAGTAGTGATGGTTTATATAGCTCATAAAAGGGTCTTAATTTCCAAACTGGCCTGCTGCCAAGTTATCTGACCAAATGAAGCAGGAAGGACATTCTTGGTTGTAAAAATGTAGAGGACAACCCCATGATACTTGGATGCTGCTGTGAGCCGTGTGTATGTTATAATAAAACCGACAGGATAGTAGTGTGTGTGTTGCAATGCTTTTATTTGAGGGGGGGTTGGGAGCGGTCCTGAATACGATGGATCAGCGTAATCTCGGACAAATCAGTGTCGATGCCCTGTCTGCTCTCTATTTAATCCTCCCTGCAGTGAGACTTAATGTTTCACAGCAAATGTATGATCTGCATTGTGTGAGACGAGCACATTGTCACATTGTCACATTGTCACATTTTCACCTTTGATGAAGTCTGTGTTTGTTCCATGTCGTTCACCTTTCACACAAATTGTATGTGAAGTGAAGAAAAGGGGACAAGAAGCTGTGTCATGTCTCACAGGAAGAGATCCAGAAAGGTTTTCAGGAGCTGGAGCACTCACACCTTCGTCATCTCTCCCCCTAAAGGTCTCGTCCTCCTGTTCCTCTCCGTCCCCGCTCGCCGTCCTCCCTCGCTCCCTCTGCTTTTAAATATTTCTTTCCTTCCAGTGGATGACACAGAACATGGTTTCTCATTATCAGGCAGACTCCTCCCTCTCTTTGACTGCTGGGGTTTCTCCTCCCTCCCTCTTGTGCGGAGTGGCTCGGCAGTGAGCGTTAATCCCGGCTTGTGCTGCCCTGCCGTCTGCATCCCGTCGTTGCTGGGAGAGCATGGCATGGCTCCAGGACCCCAGTCCTCACACAGGAGAGAAGTGAACGAGTGAGAGAGAGAGAGAGAGAGGGAGGGAGGGGGAGAGAGAGAGGGAGAGAGAGAGAGAGAGAGGGAGAGCGGAAAGAGGTGCAGTTGGGTTGTTTCACTACTGTCACAGCTACTTGTGCGCTGCCCCTGCACTGTTACTGAGTTCCAGTCACACACTCTCTCACACATAAACAAGAGAGGGGGGGGGGGAAGAGAGAGAAAAAGGAAAGGATGACGGCCGTTCTGTCGCAGCTTTGGGTGCAAATGTGATTGAAGAAATATCCTGGGTTCCAGCACATCATCGCAACCTCGCTCTGCTTGTTGCGTCTTCCTCACCGCTCTCACTTAGGAGGGATTAAACTTTTTTATTTATTTTTTGTTGATCTCTTGTTGGCACATCCGGAACTCTGAGAGTCTCTGACATGGAGTCTCCCACCAAAGAGATCGAGGAGTTTGAAAGCACATCCCTGAAGTACCTCCAGCCGGAACAGATTGAAAAGATTTGGCTCCGGCTCCGGGGACTGTGAGTATACATCCACTTTTACTCTTTTCAACAAGTGTGAAGGAATTTTGTGTGTGTGTGTGTGTGTGTGTGTGTGTGTGTGTGTGTGTGTGTGTGTGTGTGACACACTGTATGTGAATTTATCTGTAAATATTTATCACAGACAAATTCAGATAAAGCCCTACATGGGCGATAACTTTGTTCACCTGATCGTAATATTCATTTTGTTTACTGTGTGTGTGTGTGTACATGTCATTCTATGGTTGCAAGGACAAATTGGTTATTGGGACATTTTTGCTGATCGCCACAACTTCAGAGGGCTGCTTCAGGATCAAGACTAGTTTTATGTTGGGGTTGGGGTAAGGGTTGGAGGTAAGGTATATATAGAGAGGTCATAGAGAGAGAGAGAGAAACTGGTGTGAGAGGAGAATAGACTGTATATAGACCCACAGGAGTAAGAGAAAAACACAGAGATGGAGGTATTTGCTCAAACCAATCAGAGCAGCTCTGAGCTACTTCCTTTGTGAAGAGAAGGAAAGCACATCAGAAGTGAAGTGGTGACCATGGAGGAGAAAGAACGGAGGGTTACTCACACTTGCAGCCTTGATGTAGAAAAACATTGTTTGTTATTGTCACTTTAATGTTTTTTACTAAACTGGTTTTGCCGCTGTTCTCATAAGCAAACAGATGTTGATGCCATTTCTATCTCAACAACAACACACTTGTTGTCAATGTAAGATGCAAGAAGACTATATATCTTTACCTAAATTATTATATTTGTGTATCTTGGTTTCATCAGCAAGCGAAAGGGACATTTTTGCTTATTTTTCGTTATTTATTGTTGGTGGCTGGGTTCTTTCATCCACCCAAGCTATTTCGTTTTAAATAATAGAAGAACCCCCTCAAGCAGAGCATTCCTCAGTTCCAGTGGTTGGCCATAGTAGTATAAAATACTGCAATATCCCTTTCGTCCATCCACCAGCTCATCAACACCTCTGTGACCTTTCGCCCTAAGAAGAAAGCCCCACGCAGTTTATGCTGTTTGCAGGTTGAGGTGGGAATTTTCTCATCATTCTTACTCAGCAGGGGGATTAGACAGCAGTGTTGATAGGAGGGTTTTGTATTTGGAAGAAGACGTCCTTTAATGTTAGTGCTGGAGGTCCCAATGAAACGGTTTCCTCCTGCACCACAGACGTCGACAGAGTAAATGATACGCGGCTTTCCACGAGTTCATCTATCACCTTTCCTCTCACATCGCTCTAATTTATTCGTAGTTATTTTCGTGTCATTGTATTTCTGATGCTCAGTGATTAGTCATTGTTTCTGTGTCATAAGCCCAACATGTGGTCGCCCCCCCCCACCGCCCCCACCGCCCTGCCTCTTCCATCATCCTCTGCCACGCTCAGCTTCCTCGGATGGCTTTATTGTCTCTTCCATTTGGTCACCGCCATAAATTTCCTATCATAGCCATCTGTCTTTTGGGATCTTTGATGGATAGTGAGTCCGATGAATGTAACAGCGGTCGGGGACTATCTTCCCTCTTATTTTCTTATTTATTTATTTAGTTTTCATCATCTTGGCTACGCTGCAGTCTGCCGGGTGCTCTGAGGGCTCCTGTTGCGTGTCAGAGATCACATTAGCCTTTAATCTCACAAAGAGCCTCTGTCTGAAGAGAGAGCTCCGACTGACAGGCAGCCCCCACAGATGTTGACGCACCACACTGTGTATGTTGTGTTTAATAGGGAGGGATCGGTCCTTTGCAGTGTGTGTATGTGTGTGTGTGTCTGTCTGTGTGTGTGTGTGTGATGTATAAAGGTTGATGGTGCATGTGGTCTTGTGGATGATATAGATTGGATGTGTGTTGCAGCGGCCTGGTGACATTTACTGTATGTGCTGCCAGCTTATCCTAGGAGATTTGTTTGGCAGCTGTATGATTTGTGTGTGTGTGTGTGCTGGATGGCTATCACAGCACTCTCTGGCACAGTGCACTCCACAGAGTACACCAATCATCCTTGGACAGGCAGAGGGATCATTCGCTTCGGACAGTTCTCCCCCTGCTCAACCTTCAGTGATGCAGTCTAAAGCCTCAGTGACATCAACTGATCAAGGACTGAACAGCGTGATGTGTTTTATTACTTCCCTCTGACAAATGGCCCCTTTTATGTTTTTGCATCGGTGAATGGATTCCAATGGATTTCCATTAATAAATTAGATCACTGAGACAGACCCGACCCCTCCGTCACCCACTGATTAATGGAAATCGATGAATTATTTAATCACTTGATCAACAGTTCATCACAGAGAGCTCCCTTAAGGGCAACTTAAGATTCCGCCCAAGGAGGATCAAGGTGGCTGACCGCTTTATGACACTGTCTGATTTGTGAGGCAGGGAAAATAATCTAAAAATGGGCGGAGAGTACTAACTTAAGGTACCACTACTTTACCTCTTTCTCAAGTATAAGAATTAGCTGCTGCCATATTTATTGTAATAATCTGGGTAACTGATGGGGTTTCAAAGTCAGTTGATTCATTTCAAAGATAATCAGACTAATCCATAATTAATAAACAGGCTAACAGTATATATATTAATATTATTAAGTTAATTATTATTATTAATGAGGGTTAGGATTTGTCAGTTGGGGGGGGGGGGGACCCTTGGATCAGTTGTAGCGGTGCAGTGGGGGTGCTGGTGGGTTTTGGGGGTCGTGAGGGTTGATTACATACCTCAGCGGGCGTCGTCCCGGGAGCGTGTATGCAGCACACTCTCAGCCTCACACCTAATCAGAGGGGGACAGTAAAGACACTGACAGGGTCGATAAAAGTCTAATGGATTTTTTGATGGCTCACCGGCCCACATTATTATGTATGAAAGTGCCGATCACATTTATTTACTTGTTAATTGAAGGCGCCGTGACGCCGTTCTGGATTGTTCTGGTCGTTTTCAATTGCTTTTACTGAAAACTGATGTTTTGACTGACTTTTACTCTTCTTTTACTTAAGTAAAGAACCTGAATACTTCCCCCAGCCCTGTCCAATAAGAACAAGTTGATGTTACTGGCAAGCAGATATTTAAAAATCTCAAACTTAAATGGATTTTCAATCTTACCAACCACAAAGACTAAAGGTGACATCCAATCATTCACACAGTTTTTTTTGTACATGCGTCATTTCACAGATGCAGACACTGACACACTGAAGGCAAATAATTGAAGGCCAGTTGGGGTTCATCGTCTTGCCCAAGGACACTTTGACATTCAGAGGAGCCGGGTATCAAACCACCGACCACCCTGGTCAGTTAGACGACCCACTCCACCTCCCGAGTCGCAGCTGCCACATCCATGGTCTTAGATTTTGCTTAATAACTTCACTGTGACCCTCATAATTATTATAATTCTTGGAATTTCCGTGACTCCTTTCAGCCCACATCCTCATTATGCTGAGGACATTGCATTAAACCCTCCTAATTAGAAGAAGCTCTGTGTTGTTGACAGACACACACGGGATGTAAAGGGAGCTCAGCGAGGGCGAGGGGGGGTGGAAGGGGCAAAAGGTGGGAGAAAGGATAGAAGAGGGAGGATGAGGAAACGCAGAAATATCAATACTGTTGTTTCTCTCTGACCTTCCATTTGCCATGTTGTCATTATTCTTTATTTGACTGTCTTTTACTTGATGTGCTTGAGTGATGATTCATATGATTTACTTAAAACTCTTCCTTCTTACTCTTTTCTTTATTATGTGTTCTCCGTTTAAAACTCCCAGCGCTAACAAAACCATCCGACTGTGATGTTTAATGTCTTTTTAATTGCTGGATAGAGCCCAAATGATGAATTCAATCTTTGTCCCCACTAATCTTGAGGGAGCTCTTAACATTTCTTTGCACGGACTAACTTCCTTAGCTTGCAGTTTTAAGCCGAGCTGCAGGAAAAATAGATAAGGAAAAACGACAGAGAAACAAATCAAGCTAAGTGCTGTGAATCGTGCCTGACTGGAATTTAAAAAAGACCGTCTGTGGTCCAGTGGCCGCGCGTCCCTCCTTCCCTCCACTTTGCTGATAAGAGTGCCCGTAAGTGTGTGTATGAATTTGAGCTTTCAGAGCCATGCTGTTAACTCTCCATGAGGTGTGGGTGTGTTTTTAGGCCAAGTGATACTAGGTGTGTTTTAATGTCACTGAGTAGGTTGTGTGTGTGTGTGTGTGTGTGTGTGTGTGTGTGCGCACGCAGAAGTAAAGTAGGAGGGATGTCAGGGGGTGGAGTGGTGTGAATGTGTGTGCGCATCTGTTTTTGTATATCATTACGCCTCTTAAATCCCCAATTTGCATAAGTGATTGTAAGCACTTGCATTCTGTTTTACATTTTGCTGTGTGTGTGTGGACACAACTAAATGATGTGACTGTTGAGAAACAAAGAGTGCAATCAATATCAATAAATTGCTAGAAGTATAAATACTTGATCCGTTTGCACACTTTGGCCCTCATGCAAGAACACTTATACACTTATCCGACAAACTCTTACTTAAGGGGTGAGGGTTGCAAGTCTGATTCCCCGAAGTGATCCTGAATTGTTCATTTCAGCTCAGGAAACTCCACCTGTGTGGTAATTTTAATAATTGACGCCTCTTAATTGCTTCTTGTTTGGCAATTTCTGGGTCGATTTTATTCAACAAATTGTTTAACCAAGTGTAGAAAGAGGAAAAAGGAATTCACACCATCAAGACTTCAAGTCAGAAATTAGCAGACGGCATATTAGAGCATCCAAAATGGATATATAAACATTTCCAGGATCAGTCTGTTAACCTGGATCCGCTCCATACTTGATTGGTTCTTCTTCCCCCCCCCCCTCCACAAATGGAAATCGCTTCAGTAGCTTTTGTGTAATCCTGCTCAATAACAATAGAGACAAACAAACGCAGAGGAAAATATAACCTCTACAAATCAAGCTGCCGGTGACGGAGATGGTGACGGAACAGTTTGACATGAAGCCACAGAAATGGACAAGACAATAACATTCACCATGCAGTGAATGTAACACAGTGGAGGATGATCCATGGACAGAGACCTGCACAAAGAGCCGGAGGCAGCTGGTGCTGGGAGATAACTTTCATAGCAATGACTAAATTGTATAAATTATGACCAATTTAATAAGTCTCTCAAACCGCTGAGGAAAATAATTGGCAAGCCATATATAATGAACAGAATATGACTGGTTCTAAATGCACCACAGGTGTGGAGCGACTTTATTTTTGTGAATGCAACACATCTTTTATAAAAGTACTAATCTATTTGTGCAGGTGATTCTTGTGTAATTTCTGTTGTTTCAATGAAAAAAATAAATCCAACGTAGGAGAGTAACGTTTAAATCGATGCCTCACCATCCTCGTGTTTGTTTTCTCTGGCAGGCGCAAGTACAAGAAGACGTCCCAGAGGTAAGACTTGCTGCGGGGCCCTGGACCTCCTCCTTCATATTCATCCCACTCTCCTCCTTCTTCTCCTCCTCCTCCTCCATCGTTTCTCAATACTCTCCCTCTGCTCCTCCCACTCATCATTACAACTGGACCTCATCGAACTTCCTTTACCTTTTATATTGTCGTTCTTTATTGTCAGTTGTTGCTCGTGCTGCAAAGACAACAACTCTGTACTTTAACCCTGTTATAAATATACTGCAATCTAAATAAAAGTTGTTTTTGTTGCCATGATTATCTTCATTTACTATCAACCTCTGTTCCCGGGGGCCAGAAATACAACTGAACAAGTGTAACACACTTCATGACACTGCGCATTCACAAACTCTATTTCTGCCTCGTGTTGAATCCAGTGCCGACTCATCATTGACAAATAGCTGGAGCTCTAATGGATAGAAACGATGGTGACGCAGATGTCTGGGAACCAGAGACGTCTCTGAACTTGAAAGCTTGATGAATAAGTGCACTGCTATGCATGTTATCTTTGTCATTACAAAACTTTCATTTGTGTGGTGCTGCTGGAGATGCTCGGGGGAAATCAGGCTCTCCATTAACTGGGACTTGAATGTGTTTATTTACAAGGGCGCAAACAGGGATTAATGAATGCCACTGGATGAATGGATAATGCAGATTAAAGTATCATTTGTTTGAGATGTTTCTGTATTGATCTGAAAAAATGCTTCTGGTGTCCTCCGTTATTCACGTCGGCTTCCTCTGTCGTGACTTTTATTTCTGATGCATAGGGCACTTTTTATGGCTTTAGGACCCGACAGACCCTGTAAAACGAAATGTTTAGGACACATCTGCAGACAGGTTTAATACTTAGTGGTTAAAATGGTAACGCTGTGTTTTATGGGTCCCATTATTGAGCCTGTATTCCTTGAACCTTTCTTTAATAATATCCCAAAGTAGCTGAAATTTAGCCATAAATTATGAGGATATTTTTTAAAAGGCCAACGCCTCGGTAAAAATTGAGGAATATGAAAGGAATTTAAGTTGCTTGTGTTATTAAATATTTTGAAAGAAAAAAACACAGATATTTTGTTGCAGGTCAGTGAAAAATATATAGTTCATGTCAATATCCATCAGATTTTAAAGTTTTGAGCTTTTGACTTTGAGCCACCGTACATCAACTGTCGGATTGGTTAATCTATTAATATTAATGCGAGTGAAGGTTACACTGATTGTTGGTTGAATAGCGTGATTAAATGATTTTTTCCCGCTGAGCTGGAAATTCCTTGGTTTTATTTTTCATGCTTTATATAGTAAAACAATATATAGGCTACATCCCTCTCTGGATACATAAGCAATAGGGTACTTGTTAGGATGCATTTATTTTTGTTTTCATGGGATTTTATTTGGCAACTAGAATGCCACTCAGAGTGCTTACCTCTGCCAAGGCCACACAGTCCCCTTATGAAACCAAATGTAAAATCACTAGATACAGATTTCGATTTGGATCTGCCCCAAGTTGCACACACTCCTAAATATCAGTCCCCTGAATGTGAGATCCATGAATTATTCCCTAAGAAAATGCTCTAACTTACAATGTTAAAGAAAGTGAGAAGGAATTCCTGGATCCGCCACCTGATCCGGATCTGCACCAAAATTGAATGGGCCCTTCCCTGATACTCTTCCTAAACCATATCCTTCCACAGGGTTTCAAGTTGATCTTTCCAGTAGTTTTTGTGTAATCTGGCTAACAGACAGACACACACTGAACAAAACAAACTCTAGTGTCATCAGCCTGAACCTTTCAAAGGCAAATCACTGCTACGTGTCCAACAACAACGCAGTATTTTCCAACCATTCTCTTTATAATTTTCACTATAATTTTCAAATAGCAGCACCTTCAAACAACCAACACTGAAGCTTATTTCTCGGTTCAATGCACCACTTCTCTCTGCAACAGTAAAATCAACTGGTGCTTCTTCAATCAGGAGAATACATTGGCACAAGCGGTGTTAACCGACTAAATAGGAAATCGTAACGACTCCACAAATGAATCTCAAAACGTGTATTTCTTAAGCTCTATTTTAACGCTGTTTCACGGCATTTTCAACTTTGGGATTTCTGCACAGTGAGGGTAATTGAACGAGACTCTCATGCTACTCATCAACACAGCGTGTGGTCGCTTGCAGCGGTATAGAGCTAGCTGTTGGAAACTCTCACTCTCCCCGTCTCTCTGTCGCTGCCGCTCCGTCTCGCTCGCTCTCACTCTGCTGGGTGGGTGAGTTCCTGTGTGGAGGAGCCGGGTGATTGACAGCTCCATATGTGTCTGTGTAATTACGGCCGGGCTAATTGGCAGAGAGGAACACTGGGACATTGTCATTACTGACACACCAGGACAACCCCTCACACACGCAGATGGAGGGAGAGATAGCCTTCCTCACAGGGGGAGGGACGGGAGAGAGAGGGGTGTTTGTGTGAGAGTGTGTTTGCATGGAAAGGGAGTTAAGAGACATGAGAGTCAGGCTGAATAGAACTAAAAGGTAAGACTGTGTAGGCCTGAGTTTGTGTTGGCCTGGTGGTGGTAGAGAGGAAACTGTTTGCCTGATACTATTTTGGTTATAATTTTCGATCACATGGTCACTATTGTGATCTACTCTTTCAACAGCTGACAGGTTTAAAACCCCGCCTCCCTTAGTTACCGTTGCTATGCCTGGCAGCTTTCCGTTCTTGCACAGCACATAGGATATGAAGTAGTGATAATATATAATAGTTCTTAAAAGCATGTGTCCATCCAAGTTGTTGGCTAAAATGCACCTGTAGCTAGCTAGCTAAGTACGCTAAAGTTAGCTCTATGAGTCAAAGGATGACGCGTGCTGCAGACTTACCCTGTTTCAAAGCACTACACACCACAAAGTGAAGCCTGGTGGATGGCTGTAGTACAGGTCATAAACCTCCATGTTATCAGATGGGACCAGGGCCAGAAGTCAGATAACAAGTTTGATTTATTTTTCTTTAAAAGATGATTTCTGGCATTGTAGAAAGTGTTCATTTTTTCGGTAAATGTTGTTTTAAATATTCATGTAGGGCTCCTTTCGCCAAGTCTACACATACAACGTTTCAGATATGTTTCTTCAGTGGTTAGTCCAGTTTTATCTAAATATCTACATGCTAGTGAATGAGGTGTATTTTTATATGGTCTGAATATATTCTGTGTAGAAAGACAGAGGTGTTGCTGCTGCTGCTCTGATTACATCTCATTCTACACAGTCATTAGTCTTATATAAGGTTACAAGAGAAAAGGCTTTGAGTTTACGAATAACAGACATGATTAGCAGTTGCAATTCTCTGGTGGTATTGAGTTGGGCTGGGATTACTGGAGTGTAAACTCAAATCTGATCAAGATCGGGGGCAGAGACGTTAACTTTGAGCCGCTCTCTGGTCAGTCACCGTTCAGGGGCTGGTTTATCGAGCGGCCGATTCAGAAAGTGTCGCATCTTTGACAAATCTCTGCTTTACCTCGAGCTTGTGATTGTTCCAGACAGCAATTTTATTCCATCCACTTTCCCAGAAAGAAAGAACCAGCAGTCGCTCTTGTGTTCACAAAAACGGCATCGATCACACAAGACTGACCAATTACAGCGATTATTTAGCAGCAAGGCGACAAGCAGATGTATCTCTTTATTCCTTGGCCTGTAGACAGCACTGAATGAAATGGGCTTTTACTTAAACCTGTAAATATGCTCCAGTGGTCGCTCCTTGTAGCCCAGGCTTTAAAAGCTTTAAGTGTTTTGCCATCTGATCCAGGCTTACTTCCAGCCTTCAATGGCCTTATGTAGTCAGCACAGTTGCCAACGCCGTCGTGTGTGTGTGTTTATAAGATAGTTTTCCTGTCACAGACCCGCTGTGTTTGTGCACATTGCTTGGAAGCATTGCAGGGATACATGTTTACAGCAGATCAGTGACTCAAGCCTGTTCTCCTCCACTTTGCTCCTTTCTTCAGACACTTAGTTTGTAAATATGTGCATACAATATTGAGACTTATGGCAGAGTCTCTGTTTGTCAGTGGATCATTTTTAGTTTTGTGACTCTCGAGGTTGCTCAGAACATATTTCAGAGTTTGTCTTTCACATATGGAGAATGCAGCAGGAGGCTGTTCAGGTCAGACACGTTCACATCAACAGGAACATTTCCGAACAGCATGCAGGAGGCAGGACATAACGTATAATAGCAAATATCTATTATACGTTACCTTCTCACATACTGCCCCTCTGGTCATTTCTGGTAATAATTATCTGGGATTCAAAAACATGTCTTAAAGCAGTTTTGGTTTCTAAAAAAAACTTTAATTCCCACTTTATTTGTCTGTCTCATAAGCACTTGCTGCAATAATAACTTGATATTTGATGATCGAAATGTCAAGTAGCAGGCAGATTCATTTTTTCTGGTGCGACTGCAAGATCAGAAGTAATTATTTAGCTCAGCAGCTGCAGAAACTTGAGACTTGGAAAACAAATTAGTTTGTTACCATGGAGGGCACAGAGGTCATTTAATCTTTTACATTAGAAGAAAAAGTGCAATATGGATTTTGGGAAATGTAATTTATTAAAAAGTAAATATTGAACAGTTAAATTAATTAATGTATTAGTGATAATCATCAAGAGCTTGACTTTTTATCTACGCAGGGGTGGGATGTGACCAGATATTTCTAAAAGGATTCACATACTTTTAACTTGCCACAGTAAAACTCTTGTCCATGCAGGTAAGCAGGTCAGTGATTTAAAATACCTACCACGAAAATCAACACATTGACTGAGGGTAAAAACAGGAGCAGCGGAGAGGAGGACAGATATATTCAGGCTGAGAGTCACAAGGGAAAATTGATCTCTTTGGTTAATGTCAGTAATCAGGGAGCAAATCTTCCAGGCATTGGCTGCCTTTCAAGAACAACCCATTAGATGCCATTACCCGAGCCTCTGTCTCTCTTCCTTGTGGTCCGGGGCCATTTGTCAGTCACCGCAGCGATTTGGAGATGAACGCTGAACTGTTATGGAACAAATGCTGAAACAGACACAATCCTATCTTCTAAAACTAAGAACTATTGGTCTCTCGAGCAATTAGGAGCTGGAATTACAGTTAAAGATGATGAAGTGCTTGGATGATGAATATAAAATATAAACAATGATGCACTCTGTTCATTAAAAATTAGACTCAGTTGAAGCACAGTCTCACTTTTGAAGTGTATTGTTGTTACAAATCTCTCAGTCTCGTCAAAAAAGACAGTTCTTGCCATGACTGTGATTGTGATCAGTTGGTTTTTTGGCATTTTGTTTTTATGATCATGTCATGCACAAGACACTTGCCGTGTTTCCATCAAATTTCAGCACATATTTCCACTAAAATATGATTTAATATAAGAGAATTAATGAGCTCTGCTTGATGCAACAACTTTTCTGCTGAAACTTTTCAGTTCTTTCACTCTTGAAATTATATCCAGCAGTTTTACTATTATGCCAAAGACAGAAGACAGAAGTTAGTGTTTTGTTTTGTGAGACGCAAACATCTTCGTGCATCAAATCTATTATCCTTTCAAGTATTGCATGAAGTGGAAAAAGAAAATCCAGTTTAGAATCAAACAAATAAATGATTATACATCAGGAAATGTGATGTGAATACAAACATTTGCTCACGTTGTGCTATGAATAATGAAGCTGCATCATGTAGTCTCTTGCATCGCAGGAGTAAATCATCCGCAGTATCTGCCGTGTTGATGAAAAACAAGCGTCTGTTTAGACAAACAGCTGAGAGAACTCAAGACCTCAATTTCAGCCACTAATGATTCACTTTCTTTCTTTTCTTAGTTGAGGCGACGAGTTGTGGTGTTTTGTGTTCGGTTCTTGTGTGAAGCGGTTTTGTTTGCATTCATAGTGCGGCACAGCCGGCGGCAGCAGTGAACCTGTCATTTTAGGAAGCTTGATTATTTTAAAACCACTACATTTGGATTCCTCTCGGGAAAACAGTGTGATTTTGTGGGGTTTTTTTATGTTGTTGTTTTACTGCACTGATAAAACTGATACTTATGATCGAGCGCCTCTCTGCCTCGATCTCTCTTCACCTCCTTCTTACTCCCTTCACCCCATTGCCTCCTCTCAACTCCTACCTGATGATTACAGAGGTAATTGCCCGGCTCACACAAATCTCCAAGCTCAGACTAATTACATTCTTCTCAACCGATCAACCCCCCCTATCTCCCTCTCTCTCTCTTCTCCCTTTTCCCCTACATCAGGTGCTCCTTTCTTTTCTGGAGGTATAACCGCCTCAGTTAGCATGATTCACACCGTGTTACAGTTTTTCTAAACCGTGCAGGTGCTGAGAGACACCCTTCAGTTTGTGCACCAGCACACATGCACAAAGTAAAAACAGGTTCTCCAATGTGCAAATAGCTGCACACGTGCAACACAGGCAAACAGCTGTTTGTGATGGATTGTCCTGCCCCTAGCTAGCTGCACACAATGAGGCAAATCACTTTCAAATTGATTTATTTTGCCTTTGCTTACCTTAAAGTGACATTATGCACACGTGCTGCAGTTCCATTCTGCAGCAAAAGGGCTTCTACGCTGATTATTTTCTCCCTCTTTGCCAACCTAAGACATTATTGAGATAAGTGTATTGCTATTCCGAAGATTGATTGCAAAGCCCAGATGATGGGCTTTTATCCTAAGTTGAAGGCTACAGCAGAGATGAGAACATAAACGTCACAGGGTTTCTCGGTGCCCGCCCTGGTCATGAGGCTTCCCCTTCCTGCAGCCTGCAGCAGATATGATTGCAGATTTATGGTGCAGATTCTCTTCTTAATCTAGTTGTCTTTTATCTACACTTCCTCCAGCCAACCTCCACCCCCGCCCCCACTGGCTGTTTGTCCAGAGGGTTATAACCCCAGATAGATGCAGAGGCAAAGCAGGAATGTGCGACTATCTTTTCTGGCGTCTGTGTTTTTTGGAAAGAGAAAATATTTGCTCACGCTGTGTGAGAATGGGAAAACTCTGCTAGTGTTTTGTATGCTTAATGTGTGTGCTTATGTGTGATGCCCGGAAGCCAACTGTGCGTGTGTGAGGGTTTTTTCTTTCCAGTCAGCCGTCTATCAGCTCACCTCATTCATCTGCAGCTAACCCAGTCATCTCAGCTCGAGTGGGAGTCACAGACCCTCATGTACGGTGTATTCAGAGTCAGTTTTTGTGGCCCAAAGCCTCTGTCATGACCGGAGTGAGAGACCATGTCTGAAAAATTGGCTTTTCTTGCAGAAGCAGGGATGGGGGAAGAGCAGAAATAATGCATGAGATTGGAATAGGCAATGTTAATGTTCTGGGCTTCACAGGGCTGTGGAAGTTTACCTTTCCAAACCAGAACATGGAACAAGTTCAGTAAAGCAGAGCTGAGCCTTTTTCGAAACAAGGGAGAAACTATTTTTGGTTTTAAAAGAATAAATGGATCAACAGATTTTTAAACACATACTTCTAACCCTAAGACTGGAGGGCATTTGGAGAGAGCACACCTCCGCCAAGGTTGACGCCCGATTTCTCCATGATAGAGAACGTGAAAAAACATTTCTGGATCCCCAAATTTATCCGGATCTGCTCCAAAATCAAACTGTTTTTTCCTTGCATCATCATTGGTTCAGTAGTTACCGAGTAATCCTGCCAAAAGTATGAAAACATAACCTCCTTGTCATACTAACATACCTGAATGTGCATATCACATAGAAACGTGGACGTAGCCTAATATTTTGTGTGAATAAACAATTATCTGAAACAACTGCTTACAAAACATATCATCAGGTCAAAAACTGTGGTAAATATATGTTGCCCTATTTTACGTATTGATGCTTATAGTTGTTGTAATCACTGCTTTGCATTATCCACCAGCATTTGTCATAAATGATCTTACTTTATCTTTTGTTTCCAAGCAGTAAATTAAAAGCAGTAATTAAAGTTGTTTTTTTTAAGACGGCTCTCAGCCACTGTTGGATAGTAGCCAAGTAGATAATGGCCTGGTTAGTGATGTGGTGCGTTGCAGCTTAGCTGTTATATAAACCGTGGACAGTGAAGGATTTGGCTTTGTAAAGTGAAAAGTGTTGTTTGTCACTTGGTAGAAAGCTCTTTTGTCAAGTGTGGGGGAGATTAATAAACACTCTGCACCTTCCTGTTGGTGTTTGTTAGCAAACATTCATCATGTCTGCCTTTTCTGTGTGTGTGTCTGTGTGTGTCTCTGTGTGTGTGGGTGTGTCTGATAATGCATGACTTGTTTCTGTATAAATGTGTGAGTATATGTGAATGAGCTGAGCAGTGATTGATTTGATGTTAATCTAAGAGGAATGCTGGGAGTCACAGCGGTGACGCAGCCAGGTCTCTGCGTTCTGTCACCGTATCTGTAACGCTCTTTAGGACACACTGGACTAAACATCCTCTCCAGACAATACACAGTCAGTACATTAGTTCACTGGGACACAGCTACATTCAGGTATTCTGCACTGTTGGCTTTAGTAATCTTATCAGTTCTTCATGTTCTACACTTTCTCCATCACATTCAGTCGAAGTTGTGACAGTGTGGCAGACAGGCATGTTAACACAGTAGGTTTTTATCTCTCCTGCTAAGTTTCAGATACATTTATCTTCCTCTGATTATCTGATGAATGAAAGCAGCTGCATCACAGGATGAAACTGAAATGATTAAATCTCTCCATGCTGGAAGCTTTTACCTTTTCTTCAAGAATAACAATCAAATACAAAATATGAAAAACCTTTGTATCATGCATCACAAAATAAGATTTTAAACCAGCTACATCCGCCGTAAAATGCCATTGTATGTACTTACAAATACATTATAGTGTAGTAAACTAAAACCAGTTGATAGTTAATATACAGCTCGTTAATACTAAATAGGGGAATGTAATGTTAATTAATTTTGATTTTTCTCTTTTATTTGTATCATCCTGTTGTGAATGGGCACACACACAAACACACACACACTCTCACAGATACAGAAGCATACAGCAGTATTTGGGAATAGCTAATAGAGGTGATATAGGGCACATGATATGTTGAGTGAATGATACTATAGTACTTATGCAGGTCTAAGGACACATGTTCACATGTTTTCTATCATTGAATGTGAGGATTTGTATCTTCTCAGATGTAGACACAACCAAAAGGTGTCTCTCAGGGGGATGTGGATGACATGTATGTGTGTGTGTGTGTGTCTGTGTGTGTGTGTGTGTGTGTGTGTGTGTGTGTGTGTGTGTGTGTGTGTGTGTGTGTGTGTGTGTGTGTATAAAGGGTCAGACCGTAGTGCACACTTCATTAGCGAGGCCTCTCATCAGATTGGTTGTGTCCAACCATTCCTTGAATCCAGTTCAACAATCTGAAGGGAATAAGTGGCCTTTAAGGAGAGCATCAAAGACATGAGGAGCCTCATGAATCCTCTCATCACTCTGCCGTCTGCTCCTGCTGAACATAATGAAGCCTCACTGAGTCATAAATTCAAATCTAATTTCGTTAACCCTGTGTTTGATGGAGACGTTCGGTGTTTCATTAAAATGCCTTTTCTTGGTGTTGAAGGAATGTTATTTTTTCTAGTTCTCCATCTACTATATTATATTTTTGGTAAAATGGAAACGTTTTGAAATGGAATCTGACAAATGGATCCTTCACCAGCTTTCTGGACCCTTGTTTACTGACAACAAGAATGAAAATGTCTGTTATCAAAACTGTTTGTATTAGACATTATTTCAATCTACCAGAAGTAGTTTTCCTTTTACAGGTACATAAATCTTACTTCAAAAATTGTTGTTGGCTTGTAGTCTGCGACTTGATTTGTCACCACAAACCGTGAATTAATGATTTCTGCATGAATAACACCAATCACTTGCCACAGAAAGAGAACCAGTTTTTTGTTTTACTAAAATGATCAATTCACACTGCAAACCCATCAGGTTAGTTGTGAATTATTTAAGGTTAGCCATATACAGGATATTCTTAATGTCGGTCTAGCTCTGACATCTTAGACCAAAACAAATGCTTCCCCAGCCAAGACTCGCCCCTCCCTTCACGGCGTCACGAAGCACAATGACACCGTGTCGCCTCTAGCCCCAAAAAAGAAAAACTAAAATTCCAGCTGGCTTCCTTGCAGACAGGTGAAATTAACTTTTCATTCAAAGGTTGGTCCACCTCTGAGGCAAATAGGCATGCTGTGTTTACATCCCTGAGATTACTGCACAGTCATTTGACCTGAGAAAAAAGCTCAAGTTACCATTCTGAAGCCTTTCAAGGGACTAAACCAAAGGGACAATTGGAGCCCTATGTCAAACCAAAGCATTGGTGTTGTTTCAGTCTCCCGTGCAAGACCAATCACAGCATTTAAGTTGGTTCCCACAATATTGTCGTTGTCCTGGACTTTCGTAATCAACTGTTCTTGGGCGCCCTCTCTCAGCTCGGGCTCCAGGCCTTTATCTGCTTTACCTAAACATTTCACTGGACTTGATCTTGCTTTATTAATTTGAAGAGGACCATTGGTTTCATATAGAGGGAGGCACATGCACTGAAATGCCTTAACATGAACCCTTGTGCCAAAACACATAGTGACTCTTGGATTACAACAAACACAGAGGGAGCTTCAGTCTCTTCTCACGGGGCCATTACACCACTAGATCTTTTCATTAAAAATTGCTGTTGGCTGCTATTTTTACAATTTCATTCAAATATGATCTTCAAAGTCGACTTAATTTGCTTCACTTTGTCTGTGTGCTTCAACTGAGAAAATAGGAGAGTGGAGAGAGGTAAAATAAAAAGCAGTGAAATGAGAAATAGGAGAGAATATAACAAATCAAAGTTAAACATTTTTTAATCCATCTAAATTATTTAACTCCTATTAATTATGTATGCATTCATTTTTACTTTCCCTCCAGAATACCAGTTAATAAAGAGAAGATTGAAAGCTTACCACCAGTAACAGTTTCTTTTTCCCCCTGACTCGAGGGCGGGCGGCTCATAATACAGTTTGATTCAGGAGAAAACCATTTTCTTTCCTGTCTGGCTGCAGTGGTGAATTTTTTAGTTGCACACATGTGATCATTTTCCACTCAGGACACGTCTTTTTATGAGTTTTTCATTGGTTTCTACCGTAACTGTGGAAATTTGTTGGGATTTACCAGAGACAGTAATGGGTGCTGAAATACTGAAATGTCCATATGTGACGCTTGCAGAGAGAACTGAATAAATGTTTATGAGGAATAAAGGCGGAGGTTGCATGGTCCTCTGTGTGTGTGTGTGTGTGTGTGTGTGTGTGTGTGTGTGTGTGTGTGTGTGTGTGTGTGTGTGTGTATGTGTGTGTCATGAGCTTGTGTGAAGTGGCCCATTGCCAAATATAGTGTACTCTGATGTCCTTGTTTGTCCAGGGGACAGAGGACAGACCAGCGATGACCTCACTCACCACAGTGCAACCCTCTTCAGGCTTTATTGATCTATCTATGCGGTTGTGTGTTACTGTGTGTGTGTGTGGGGGGGGGGACAAGGACAAGGACAGAGACAACTACATAACCAATGTCCCATCCCTTTGTTTAGAATTACTCATTTCTCTATGAGGACACATCTGTTTCATGATGAAAATATCAAGGTAATTCAGCTTTAGAGGATCGGACACTCTGTGTAACACAAAGCTTTGGTTTCTGTCGCGTTTCACCTGCCCCCATTGTTACTGTGACACCGAGGCAGCCTTAGTTGGCTATCACCATGTCTGGATTACTGCAGTAATAATCTCTGATTTGACTCCCACAGCATTATGCACTATCTGTTATTACATTCTGGCTCAGAGTCAAAGACATAATCTAATTGAAAGCTCAATTTTCTGTGTGTGTGTGTGTGTGTGTGTGTGTGTGTGTGTGTGATTTTATAGTGTTTGCGTGTGTGTGTGTGTTTGACCAAAATCACCTATGCCATTTTACCGCTTCAGGGACGTAACTACCTTTACATTAAGTACATTTTAAGGCGATGTCTGTTATGTTGTGTTTATCTCTGTGACCTTCACATCTGTTCTTCCACATTTCTACGTTTCGATTTGACACACATTCACACAGACACACACGAGTCAGCCATGAAGAGACGAACAAATGTGATGCTTTTTCAGTTCAATTTGCAAAAACACTTGGATAAAGCTTTCACACCATGTCTAAATATTTCGTGTCACCATCTTCAGAGGACATTACATTGGCCCGACTCCAAACCCCTGAGATCATCATGTACAATAATCGCCGCTGTGTGGACAAGAAGGCTTTTCAGAAACAAATCAGTGACCTTGAACATAAACGTTGGTCCTCTGACAACCAAGACTCAGACCTGGAAGAAATCAACCTTTACAATGAAATTGAATGACTCTGAGTAAAGAAAAAATATCTTGAAATAGCAGCATAGAAGCATGAACCCTGAACCTTGAAACCTTGGTATCAGCAAACCCCTCTAAGCAAAGAAATGAATAATAGCAGAGGAAGTCAGCACAGACCAAGGAGCAGGAGAGGGAGATCCTGTTTCCAGTCATTCCTGAGGTCTAGGTTTTAGCGGAGGTGAAGGAGAAAGAAACCTTGCATAAGGACAAGCCAGAAAAAGAGATGGGGTCAGGTTTTTGCAATGCAATCGCCGAGGATGACGTGTAGGAGCTCAAAGAAAACGCTCAAAGCAGGAAATAGCTTGAATTGGTGGTTGTACGTCGAGGCCTCTGCGATGAAGGAGGAAGATCGCTCGAAGGCTTTGGCGAACTGTTGAAGGAGAGAGATTAGCACCATCCTTGAATTAAGGACTTTGATAAGAAATTAAGTAAATTGAGTTATAAATCTCAAATAATGGTTGAAAGAGGAGGAGAATAAGGTAGTTTGCAAGACATTTCAAAATCTTTGTTGAATCCTATGAAGACATGAGGCTGTCGTGAGTGAACTTCCATAGTCCACAAGTCCTTCCAGTTGATCCCGCTTCATCCGTCACCCCTTTCTGAACTGTGTGACTGCTGTTACACATCTTGTTGCTTCCTCATCTCTTTTGATTTCCTCAATCTTGAGTTTTGGTCATTTTAGTCCTACTACCCAACAAGAAGTGGTGTTGTGGTTGAAGTTTTTTGTGGTACAGAACCAAATGCATTTGCAGGATCCACAAAGACGACTTGTCCAGGAAGGATGTTCACTCTTCGGCAGTATTTCTGCAAATAGAGTTCCTTCAGAGACTTGTCCTTGTCAAACTACATCGTGTGCAGTCATCAATCTACCTCCATCTTATCGTCTTTGGCTGAAAATGGCAATAAATCAGTATTTCACCTTCATGTGTCTTGTGTCACGTCTGTTGTGTTTCTTTTTTATTTATGTTTTAATTGACTGCTGCAGCAATAATTCTAGAAAAAACACAAACAATGGCTGCCTTATACATATATATATGTTCATTATTATTTATACAGAAGTGTAATGAAGACACACAGATATACTGCCTGTGTTACTTGTTTCAGTAGTTCATTCATCTCACGTGTCCTCGAGTCTTCAACTGTAATTGTGTTTATGAGTCACTCCCCGTGATGACTCACCTTTTAAAAGCACAAGAGGAGGTTTTTTTTACACATTTCAATTGTCCCAGAGTGGTTGTTATTGTTCAGAGATTTGACTTTGCTGTTCCCAGTGGGGCTGTATAAGTTCCGTAACCGTAAGAATCCATATTAATAGTAAATACAAGAAGCATTTGACGCTGACAACACAGGACAAGAGGGTTTGTGGGTAAACTGAAGAAGTTTTAAGTGTTGCACAGCAGCTGCATCTAATTGTACAATGGGAGTATGTCGTATTTATGACCGGAGAGCAGTTTTCTAACCCTTGATTGGTTCCAGGGTTAGTGAGCCCTATCCTGTACTAATGCCTCTGCATTGGAGTTGCATCGTTTACTTCAATGCGAAAGAGGAGGCAGAGCACTTTTCTTAAGCATTGCATTGTTAGCTAGTGTGGCATCTTCACAGGAAAACTCGCTATGTCTCGTGTCCGAAGCATTAGACAGGGATTGTTGTCGTTATGATGATGATCACGTCGTCACTAAGCATCGGGCAGGTCCACCATGAAGTGGAAATGCAAACATGTGTATCCAGTGAAAGCCTCTTGCAGTGAATACACAGTACATAGTACACATCGTACACTATTTCATTTCTAAAGAGTCAGCCGCAGACAATAAAAGCATCCGCAGGAGATGGAGTGCTCAAGAAAAGGATTGGAAGGCTTGACAAGCATTTAACAAAGGGTCAGTTATTCCTCAGTCACATATTCAGTTTCACTTGAAAATACATGACAAATTGAAACCAAAAAAATACAACTCCATTGTAGAAATGCTCTGTCGCTTTGAGGAAACAAACATTGGATCTGACAGCAAGGAGTTTACTCTGTGTCACACACAAGGTTCCTCTCTGCCTCTGTCTCCTATAGACCTGTGGCGGCGATGGAATGCATATTTTAATCTCTGGGATTACATAACACAGCACGTTAGGGATTATTCCTCAGCAGCGACACATGTTACAGGAGAAGGAGTGTTTGGCGGCACAGTTAGTGCTGTAGGTATATAGGTCACTGCAGTGAAATCAGGGGTGGGATTTGTGTGCGACATTAGAGATGCAGACATTGTTTATTTTGTTTTATGGTTTTAACTCTTGATTTTCTTGCCTCTTAGAGTCACTCAGTGTGCTACATTTGCAGGGTGTAACTTTAGTTGCCATATGGAAACACATAATGTCAGTTCATCCAGAGTGCATGCTGTGCTGGAACATATGGTGCAAGGACAAGAGGGTGTCCTGCTGCAGATCAAGTGGAAGATAAACAGAGAGAAGGATATATACAAATGTTCTATATGTGTTTATGGTTTCCCCGTGTGAGTTGATGGAGTGACAGGAGCTCTGCAGATCCTCGGTGAGGTCAATTAGTGCAGTTGGGTAGTTTTGTGTCAGGCCACTGGACTTTGATAACGCACTAAGATTTCTGTAATTTCAAATATTCAGCTGTCTGTTGCTGTTTAACAGACTGGAGTCGGGTGTGTGGTCGTGTGTGTCGAATGTGCGATAGAGCTGCTTCACTCTGCTGGCTTCGCTAATCTACTCCAACAAAGAAGAACACAGGGATATGATCTGGGAGCTGTGTCAGTGTTTCCAGCTTTTTATGCAAATGTGAACCACGTGTTGCTTTGCGGAGATTTTAATTTCAGATTAAATGTGTTACTCCTCATACCTTTCGTCTTTGATTTCACACTATGATAAAACACGTTCGTTTCTTGAGAGTACCTCAAGTTTTTAAGGGAATTTACAACTTTGCAGGCAGATTGTTTTTGCTTAAATAGATAGTTCTTATTAGAGCTGGATCGATTTGTAGTTTTTGGGAGCCGATGCCAAAACCATTAGTGGGCACTCGGCAGTAAAGCATGTGGATATAGATGTTCTATATTGAATAGTTCCCCAAAGTGTTTTTAGTAATAAAATGTATCAATATATATTATACCATAAACTTGCATTTAGATAGTCTGATGAACCTCGCTGCACCATTCTATTTTTTCTCAAAGCAGCTTTCTTAAACTGTCTGTTCGTGTTCTGTAATGTGTTGCTCAAATCTATCTGTCATTTGAAGCCTAAAAACCGAAGGAGGACAGTAGTACGGTCATTAGTGAGTCCATTAAATCCCTAATTATGCGACACTGCGATAGCGTCTATACGTTCCAGGAACCTCGCGTTTTCACCATAAATGAATTTGCTTCCATTTGACCTCCTCTCCCTCGAAACCTATTGTCCTCTTCTGATGATTAATGGTGTGAGTCATGGAAAGAAACTATTAATTGGCCAAGTCTACTTTTCCATATTTTTTTGCAACTTTGGTGATTATATAATAAACACATCACAACAATTCTTAATACGATTCCTGCATATTTCACCTTGATAACAAAAGATGCGTTGCATGCTTAACTGTATGAAGTGTAGTAACCATGGGCTGTTACAAGTGAAGGTTAAGTTATTTGATAACCTCAATCATTTGGAAATGACTTTGGTACGTGACGTATCTGCACTAGAGGATACTATTTTCCTAAATGTATATCTTTAATGTATGCATGAACAGCGTGTTTAAGTACATCCTTCAACTTGCAAATGTTGATACTGCTTTTATCTGTTTTTCTCACAACATCCACATTCATATTCGATATCTGCTCGGATCAAGTTGAGGGTGTTTTTTTATTTTTATTAGTATATTAAAGTTTATATATACAAGCCCTGTTTTTAACTGCAACTTTATTTTCATTATACTTTTGATGTTAAAGCTGACATTTACCCAAATCCACAAATTAGACACCTTCTTGCATTATGTGTTAGAATGAGCAAATCAATAATTGAATCATGTTGTATTCATAATTTCTTCTAATGCAATGGTTGAGATTAAGGTTAATGAATGAAGTTGATATTTCTGTTCCAAAGTTAAGCCCAACCCAACTAGATTCTTTCTGTTTCCTTCTGGCTGCAGGCCGTTCTCTCACGTGCTCCAGAGGGTGTTCCCCACTGTAGCTACATAACTCTGTCACATGAGGATTAGATCACGCTGTTAGGACCTAGACCAAAACACCCACGCACATACCCAGAGCTACACAGGTGCACCAGTCTGATACTCCTGTGACGCAGTGCTGGCTGTCGTCATGCTGTGCGGCTGTTTGTGTGCAGGCTGACTGCGCTCCACTAAGCTGTTGTCTCTGTTTTATTTCCCTGCAGAACAAATGACTTCCCAGAACTAACAAATTGCTTACTGGGATTAAATTAAATGTAGTTTGGATTTGGAAAAGGATTTAGATTTTCTTTTTTTGTGCAGACAGCCGGGAACACAAATACATGCACACTTGCTCATTAGCACAACCCCATTCAAGTTTATTAGCTTATGAACTGTGGTCAAAACCATTACATCTCTATGTGGTCAGGCAGCACAGACGACAAGGCACCATAGTCACCACCCCCCAAAAAACATGATGTTAATGATAGATGAGGATTTTAATTTTATTCAATAGGATCATTCTTCATTCTTCAATAGGTCATTTTAAGCTTTAGTCTCGTGGACATTCTAGCTTTACGTTGTGCTTCAAATGAAACCCTTGAGCCTGTGTTGTCCAGGTTGACCCGTGTCACATCTACCGAAGCTGCCAGTTAACACTTCATTCAACTCACTGCTGTGCACCACAAAGTGCACGGAGCCAAACCCTGTTTATTGTAGTTCGCTGTGAAGAGACCTGCACACTGTCCGCCCCCTTTGTTTACAGACCTGCCTGTCAGTAATATGTCAACTTTTATTTGAGCAATTGAATTTACAGCATCTACTCTGGAGGCCGTTCGACCTTCGTTGCATATTTTTTGTATTTGCCTGGTGCAGCGTTGAACCAAAGTTCAATTTTACAAACCTGCATCCAAACCTGTAAAAAAAAAAAAACTTCATTGCCTTATATGGAGCTGACTACTGAGGAGGTCAAGGTATAACTTCTGGAATACTGACATGTTGTCTCTGGTTCAAATGCTACACTATGGGTTATTATAAATATATATATATATATTTCAGCACATCATTAGTTTATTTGTTTATTATTTGTATCACCCCACTAAAGCACTGCACTGATATTTGCTGAGTTAATTAAGTGAATCATCCAAGATAATGACTTGTTTTGACTCTTAGTGTCTCGTACTTGTACTTGTTATAATCAAATCTTGCTCTTTTGAAATGTACATCTTTATTTGTTATGTTTATCTGTATACATTTGTATATCCTTCACACTTTTATTGTTCAACTTACGAAACATTTTAAATCAGTTTAAAAGGTAAAATTTGAGGTTGGGTTAATAGTCCAATAGTCAAACAATAGTAAATAATAGAGTCTAATCATTGCAGCCTCATTTCGCATCTGCAGTAATGTTTTGCGACACATATCTTTTTTGAAGGTGTCTTCGTTGGAAACCATTTAATTCAGATTTTTTTACCTCCTCTTGTGGATTTGATTGGCAGACTTTGACACGAGTGGGCTGCATTGAGCCAACCACTGATCTTTTTTAAGGTTACTTCTGTCCCCCCGCCATCCTTGTCACATCTGTCATTTGCAGCCTCCCACGGCGGAGGCTTTGTTTGGAGCAGATATCAGAACTTTTGAAGGGAGTTACAGATATTGTTCCGAGAGTGCGCTCACTTGCACGGAGGCAGCATTTGTAATTTTAATGAGAGCCATCAGCAGCAGCCTGAACCTGCTACAGCTCTTCCCACCCAAAGCTGAATGGCCACCGACGATCGGTGTGGGCGTCACATTAACATTGTATTTACATACACAGCTCACATTCCACAGCAGCACAACAGACACTTTAACACAATAGAAAAGATTTGTAATTTTCCATAACTTTACATCCTTAATGTTGTTTTATTGATAATATTTAGTGCTGTATCATTCTTTGTTATATAAGTGTCTTGTTGGACTCGGCAGAAACCCTGTCTCCATTTTCAGTGACAAAGAAACAAGTGGAAAAACTGTCACGTTCTTCATAATCAATGGAAAACAGCTCCGAGAGATGTTTCATTGTTGCCGTTGTTGATGAGAAGACATCTCCAGATTAAATCGCGCCTCATGCCTCCCTGCTTCCACCCCATCTGTCTTGTCAAAATGTAGATGTCCCTGGACCCCAGTGTTTTATTGACGGGCGTGCTGCAGTCACAAATCATGGTCCAGACTGCAGAATATGTGGCAGCACAGCTTAACTGAGTCATCGTGTTTTTACAGGCCTTGTTCCTCTTATCAGCCCAAAACCTGTGTGTGTGTGTGTGTGTGTTCCCTGAAAGCATGCTAATCTCCCCGGGTGATTGCATTGACCCCAGGCCATTGATTACACACCATCAAGGCTAAATGTCATTGGAACACAGGCGGTGACCATTTTTTTTTGCATCCTGGCAGTTCTCTCATTCCCCCTCTGCTCAACGAGCCCCCCCCAGTTGCTTTCTGCTGTGTGGAAAATGGGCTCCGACTGTTGCTGCGGCTTTTCAAGGCAGACCTGCTTTTATGATGAGATAAATCAGAATGGGATACATTTCATTTTTAAGGTTGTTGTTTTTTCCTGGTGGTTTTGATGTGGATTTTAATTTTTTTGCCTGAGTGACAAAGAAATTGTTCGAGGAAGGAGCAAGCTGTTGCTACGTAACCTTTTTTTATGCCGTTTAATTTTCCTTTTTTTCTCCCCACATTCACTCCTGGCTGTCGAGAGGTTGAGCGTTGTGGAGATGCACTTTACTCTGCGGGCCACCCCCAGTCTGACACCAGGTCATTTCAGTCTTTTCATTTTTTTTCCCCAAATTCCTATTCCTCTCTCTGAGCAGGTCGGCCAAGGCCAAACAACTGGATGCAATAAGAATAAGAGGAGGGAAATGCTCTCAACCTGAATTGCAGCTCTAATCTCCTCTGTGCGCTCTCTCCGCTCAGCCCTACGAGGAAAAACAAATCTTTCATCTTCAGATAGAGGCAGACAGCTGGAGGCTCATTTCTTTGCCACGCTCTGTCACTGGTCTGCTAAACCACCCGGCGACCACTGGAATTTGTCCGTGTAGGTTGGAAGGTGACATCCATGAGGCAAAATTACAGGAAGCTGGTTATTCATGTTTTTTTATGTTTTATATATAATTAAAAAACAATGTATTCAAAAGACTTTTTGCGATTCTGTTTTTAAAGCACACTGAACTAGAATGGCGCTGAGTAAAGTTCGTACCTCTTACGAAGCCCAACAATGCCCAAGCTCCACCAAATGTCACACACTCATAGATATCACTTCCCTTAACATGCCAAGTTTTCATCAAGATTCATGAATGACTTCTTTCCTGACCCATATTACATATTTTC
The DNA here is from genome assembly GCA_026259375.1 of Verasper variegatus. Classification (NCBI taxonomy): domain Eukaryota; kingdom Metazoa; phylum Chordata; class Actinopteri; order Pleuronectiformes; family Pleuronectidae; genus Verasper; species Verasper variegatus. The sequence goes on from CM048053.1 coordinate 6,229,700, forward strand.
GCTAAGTTTCAAACTACAAAAGGACTGAGGTGAAAACATAACCTCCCTGCCAGAGGTAAAAAGCCTTCCGGTTCTCGTGCTCTCTTCAGAGCTCTTCAAGCCAAAAGGTTTGTGATTCACGGCAACTTAATTCTCACGTCTTTTCAGCCCAGCTACACGTCCATTGAAAGCCGTTGGAGTTGGAGTTTCATTGGAGTTCCTGCATGTCAAGCTTTCAGCTGACCCGAGCTGACAGTGAAATATCGAGCCAGTCAAAGAGCACATACATGGAACCACATATCAAAGACTTCAGCGATGGGGCTGGTCAGCTGTGGCCTCTGTAATAACTCTGTCACCACCTTGCAAAGGTTGCCATCATAATGCACAGACATCCATACTCAAACCTATCTTTAGACTTATGGATTAATATTAGGAAATCAATGTATTAAAGTGGCACAGTTAATTGGAGCTTTTAGGGAGGAAACCCACATCCTTCCTGCTTAACTGTGGCTGCTTATATTCCACCCAGAATAGCACACATTTGTTGTTTTAACTTAAAGGAAAGCTACTTGTATTTCTAATCTTTCAGAGACAACTGTGACTGTGGTTGTCTTAAATTCAGTGTGGTTTCAACTATGGACAAATGGAAATGCCTATTTACCACATTTCTGCTGTGGTGTGGTTCAGTATGTTTCAAGCCTTTGCTCTGTAGCCGTATTTTGAGGTTTTTCTAGCAGCAATATGTGGCTGGTATGAACCATAAGTCATGTAGAGCTCAGGACTGTCAACAGAGCTTCATGTGTATGTATGAGCAATATTCTCAGAGCGGTAGCCGAGCAGCGTCTCTTTCATGGCAATACTTCCTACATACACTACAGTTCATATCGTCTGTTTCTCTCCTATTCACATTCATATTTGAGCTACTCTACAGAATCAGAGCTATATAACCTTTTCTCCTTCGTGATTGTTTTCTAAATGTTTCCTTTTTTCATTTCAAGCACTGGTGCAGTGATTATCTAAACCTGCCTGTTTGGAATGAGCTGTTTTCTTGCAGCTCTTTGTGAAAGTCACCTGCGGTAATTCAGCCGCGATGAGTCAAAGACCTGCTGCTGGATTCAGTCTGCAGAACCCTGAAGCTGCGCCACCGCTGCTGCACAAAGAGCTGTTCACATGTTACTTTCAAAATTCAGTGGAGCTCGACTCAGATCTATAGTCGAAAGATTTAATTGATTGATTATTCAATTAACTTTTAAAGGTAACTTGATGTAATTTTTCAATCAAAAAACATACCAAACTTTACATTTCTTGTTTGTTTAAAATGCCAGTACTGTTGCTTTTTCCTGTTTGATATAAATATAAATTAAAAACCTTTTGGTTCGTGACTGAAATTCAAACACTAAGTCACCTTGGTTTTAATTTGTCATAATTCTCTGACAAATTAAGCTGGTAATAAACTAATCCCTTTAATATTTATGTAATCTTCTCTTAACAGTTTGTGTTATTAATGGCCCCCTTTTTCTGTTCTGTCGAACCATGTGATCCAACTCGTTTGGCTTTCTGAACCCGAACCCTTTTGTTCTGTGTTCAGACGGAGGAGTTAATAATGGAGGGAAGTGCGAAAAGGATTTCAGCACCAGAGCAAATCACAGCGAATCACACGGCTGTTGCTCCTCTGCCCTGCCAGCTTTATCTCTAGCTTAAAGGGAATTTTTCAGCTGGCTCCGAGCCCAGGAGTTACTTTGGTCCTGACCTGTTCTATTAACACAGCGTGTCGCCTCCCATGCTAATGACAGCAGGTGAAATGAGCCAATTCTGTTTTGGGTGCCGGAGACACAGATTTATGGAAAGGACTTCATGCTGGCTGACATCATCACACAAGTCTTTCTCTTTGGTTTTAAAAGGAAAACAAAACTGATGTTTTGAATCGTTTGCATCCTGCAGTTTACAAAGGGATTTAAGGAAAACAGAAAATCTTTTAAACGCTACTTTATGTTCTCTCTATAAAGCCGCTCTGGATGCTCTGCATGAAGTAAATTATCTTTTGAACGAACGTCAAAAATTGATTGGGCATTCACTTTAGTCCATTGTTGGACAAACAAAAGCAATGAGCCTGCGACAAAGCTTCTCTCCAGAAACACTCAGCAGGGATCAACATTTTCTTCAATACATGTGCTAATGTCATTTAATGTTGGCTTTAAAAAATAAGCGCGGCACACCAGCACTACTGTGCAACAAGATGGAAAGTCAAAGCAAATGACCAACACAAAAAAAATCGACATTGTTTGTTGGATTATAGACAAGGAGCTTTGTTAAAGGAGTTTCTTTCCTTTCTCAAATATTAGCAGGGAAGCTCACTGGCACACAGCTGCTCATAATAACCATTATTAGCAACAACGGAATCACATGTGCAGTGATTCTAGACTCACAGCTTCCAGTTCGTCCATTCACTTCCTTGTGATTTTTAAAATAGCAGCTCAAGAGAGACATCAGCACGTGAAGCAGCTGCTGTCATACACAAGGAAACGTACACTGCTTATTTTTGCTGGAATATCAACAAGCCGTAGCCTTATGAGGTTCAGCAGCACTTACATAGCACTTACATTTAGCACTTTGTAGTTTGGCTTTCTTGAAGCAAATTGTACTTCCTTGAACCTTGTTGTTCTGGGTTTGTACCCTCATGGTTATTGTTGGCATGGACCAAAAGTTTGGTCCATGCCCCGCCCACCAACATGGTGAAGATGTTTATGGTTCCCAGAGGACGAACCCCACTGACTCTGAGGATCCCCTGAATCTTCTTGTCGTGACACCCTGAAGTTGACAGTGTTCTACTTTTCTTGAAATATTTTACAACCACGGATTACCATGAAAATCAGACATTCTATCAGAGGATGAGTTGTTGAAATGTTTCCTCCCTAAAATGTGTTTTTATTCAAATACCAGTAAGTGATTTTGTCCAGTGTGGTGACACCTCTCAGGGCTGCGAGCGTGGATGTAGACTCTCTGTACTTAAACCTTTCACTAGACTTTTCTGCATCAATATGGAAATTATGACTGTGGCTCTTTTATAGAAGCAGGCTGGAAGAAATTACTTTCAGAATTTCCCGCCTGATAATATTGCACAGCAGACAGTATGTCAGAGGTTCATATTGAAGCCTTGCAGCCAAATAGACACAAGTTACACTTCTGTCCCATATTTTTGAGGACTTACTTTACCATTCAAATTGATATATAAGTCTGGTGGGGTACACGTTTGATCTGCTAACATAGCGTGAATGTTTCAGTGTTGTCCACACCGCACGTTAAGGCCTCAGTCACAACTTCGGACATTAGAATAAATGTATTCATGTTTGTATCGAGACCTTTTTTCCTCAACCCTTTGCATAGAAACGTTTTGGATCCTCCACTAGGTAGAATTGCCGCTTCTGTCAGGGAATGTAATCAATGAGAGCACCTGAAACCTTCTACTCTCCCACCTCTCTGCTTAATAATTCAACATCCAGCATAGCCTCTGTGGGCATTGACTGTGAAAGGGAGCGCATGACCTCCAGCACAGCAGCAGGTGGTATTCTGCTCGGGGGTTGCACTGTGCACAAATTGATGATAACTTGCTTTTTCTCTTTTGTGCTATTTCGGTCGGTCTTTTGCTATATGGCTTTGGCGAATGTGAAGAAATAAGAAAAATTACTGAAGGCATGAATCTATACCCACAAGCATATTAACATTGAGAAAATATAACACAGGGAAGATGGTGTTTTATTTATTTTATGCTAAATCACTCAAATGTTCAATTTATTGTGCACCTCAATGAATGCATAAATGTTCACGGCAAACATATATTAATACCTGTTAAAGCAAATGTTTCAAGCGTCCTACACAAGACCAGCAGCTACTTGTAAACGCCACCTTGTGATAAAAACTTTATAAAGCCTTTGACTGTCTTTAGAAATGTCTGTTGGAGCTGCTCACGATTTACAAACATTGAATCTGAACCAGTCGAGGACAAAACAAGTGACGCTGACCCACAGGCCATAAATAAAACGAGATGTCAAAGGTCACATAGTAGGAGAATCTCATGCAAATGAGTGAAGAAACTGCAGAAATCGAAGGTGGCAGATTTTTAAATCTTTGACTTCTCTGAGTGCGAAAAGCACAAGTGCAACTAATGACATCAGTGATGGCTTCATTCCTATTAAGTGTCCCATTAGTGCTCGAGCAGGAGACCAGAGGTCAGGAGCTGGAATTCAGCCACTTGTAATGTTATTAATCGCACCTGTGGTTGACAGACTGTTTCCTATAGGAAAGGCCGATACAGGAGAGTGTGACATCAACCGAACGCTCCTATTTGAGTTTAAATGAACTAGAAGGAAAACATATGTAGCCTCTTATAAAGCAACGTGACAGTAATACAAAATATTTAATTTAATTTATTTACAAGGACTCATTAGACAGAATTCTGGCAAATTTTCAACTGAGATGTTTTGAATCCAATGATGACAACAAGATGCCAGAAACAACAACATAAACTCACCAGTGTCCACTATTCAGCACGTGTGACCATGCATGTGACACAAAGCAACAAGCAATACTGTTTACAACACATGTGTAGAGATGCAGAAGCAGCAATACAACATGAATGAAGTATGATATACAATATTGAGCTACATAATATGTTAAAAGATGCAGTAACATGTTAGTAAAATGGTTATATCATACATCTAACACCTAATCCATGCAGCACAGCTATAGACTATAGAGGGTAGAAGCCACTCTGCAGACAAAGTACTGGTAAATTGGGCAAAAAGGACATTGGACAAGTAAACATCGCGTCTAACCAGCAATAACAATAATTCAAAATGAACCCAACTTTTCACTGCACACACAGGGACTATTTCATTAAAAAACATATTTTGCATCTAGTGAAAAATGTAGTGTTCTGGTTTTATGCTGCTCCTCACTTTGTACGTTTACGTCTTGATTTATCTCTTAATGTAATTGTATGTTTCTGTGCTGTTTTCTCACTTTGTAATTTAGCCTGAGAGGACAAGTTTTAGTTTCGTTCAATCTCACCTCGTGCAGCAGAAACCCAGACCAGATTAATTGAATATCAGTGGCAATTATTTTATCATGTTGAGATGGCAGGGCAGTAATTGCATTTGTCAACTGACCGTTGAATCTCTGTTTTAGATTAAGATGTCTGGTGAAGCAGTTGGAGAGAGGAGAGGCTTCCCTCGCAGACCTCAAGAAAAACCTGGAGTATGCTGCGGCGGTGCTGGAATCCGTTTACGTCGAGGAGACAAGGTAAGAACACAAACAAGACAAAAGCTGTCTGCAGTGTATTAACCAGGTCCATTCACTGACAACAACTGATGAAGGCCAGACTTTGGATAATGGATGACTGTCATTAGTGTGGCAATTGACCTGTGTGGTAATTCTTTGTTTAATTGTAACCATTCAGTGTGTGCTCTTCTACACACTGCGGCTACACTTACTTACATTGATCATTCATATTGTGACTGAGTATAAACATAAATATCTTCCCTCATTTGGTGTTTGGTGGAAAACGCTGTCTAACACGTAGGTACTCATCAAACCGTTCAGTTTTACCTTTAACTTGTCACCCATATATACTGTGTGATGGGTTTTTGATTTTGTGGCTGATGATTGTATGTCAATAGTTGGGATTCAGGTCCAGCGTATGAATAGGCTTATGGAATTATGTAAGCCTCTCGTCATCGAGATCTCGCCAGATTAGGGCCAGCGGTGGCATGACCACTCCAGGACAGAGGATGATGAACTATCCGGTGCAGAATCCATGTAGCGCCACGATTATCAGTGTGATGTGAATGCTTTTCTCTTTGCCATAAGAACATGTATTCAGTTCAGTGGGTGGAGACCAACAGGCTTTGCTCTTTATCCCTCGTACATGTCAACACAACAGGGTGACTGTGGAGAATTATATCACGTAGTTGGATTTGAATCATGGTGTTTCAAGAGGCCTGGGATGTTTTGATGTTACATAAGAGGTGTTATTATTTGGCGGACAGCTCTGGGTTTTAAGTTTGATCCCCTATGAAAGTAGACCTGGTGTAAACTATAAATATGTTAGTAAGCCTGTGGTCTCTTTCCTTTCCTTTATTTCTTTTCCCATTTGTTTCTGTCCTTTTTTCCACTCTCTCCCTTCTCCCTTGTGTTCAGACGCTTGGTGGACACAGAGGATGAGCTCAGCGACATCCAGTCGGAATCGGTGCCCTCAGAAGTACGCGACTGGCTGGCCTCCACCTTCACTCGCCAGATGGGCCTGATGCTGCGACGCAATGAAGAAAAGCCTCGCTTCCGCAGCATCGTCCATGCCGTTCAGGCTGGAATATTTGTTGAGAGGTGTGTGTGATGCACAAGAGCACAGACCACACTGGCATGCAGTTAGACGTCACACAGATTATCACCTTTATATTTCCTTCTCTGATGTTGCTGATCTATCATAGATCAAAACAAACCAGGGTAGCCAGGAGCAACTTAAAGCAATTCTATCAAGCTTTAGTTTGGTCTTGCATAAGAAATGGACATTCACCCTGCCCTTGTGGGTTTTGGGACTTTTGCTACACATACACTTTACATTACTGACATTTATTTGCTTTTGATGAATTTCAGCTTTATATGAAAATTTAACAATACTTTGGGGCTTGAAAAGTGCTTGATTTAGATCATCCATCACACATTATATCTGCATTTTATATATATTATTAACTTTATCCATTTTGCAATGTAAAAATTCAAGGTTATAGTTGATTGGTTTTGAAAACATATTAATAGAAACATGTGGCCAGCTTAAGAAATGGGGGAAATATTTCAAAATTCCAAGCCCCACATCTCATTTAAAAAACAATGCTACGGCCCTTTTAAAAGTTCAGTCTGCTGCAAATATATCTGCATGACTCAGTCACCTGAGTCGACCATATATCATTACGGCCTTGGCAAGCCTGGCTAAGCACAATCATTTACAGAGTTACATCAGCTCCCTCCCCGAGGCTGTGCTTTATCACACACTAACATGCATTTGTTGCTGTAATCAGGGGCAAAGCAAGAATCCTAGCACAGAGAGGGCAGAGCCTCCTCACAGGCCCCCTCTGCTAAAGTCCTTTTAATATTAACAATGGAAAATAATGCCTACATGTAAGCATTAGACAAAATTGTTCTGAAGAACTGAAAATAAAAAAGGGGTTGCAAGTCATGTTCAAATGTTTCAGCACCAAGGACAGAGCATGACTTCTGACAGTTCAGCACCACAGCAGATAGACAGCGACAGTCACATTAACATAACATATCAGTATACAGCATCAACTGTTTATCCAGTCAGTCATCAATCAAAGAAATATTGGGTTTTAATGCACCTGATTTGTATTTTCGCGTCATTTTACTGCCTAACTGCTATATAAAATTAAAAAAAACACACTCAGTAGTTAATGTTAAAGTTATATTGTGACCTGTCACTCAGGCTGTGCCAGTGATTCAGGGACAGACTCTGCAGTAGCTCCCTACTCAGCGTGGGCCCCGGTGCAGTAACACTCTCTGCCACTAGGGTCGCTCTGAATGTTTTCTGAATTTAAAATGAAGATTGACTGGAAAAGAGGAAGAAACAGAGTGAAAATGAGAAGATGGCCAGTTGATATTTAGATGCATTTTTGGAAACTAGTCCAAGACTTTTAGTTTCTAAATGATAGTATTCATCCCAAAAAAATATTGCGATGTTTAGCAATGCACACAACCTTCCAGATAATTCTAAATGCTTCACTAAGTCTCTTGGGGAATTACTCCGCTTGTTTTTGCATTTGTGATTAAATTAATCTACATTTCAATCCCTTGTTTTGAATAAAGCTTTCAACATTTAGCATGTGACCAAAATACAGACTTTTCCTAATGTACCCGTCTTTTAAAAACAGATTCCCACTGTGTGTTGTGTTGGTTTGAAGGTTATAGTGAGTCTTGGTGGGGAAGCTTCCAGGCTGTGCTTTGGGACCGGAGTTGTAACCTCTGGTGTTTACACTCAGCGGTGCGTTTCATTTGATGTTTTTATCTCATCTGAACAGGATGTACCGACGTACCTCCAATATGGTGGGACTCAGCTACCCCCCTTCTGTCATATCTGTGCTTAAGGTATTAACATGTGCACACACTCTTGAGCAGAAGCAAGCAGGAAAATAACAACTTTAAGCGCACAAAGACACACACACACACACAATAACTGATCTGTGATGGGGCATAATTTCCATAAGGCCCTTGTGGCATTGCTCCCTTCACTTGTTGTTTTAGGTCTATTACATATTTATATGTTCATCTGAGTCTCCTTCAGTAAGTACAGGGTGACCTTCCTTATCGGTGAAGGTTGTTGGGACTGTTTGCCACCTGAAATAAATACCTGCAGACAAAACTCAGCGCTGAATATATGTACTGAAAACTGTGTATTTGGATAATATTTGTATTTACAGTAATAACTGAGTAACTGTGAGTTTAACCAAATAGTTCCAGATGAAAGTATGTGTCAAAGAGTATCAGATAAAAAAACAGGTTCACGTAGCATGTCTGTTTTTGTTGTTTAACGGAAAGCAAAACAACATATCTAGATTTTTTTCTTGACTTCATTGTTTTGCAACTTATATTGTCTAAGAAGAAACATGTCATTGTATATTTTTTTCTCTCCCCTGCACAGAATGTTGACAAGTGGTCGTTTGACGTTTTCGCTCTAAATGAGGCCAGCGGGGATCACGCACTTAAATTCATATTCTACGAGTTACTCACAAGATACGACCTCATTAGCCGCTTCAAGGTAAAGTCACGAGGATAATAAAGCACCACTGGTCACTGCGGTACTTGTGTTCATGTCATTAAAATAAGGAGAAACTAAAAATATGTAGTAAGGACGATGACCCTGCACCAGGTCTGATTTAATGGAAGTCAGATAACTCACCTCTCCTTCTCTCTCAAGAGTTAGACGATGCAATGACAACACAAGGGGAGGTTGAACATATTTAATCTTATACTGGTGAAGCTCATTTACCACAACACTTGAAGGTCCAGCATCTGAGGGAAAATGACACAGGCAATGATGCAGACCTGAGCTAGAGATTGTGACCTGGAGCAGCTTAAATAATGATCCATGACTTAATGACATCAAACTCAGATTCCCAGGAAGCTAAAATGACATGTGCTCATTATTAAAATCTGCTTGTAGAGGTCATTTACTGTTCATTTGTCCATCATCAGATCCCAATCTCCGCAGTGGTGTCATTCGTGGAGGCCCTGGAAGTAGGATACAGCAAACATAAAAACCCCTACCACAACCTGATGCACGCCGCTGACGTCACGCAGACTGTACATTACCTGCTACTCAAGACTGGCATGGTGGTGAGTGCTGCACGAGCACATTAGATGACACAGTGTTATCAGCATCCACTCTACAGAAACCAGTGGAACAGGCTTGTTTAGTTCCGAGAAAAGAAGCTCACTGAGGGGATCTTATCCACGTGCTACTGCAGAACATCTCTGTCCGCTGATGTACGCGAGCCTGACTGCAGCGTTACCCAACATGTAGCTTCTAACATGGCTTCATTCTCCTTTGGAAATATTCTATCCTAAAAAACAAAAACACAAGACACCCAAGGAAAAAAAAAACATAATTCAATCCCAGTTTTGCTCAGAGCAGGTTTTTGAACGTCAACCCACATCTGTCAAAATGTCACACATGTTAATAATCCCTCCCGCAACATTTGAAGTCAAATATTTTCTGTTGCTGTGACATTGCTTCATTCCTACCCTTTGTATTTCATCTTACTTTTGTTCTTCTTTAATCTGCTGACCTATATTTCACAGCTTTGCTCCGAAGTGGCTTTAGGGTCGTTATGATGCTGCATTTATTCCAAAAAACTAACAAAAAAACCTGCTGAGTCCAAAGTCCCCAACCAGCCGAGCAGCCGGCCGCCCCCGTTCCCATTGTTTTTATTTCATCACCTTAATAAGGTGGCTGCGACAGCTGTCGACATGGTGTGTTTCTTTGGCCGATGCCTCCTGAAGTAAACCACATTACTGCCAGAACCACAGACTCCCGGGAGAGCTGTGGAATAAAATCTATAATTTTGCAGGTCCTCCAGACTCCATTAAATCAACAATCAACAGGTCATTCATAAAGAAGGCCCATGAGGAAACATACTGGGGGATGGATCGGGCATCTTGCGCCCATCACCCCGTTCTTAATGAGTCTGCCATCCCCCACTGTTGATTAGTCACCAGTATCGACTGGGCTAAATCCCCACTCTGTGGACTTGAGTGCACTCAGAACACACACATCTCAGAGGAAAATGCCCACTCACAGGTTAAACATGTATACAAGCATTAATTTCTATATGTTGAGCATGTTGACGTATGATGTAACAGGTAGTTTCACTGCTTCTTTTCTTCCAATTAAAGAATTAAAGAGCATCTGTCGTTTAAGTGCACTGAACTTCAATTTAAAAGGAGCTATGCAAATTCAGTTTAATCAATCAGCAGAATATTGAGGGCCGATTTTACTAATCAAACAATCCTGTTTAAAGCCAAAAGGCAAAACCTGGTTCGAAAGTTCTTTGTCAAACTGATGGTAAACATAATATCTTTGGGTTTTTAACCATTGGTTTTAGGCAAAATCTGACATTTGAAGAGAACATTTGAGAATAAATAACTATTGTCTTACATTTTGTAGTCAAACAAATCCCTGAACAATCATGACAAATATTAGATACATAAATAGTTGTAGCCCTATATGTATGTTTTCATCAAACTTGCTGCAAGAACATTTTCTAAAAATATAAAGCTATATCTTCAACAGGCTCTGACGACTTTCACAATAAAATCTGCTAGCACCTAAAAAGGTTTAAACTTTGTATTCTTACTTGTGACAGCATTAACTTATAATGCGCCTGACTTTTCATTTATTTTTGGTAACAGTGACAAATCAAACAGAGACGTGAGAGGGAGAGAAGACGGACGAGTGTTGAAGCGACGGTTTAAAATGTGGTTCTCAGTCGAGCTTGTCTTATCTAAAGTTTCCTTTCCGATTGTCTGACCTTTCCTCGGTCTCCTCCTCCCCATTTGTTTCCTCTCATCCCCGACGGTAACGTGTTTCTCGTGCCAAAAACTTCCCCTCCTCATCCTCTATATCACTTTACAACTCCACATCTTCATGGCATGATGTACCATTTCCTGCGTTCCCCCCTTTTGTTCCATTCACTGGCTTCTCATTTCTCTCCTGTAATTTCTGGCCATTCTATTCTCTTGTCTCCATTACTTTCCGTTCCCTCTTTCCCGTCGATGTCTCTGTCTTTTCCATCTCGTTGCCTCCCCCTCCTCAACACCCTTCTCTCTTCTACATGCTCCTCTTTATATCCTTCCCCTTATCTTCACCTTGCCATTGCCTCCCCCCCCCTCCTTCCTTCCTTCCTTCCTCTCCTCTATCTCTATCTCTGCCTGCAGCATTGGTTGACTGAGCTGGAGATCTTTGCCATGATCTTTGCGGCGGCAGTGCACGACTACGAGCACACAGGGACCACAAACAACTTCCACATTCAGACAAGGTAATGGATCATAAAATCAAAAATGCAACGCACTGACTCAGCCGATCAATGTTTTCATTTACAGCAGGGGGGCTTTATATTCACACTGAGATCGCCTGCGGTGCAATAATGAGGCCGGGACAGGACGAGAGTCCACGTGAACTCCAAACCTCCTGCAGAAAAGGAATAAAAACTCTTCTCTCAAAGTTGACATTGTCTTTGATAAGAACTTGAAAAGATCAAGAAAGATAACACAAGGGGTCCTGAAGTTTATAACCTATTCATTTTTATTTGGTACATCCTATGAATGAAACCTAATATTTTTTAGTTACATTTTCTTTTTTGTCCTCCTTATAATTGAATATTAAAACATTGTTCTAAGATTTTGCATTTTGCTGGAGTTTATCCTTGCTAGCTGCAATTTGAAATAAATGAAAATGGCCCAATGAACAAAACTCACACACTTAATTTATAATTAAGTAAAACATTTGACTGATAAAAAAATAAGAAGTATTAATATCCAGTGGTCTGTTCTTGCCTGTGATGGTTTAAGGCTGTCCTCCCAATATGAACCGGTGAGAGAATGCGGCTCTGCTTTCATCTTTTGACTGACAGGTCGGACACAGCGATCCTCTATAACGACCGCGCAGTGTTGGAGAGTCACCACGTCAGCGCAGCGTACCGCCTCCTGCAGGATGACGACGAGATGAACATCCTCTACAACCTGTCCAAGGACGACTGGAGGTCAGAGAGACACGTACTTGAGCCAATGAAAGAGCTGAGAGACAGTAGAAGGGATATAAAGAGAAATCACACAAAACAATGTATAAATCAGCTCTCTTGTGTTTCAAGAATAAGAACCGTTGGAGTCAAAATCTGGAAATTTGAAAACTTTGTATTATGTGTGATATTAAATTAAAGGAGACAGATTCAGTCTGATGTTCCTGGTGTAAGATGGGTCTTGTCAAAGCACGTTATTAGAAATGGCTCTGATGTGTTAGCGACTTCCAAAATGAGTTGGCTTCCATCATCTGTGGGTTTGACAGTTCGTCATACAGCACAGGGCTCATGTTTTTCCACCTCTTTGTTTTCTCTCCTTTCTTTTCATCCAGAGAGCTGCGGGCTCTGGTGGTGGAGATGGTGCTGGCTACAGATATGTCCTGTCATTTCCAGCAGGTGAAGGCCATGAAGAACTTCCTACAACAACCTGAGGGGTCAGTTGTCTTCTCCCCCCGCTGCTGTTTCCACTCGCTGCCCATCACCCCAGCACTTTAAATCTCCATTAACCCTGCAATCAGCTGCTGTTTACCAACCGCCCACTGTTTACAACCCAATTAACCCTGCCCTGAAGAGTGCGCTGGAGAAACACCATAAATATTCATGTTCCGTATTGGCAGATCATTATGTTTTCACTGAGAAAATCGGAAATCTGGTCAAGCACAGGCAATATTAGAATCAAAAATGAGAAAGGGTTGCCAGACACCGGAAAAGCCTTTAGTTATTTGTTAAAGCATTTTTCCAAGTAGAGGAGCGAGCAAAAGCTGGAATGGCACTCGGAGTGCACACGTCTGCCAAAACCCAACAGTCTCCAAAGGAAAACACATTTAAATTCACTCAATCCAGATTTTCATTTGGATCTGCACTAAATTACACACACTCGTTAATATCAGTCACCTAAACATAGTTGATTTCTTCAAAATCATCGCCCTCGAATATGTCTCTGAGAAATCTATTAAATTGTTGGCTGACACGTTATCGCTCCATGTTAAAGAAAGTGGAAAATAAGGATGGTTTCCTGGATTCGCCTCCTGGGTCATGATCCACCCTTCTGCAAAATTACTGCGTACATTTTGTGTATTTATGCTAACTATCAAATAAACAAACTCAGAAAAATAAAATCTGCAAGCACTGATGTAATCACAAGTAAACAAGCATTTAATGTTGTGTAGAGCTGCAAAAATTTGTTGATTGATGATTAATTCAATATATAATCGTTTACTATTACCAAAGCACTCGCTTGTCCAGCCTCATTAATATATTCTGCTTTTTAAGACCAATTTTTGCTAATGTATGTGTGAATCCATTAAGTGGCCAAATGTATGTTATTCATAACTATATACTTTACAGTTTACTTGGATAATGTATGGCCTGTCATAAGATTAATATGGAAACGAAATGGAAATGAATGTGGAAACGCGAGGTAACAGGACCATTCAGAAGTTTGAAGTTGTCCTCAGGCGTCATGTTGTACTTTAAAATACTATATTGAGAGGAGAGGCTGGTGATACGGCTCAGTGAGTTGGAGGCCTGTTTGGGAGCTTTAGGGTTGTGGGCTTGATCCCTGAGAGATGCATTAAGTTTTGAAATCCTGTATGCGAAAGGAAAGTCTCTAAGAAACACAGCTCGAGAGTCTGTAAGAGAATTCTGCTGGAGTTCTGTGTCCTGTATCAGTTCAGTATATTGAATTTTCGAGTTCCAGCACCTGAAGTAAACATTCTAAGACTCTATATGAAGTAAGAGTGAGTTGTGTGACCTCACGTCTCATGGTGGTGGAGGACTGGAAGGTTTGAGGTTGTGAGTTTGATCCTTATGAGGCTCAGTGAATTTTTAAAGTCCAAGCACCTAAAGCGAAAACTGAAATAAACCCCTTCTCCTGCATTATAGAGAAGCTCCTGGTGGCGCGGAGGGTTTGTTTGTGACTGTGAGGCAGCGGTTTGCAGTTTCAGATTGAACAGCGCGAGAGAGAAGTACGAGAGAAGTACGAGAGAAGTACGAGAGAAGTACGAGGTTATGTTGAGGAAAAAAACGTGTTTGTGTAGAAAGTATAATCAGTATGTGCACTGCGGCTCTGCACCACCTGCCGTCTGCAGAAGGTGACTGATGGTGAGTTTGTAATGACCTGGAGGTCCACTGCTGGAAAGCTACACAGGAACCCCCCCCCCCCCCCACACACACACACACACACACACACACACACTCGTGCACACATTATTGAGAGATTGCACTCTGCCGGAAGCTCTAATGCTGAACACACTCTAATGTCAAGTCATTTAAACCAGTGTGCTGCAGGCCTGCTTACTGTGCACTTTAAGATCCAATCTGCCACAAATGGAATAGGAGGAAATCGGAGCCGCTCACCTTTGTTTAACCTTGTGCTGTGTGTTGTCATCCGTGCGCCTGTTTTCCATATCGCTCTGTGTATGTCCGGTCATGCGTCAGGCCATTGCACACGATATATATTTTGATATGGTTATCAGGTCGTCTCTCAGACACCAGCAGATGTGTGATGAGGTGAGATGATGCATTTTCACACTGTTTCAGAGTAGAAAACCGATTAGTCTAATGAAGGCAGTGGGATGGAAAAAGACCCCCCCTCCCCCCTCACGTTTTCTGTTTGGATGGACATGTAGGTTGCTGCTATTTGGGTTCATGTTTTCATATGCATGCTGATAATTGATATCTAAGCTGTCAGGGGGCGGTTCCAGTGTCAAGGTCAAGGGGGGCACTGGTCCCAGCTGGAATCTGATTGGTCCCTGAAGTGCCCCTGTGCGATCAGTATTTATTTGTTTTTGAAACAATCAAGTTACTTCCTATCAATACTAACAACGAATAGGACAATTTGTTCAGAATGTTTTATTCCAATATTTAATATTCAATGTTGTTTGGCTTTGGTCAAAGCTACAGAGCTAACAGTAAACAAGGAATGACTTAAATGTGTAAATTACTACATCAGTAACTGTGCATGGATGTTGGACATAATATAGAAACATCATCGATCCGCCACTGCACACTGTCTGTATTTTGCATGCGTCATCAGTTTTATGATTTGAGTGTCTCTGCAGGGAATCTATGCCATCACATCATTTCTATGGGTATATTATCCCTGACCTTCTAAAACAACGTTTCATTTTAAACTGAATGGGCTGAAACACACTGGCTGAAGAACAAAAAGTGTGGACCTGCCCCCACATGTCATGTCTGGACTGTATTAACAGAAAAGTTTCCCTCCTCTCTGACTTTTTTATTACGCTGCTCTTGCACAGAAAGTACATTTTTCGCTGATAGATTGCTGCAGAGACATTTACAGCTGTGCCACATTTTTCCCATTCTTTTTCTTTATGACTGACCGAACTGTCATCAGGGACACTCGGTACCTTGAGAGTTTTCTTTTATCTTTTTCCTATTGGTATTTCTTTCAATGACTGTGTCCCTGATTTGTCTGGAATGTCTGTCTTCTGATGAAGCTTTTACTGGAACATCGGATTGTTCCTTCCAGATAGATGCGCTTTCAACTCAATCATCTGCCATTAGACACGAATCATCTTATTTTGATGAACGTTTGAATAAAACAGCTGCTCCAGTCTTAATGTAGATGACATTAACATTAGGTCAGACAGCTTGTTTTATCAAAATCAGAATGTATACCAATAAAACTTCAGTGGACAGAACCAAACTGCAGCAAATGTCTGGTGGACTTGAGTTTTAAATGTTGTGTATCTACTCTGTGTTTTTAGCATTGACAAGCCCAAAGCCCTTTCCCTGCTGCTGCACACTGCTGACATCAGCCACCCGGCCAAAAGATGGGACCTCCACCATCGTTGGACCACCTCCCTACTGGAGGAATTCTTCAGACAGGTGAGTGGACGTACGGGCCAGGTCAAAGAGAAGTGCACGGCCGGCGGATCCAGTGTGTGTGTGACAGCTTCTGATGCATGTAGAGAGAACATGCTTTTGACATGACACATACACACAGCTGTAACATGCACATGCAGTATAATATTTAATAAAGTATTTCAGCAGTTCCTGTTTGCAACATATGAAATGATCCTATGGTTTCTTTGATTCTGGAGAAAACTTTAAATCGTTACGATACAAATTCTGGAGCTTTAAGTTGCCTTTTCTATAATTACTACGTTGCAAATGAACATTGCAAAGAAAATAAAGTTTAAAATATGCATGTTGTGGTTGCATTTTCTGTTTTGCCTCAGTAATCCAGCTTTTGGGAATTGATGGTTTCATTTGCTTGAGAACTGGTAAAACAGATTCCCAGAGAAGCAGGAGACCTTTTTGTGAAAATGTGAAACTGAATAATGAAAGATGGCACCAGTCTATACAAGTGTCCAAATAAACCAGGCCATTGAGCGCTGGAGCCCTCGAGCGCGACAGTCGAGTGAAACGGCTGAAAAGAAAACAGACATCATTCATGTCGCTGACAAACCTCATCACATGGTCCATTCACAAGCCTTTTTTTCTGAACACTCCAAGAAATATTCGTAGGATCGTCAGGTTTCATTCATTCAGCTATGAAGTAACACCTAGAATGAAATGATGATGCTTTTAGTGATTAATGATTGTTCTCTGATGGCTCTTTGGCACAAATCTACCCCCCAGAGCAGTTTAAATGGGTTTCTATCAGTAAGACGTGCAGCCACGTCTAATCAAGTCTAATTACACTCTGCTCTCATCACAAATGATGCCATGGGAGATTCAAATGTAACTCTTTGATAAAACAATGCATTTGACCCTAAATAATACTGTGTAATGGCAACTGTCAGGCAAGAAGGACAGCTGTTAAACTGGTGCCACGTTGCTTCAATATCGTCCATTATTAATCCACATTGTGCTCATTATCAGTCTGATTGTTATTGTGGCTGCTCTCACAAGGCCTTTGTCTCTGGGGATGTGGCTGGCTGATAAATAGCGTCTGTGAAGAACATTGCCTCAGCTCCCGACTCCACATCTCATCTGTTTGTGACAAATCAGAAGAGAAAATGAAACACATTTGTGGCCCAAAAGCACTTGAGGCGGGAGCCAGACAAATCTGAAGCCTGTTGATAGAAGTGTGAGCATATGGCGAATGTATGGTGGTGTTGTGTAAGCGGATAGTGTAAGTGTGTGTTTATGGGTGAGTGCATGGACTGTGTGTGTGTTTGTGCCTGGAGGGCGGGGTAATATTTTCCAAACACTGAGAATGATTTGGATGTTTTATTTCTAGGGGGACAAAGAATCAGACCTCGGGCTTCCCTTCTCACCGCTCTGCGACCGAAAGTCAACAATGGTGGCGCAGTCCCAGATCGGTGAGTGGCCACTCCCACATATACACAAAGCCTGTGCATGATGATTGCAGATGTACACGATTTCTGCCTAAGCGCGAGCCGACACAGTGCGGAGGCCAATTGGTGGAGACAAGTGAAAGTGGTATTTTACAGAGTGAAAAACACATATTCACGTATTTTTTGTTTGGATCTGCACCAGATTTTACACTCATAAATATCAGTCTGCTTAACAAGCCTGACTTTCAACAAGATCCATGAATTATTCTCTGAGAAATCAATGAAAATGTTGCACCGAAGTTTTACATTTACGTTTTTATATCCTAACCCTTTCCTCCACAGAATTTATGGAAACCAGTTGAGTAGTTTTTGTGTAATCCTGCTAACTAGCAAACAAACAAACACAGACGGAAACATAATCTCCTTGGTGGAGCAAGTAAGGAATATAGAAATGCATAAATTGACGCTGTGCTCTGAATCTGTCAATGTCTTTGTCACCAGGGTTCATAGACTTCATCGTGGTGCCCACCTTCACTGTGCTGACGGACATGATGGAGCGCATCGTCACCCCGCTCATCGACGAGGCCTCCCACTCCGGTCTCGCTGGCTTCCGACGATCAAGGTGAGCTGCAGCACTTTCTCCTTCTGCTGCATAAAAACAGTCATAATGTGTTGCTCAGTAGCAGGATGAGTCGACGGAAGTGAGTTAAATCTTTTTAATAAACCAGTCCGGTTAATCAAGGATGGAAAATGTACTGTTTTTTTCTACCCTTCACCTCTCAAACCTTCTGAGAAACTACACGCTCGATGACGTGATTGAAGCTCAACAGCTCCTCCGCAATAGTAGCATATCTAATGAAAGTATTAAAAAACTGCAGATGAGTCTCCCATGAGTAATCCATTCCTGTGCGTGTAAATGTCTCCACCTTTCATCAGGCAGAGCCACACACCTTGAAATTGATATTTTAGAGATGCTAGACAAGTTCGCCTCACCATCCCTGATCAGGAGTGAGCGTCAGCACCCGATTGGCATACACAATAGCCTCTCCAGATACAAGGGGAAGTGATTTTGTCACCACAGGCTTCATTAATTGGCCCAATACTCTTGCTGCAGCCACGTACTAAATGAAGTGCGTTCCGAGGGTGCTCCGAACAAGGAAGTGCCCCTGCTCTTGCGTTTAAACTACTCAGAGAACAAGCACCCTGAAAAGTTTTTTGTGTCGCCAGTTGTTTAAATGTCACTTTCTCGCAAAGCGGGATGATTAAAGTGGTATTTGGGGAGTCAGGCTATGTATCTCCCGTCGCACCTGCATGTCAATATCCGCCTCCCGCTCCTCCTCAACAGGCATCATTAGCATCGCTCAGTTGGCCTCCAGTCACAGCTATCCAAGTGGAAATCTCCGATAGTGCAGTCTCCTTGTCTATACCAACACACCTGGGTGCTCATGGGTTTCCTTTGACTGTTTCTCCGCAGCGTTTATAGCTGTTTTCAATCATCTGTAACCGTGACCACTCGCTCTTTCTGCCTCTGTTTATCCTCCAGTCTTTCTTTTGTCTTCCTCTTTCAAATTGCCTCTGAATCTGTCAGCTTGTACGTTCTTTTAATCCGGGCGTTTTGGCAGTGACTCTATATCTCAAAAACTATTGGATGGATCGCATTGAAGTTTTGTACATTCGTCGCACTCAGACACTGTGCTGCTGTAACTGCTTTGGTGAGCTTCTGAATTACCCTGTAGTGACACCATGAAGTTGATATTTGTCGTTTCAAGAGAAATGTTGTGACAGCTATTGGAGGCTTTAACATCCCTAACATGTTGGATTGGAGTAACGTTGTTGTTGATCCCTTAACCCAGCAATTTAGTGACTCACTTTTATAAAGACCTCACAAGAAACCCATTAAAGAAAGAGTCCCTAGCATGGGTCACACTAAACAAAACAAAAAAATGAATGTTAATTGTTGTTTAAATAAATCTTAACAAGAATTATTGCAAATTTGTGAATGAATCTAATTAACCCCTAAAAAGGACATTATTTAACTGTTCTCACAGGCTGAGTCGTTCCTTTGACAAGTAAACTGAATGCCATGTGTTTATCTAGCGCCATCATCTGGTCAAAAAGAGAATTTGTCCATTACCTGCAGAACAAATGAAACAGAGCTCCACCTCACTGAGCTGCTAGCTTGGCTCTACCCTCGTCTTGACTCTTATCTCTCTTCTTCCCCTCGTTTTGCGCCGTCCAGTCTGAACAGTATTAGCTCGGATGAGGTCAAACGGCACAGCGTGAAGAGCATGGGCTCCGACAGCAGCTCGTCAGGCCAAAGCTCTCTGCTGACGCTGGACATGAAGAACTTCAAGGCCCTGTGGAACGAAGAGGTTTATCAGAACAGAGAGAGGTGGAAAACGCAGGCCACTAAAGGTACTGTTCACACACACAACTTCTTAAAGTACAAACTAAGGGCGACTTCACACCAAAGAGTCCAGTTCCTGGTGCAAACCAGTGTCAGCGTGATACATAGCTTCACTGGTCCGAGGGGATAGAAATACAACAATCCCAATTTCTACCTGATTATTGTAAGACCACACACAGGTGCACGCTAACCTGCCATCACACTCTTTGTGACCTCAGAGGCGGAGGAGAGAGCTAAAAAGGAAGAGGAGGAGCAAGCTCAGCAGGAAAACACTATGGAGCCCCAGGAGGGACAAACGGAATCCGAACAGCCTGAACCAAAGGAGGACCAATTGGAGGGGGAGGCGGCCGAGTCGGCAGAGGTCAGCACACCGCCAGACGGTAACACGGGGGAAACAGAGGAGGGAGATCAGGCCGAGGGCGCCACACACAAGAGTCCGTCTCTGCATAACGGTATATTCCTTTAACTGTGTCATCTCAAAGCCAAACTAAGAGACGTGATGAAAAGTGGAAATGTCTTGTTATGTCCTGTCAACAGTTTAAAATCCAAAGATATATAATTGTATTCATCAAATCCTCAGATTTTGAGAAGCTGCAACCAGCAATTATTTGGTGATTTCTAGTTTAAAACTTGATTAGAAATGTTCCTAGATAGACAGATTTATTATCAATTAAATTCATTTTGTGAATGAAAGGGGTTGGAAATATTGTGTCTCATTTATTTCAGTGAGTTATTTTGTATCCTTGGGGTTCTCCACTGGAAGTTAGAATAACTTTGGGTTTGTTAACTTGTTGACTGATCCGGCTCCTGGTCAGTGGCTTGTAAAAGGTTATTTTAAGATAGAGGATGATTTCAGGACAAAGACTCTTTTGACTTTTCAGGAGAGTTGTCTGAAGGAGCTGAATCTACAGAGGATGAAGAAAATAAAAACAAAATTGTCGATGGTGAGTTTATTTCTGCAGCTCATGACCATTGAAAATGGTGAAGTTATCATATTAATCATAGGAAATATGTAGATTTCTCTACATCAGCCACTTCTCTATGTCTCTTAATATACTATTTGTCTCAAAGCAGAGGTAGTGATGGAATAGTCGAGCTGTAGATAATCAACAGCATCACCGGACCCTGAACCTGTTCTTCTAACTCGACTGGGGGAGCTCACCCAAACTCACTTCAGAGGGAAGGCCATCAGTTGGACTGTGTCGCCCTCTTCAGGGCTTCAAGAAACTCACACCTTCACTTCCATTTTTGTGTCCTAATGATGAATAGTTTTCACTTTTCCTGTGTTTACACTTCCGATGCTCTTGTATGCAGAGTTTGTGGCTCGACCCGTGTGCATGATTCCTCCCTCTCTGCTTATTGATGAAGACAATACAGAAGATTTAATGATCTTAAGGTGATGAGGGGGTTGAGAGGAGCCTTTTTAAAAGACTGACACTGAAAATGTTTTTTAGTTTGCCAATCTTTTACCCAACACATCCACAGACATGTAGCCATCGTACAAGTCCCACTTTGTACTCTCTTTTTCTCTCTCTGCACTCACTTGTTAGATTTTAGCATCACACAGTAAAAGCTGGTTTATTTAGAAACAAAGTATGTTACAGTCATTTGTTTTTTCGTCCTTTCAAATTAAAACAGAAGTGCTTTTTATTGTGGAAAATGCAGGATAAATGCACATGAAAAGGGACTTTCACAGCTGCCACACAGAATGTAAACTGTCTGGGTTTGTGTTTAGTACAATGGGGTTAAATTAACAAACCTACTCTCTCTAGAAATATTGTGCTTTATAGGAATTCCTGCTGGGAGTCTCACCCGATCGAGAGACAGACCGCAAAAACCTTTTCACCACCAGTTGTGTCTCATTTTTCCTCTTCACACGTTTACTTTCTCAGTGCTTTCCTCAGACGATGTGCGTTTTGTGTTCCCTGCAGTCAGGTTCCATTTTGTTTCCGTGTGTCCTTGTCATCTGCACTGTAAATATGTTCGTACATGTACGGATCTGAGAACGAGTAGAAATCCTATGATTCCACAATCCAAGAATCAAGATTGTTTTTGGATGTAATGTAAGATATTGTAGTGGAAAATGCAACCTTTGCATGTCAGACATATCACACATTTAAATGCATTGAAGATATTTTGTAATATTTAAAATCTTTTTGTTTACCTTTTTTTGTTGTTGTTGTTACATTTGTTCTGCATTTGTCCTTCATGAATCCTGCACAAGATGTGTGTTTGTATATATCCTCACTGTGTGTGTGTGTGTGTGTGTGTGTGTGTGTGTCATCTCTAAGTCAAATCACTTCTTGTTCTCGATGCCTTCTTACGTGTATTGAAGCTGTAGCAACGAATCAGCATCGCCGCTGAATTAGAGTAAAAAATCTCAGACATGTTTCTCGTTTTCATTTCGCGGCACAGTGAAGTCACGGCAGCTCCACGTTCTATCGTTGGTGTAATGTTGAATGGACGTGTTTACAGTGTGCTCGTGCACCTATTAGCCAGCTCGACCCATCAGGCTTCTCGTGACGCATCCGGCGCTGAGTACAAACTGTATCTGCTTCCTGGTCGTTTGCCAGGTTTTTAAAGGCTTGTAATGTTGTGTATAGAAGATGCAAATATTGCTTACTGTGCATATGTAACATATTGAACCCCCGCAGCGCTGCTTCAGCTTATATTATACACCTAATACATGGAAGTGGAAGAAGCATTCGGGGCAGTATTTGCATAATTTATAGGTGTGTTTTACCCTATAATTGTGCACTTTTATTTTGAAATTCCCTAATTGAATAGTGCCAGGACCACGTTCTTGGCATATTATTTTAAAGTATACAGTACACGTGTCTACTGCTACACATTCTAATATGTATAATATGTATCGGGTTCAAAAAGGGTAAACAATTTAACACCTGAAACTTTGTATAAAAGGAACCAACAAATTATTTTTTAACCTCTTTGTTTTAATACACACTCCCCATTTTTATATTATAACAGGAACACTAGTACCGTGCTGGGATGAAGCAGTTTGTCATGCAATGCTACTTTCTACCTAAAATATACAGTCGGTGGTTAGCAAGCCAGCTGGCTGAATGTGTGCCTCTACATGTACTTTCCATTCCACAACTGTAGGAAAACTTTTAGTGATGTCGTTGGAATCTGTGCTGATCCAGGCCCAGTCCAACAATCTAGTTAATATCTTCTTTCATTACTACACACTAAAGGAGTGTTGTGTAAACACTTTTATTTTAGACACTGTTGGAAAATCTGTTTGTAAAGTCACGCTTTGATGTTGCAGAAGTATAGTATTTATAATGGTATATTTTATGGTATATTTCTTTCTCTTTTTCATTTAGGAAAAATCGGTTTCTCCGCTGTTTTCTGCTCGATAGCGTTGTGTTGTTTGTTTGTTTGTTTGTTTTTGTTCTACTGGACTGTTTTCTCCTTTTGGACTGAAAGGACGCAAATGTGAAAAAGTCTTCGACATGTAACTTCTTTCTCTTTTTCATTTTGTCTCTCCTCTGTGTATCTGTTCGATGTCTTTTGCTCCACCAGCTCTGAACTCAGAAACATTCATAGTGGGTCAAAGGTCCCAACTGAGTAACAATCATAGAAAATTAAATTTATCATAATAGAACAAGAACAAAACTTAGTGCATCCTCACAATAGCCTGTGTGACGCTTGGTAAAGCAGCGTTTTTTGTACCAAGGGACCAACACGTGTACAGTCTCGTAGTTTGCTTTCACGTGCTGCTGTGACGGCCGACTGTATGAATATTTAACAAGAGTTAATACCGACCATAATCAGAGACATAGCTGTATTTATGACTTCTAAACGTGGTGTTTTGTAACAGTTACTATGGAACACTTTCTTTGTTGTTTGTTTCTTGCTTTGTTTCCTCGTTTAGTCTGAATTACTCTCTGATCTCAAACTGTTCTACTCACTGAGGTTAGATGGATGTAAAGCCTGTGTGTGTGTGTGAGAGAGCGAGTGTGAGAGACCGAGTGAGTGTGTGTGTGTTAGAGAGCGAGTGTGTGTGTGTGTGTGTGTGTGAGAGAGCGAGTGTGAGAGACCGAGTGAGTGTGTGTGGAACTGCTTATCAATGTGCATTTCTGATCTCCTCACTGTGACCTGCTCTATCGATGAGTGTGTGTGTCTGTGTGTGTGTGAGAGAGAGAGAGTGATGCAGTGGACTGCCACCAACAAAATTACATATCAGATCAGCATTTTTAAAACATCAAGTTCTAACATTTTGTCAAAATTACAAAACGTGTCCACTGACCAGCAGAGTGGAGAACAATAAAAATAAAAAACCTGAGGTGGACGGTAGTGAACCACCTCAGGTTTACCTTCTATTCTCCATAAGACGGAGTGAATCCGAGTGAGTGGGTGTTTGTGTGTGCATGTATGTGCATGCATGTGTGTGTCACTGTCCTATGCCGGCCAGGCGGCCGCGTGTGCCACCATGCTCTGTGACTGCACAGTTGTATCAATAAATCTGGACTCAAAGGGCTCAGATCATGTCTTCCTGTCTTCATTTCTACAGCAACACAGCTCACTATCTCACATTAGAGGGGAACTTCAGCAGCTTGACATGAATATCAGTGTATTTTACAGAAGGAGAACTGCTCAGTGTGTGATAATAGTTGAATAATGTCTTCTGTGGCTTCATAAAGCTGAAGAAAATAACCAGTTTACATAGACAAAACATTTGAACACAAACAAATTAAGGCAATTTACTTTAATGATCAATGTTGTTTTTTCTTTGGATTTATTAAATTCAATTTGTAGTCAACAAAATGTCAGAAATGACAAACATCTTCATACCTGGGCTCTTCTCTCAGACCCCTGCTCCAACATGTGGATCTCAGCAACTACAATGGTCTTTATGAATAATCTTGGTGTCTATTAAAAGGTAAGACTTTTATAAAAAATGCTGCCGAGGTGTAAGTATCATAAAAATAATATAAACATAATACTGAGCAATTCAAGATAGAGCAGAATATTTACTTTCCACAAAGGATCACAGTAACATCACATTTTTCAATACAAGGAGATAATAACTTTATTTGTAAAGCACTTATCTAAACAAGGCTACAAAGTGCAACATCCATGGCAGAAATTAATGAATAAAAAGTTAAATAAATGGTATTAAGTTCAATTTTAGGCACTAAATCATAACATTAAGGTCGAGGCCTTAAAGTTAAAGAGAGAAACTCAACAGTTCCCACAGATGATGTCAGGACTAACAACTGTCTCCCCTCCAGACAAGTTGGATAAAATTGGTCATTTTATATTCTTATGTGTCACTTTGTTATAATTTGTTATTTTTCTATGTCTCTTTGTGTAGCTCTTGGCCGATGGACTCATTCAGCTGTCCATCCATAAAAAAAAAAAATTCTAAATCACATCTCATTCGTTTAAAACACTTTTATATTTCGTGTAGATCAAATACATGTCATATGTCTTTTAACCAGTATATTGTCAAACCAAATGGTAGATTGACAGGTTAAAGCCACAATATTGATTTTTGATGGTTGTTTTTTAGATTTACAGAGAACTCATAAATACCTAAAGAGCACTAAGGTCATTATTTTCTATAATAACAACGACCTGTAATGTATTTTAACATTAAGTAAAAGCTATATCCCACAGAATGTCTCATGCATTCATCACAAACAAGTCACACAGTCAGATATAATCCACTAGATGTCTCTGTTAGACTTCATTTTCTTCCGGAGCTGCAGCAGCATCACTCTGAGCCTCCGAGGCCCCGGGGCCACTAAAAGTGATCAATGGACTCGATGTAAACCATGTCACCCTCCCAAGACCGGCAGCGTATAGCTCTTTATCTGCCATATAAGCAACTCCACAAACATTAGACACATAACGCATTTGGATCTGGAGTAGCATGCATATTCATGGGGCAGGTTGATGGAGCTGGTGGAGGGATGTGTATGAGTTCTCAGCACCGCGCTGAGTGCTGGAGCAGAAGGCGAATGTTAATTCAATTATACGGCAGCTGTTCCTTGGTGCCCATGGCCACTGTGTTTGCACTAGAACAGAAATCTTGTATTAGGTCCCTCGCCATAAAAGACCATTGCCAGGCATGAGAATGGGGACTGCCTGTAACCAAAAGCCATCAACAGTATTTTAAAGGGCGTTTAATGCTTATTTTTGGCTCGATTGAGGGATTTGATGCGGCTGCAGAGTTTTTTTTTTAATTGGCTCACTGTTGATTTACAGAGCTTTAGTTTCTGGTCATCACTCTTTTAAATAGTGGATCTGCTTGGAAGTAAAACGTGGAAATTAAGTTTCTTTTGCTGTATTAACTCCAGGCGAGTCTGCTCGGATCGGCACATATGTGTGTCCTGTGGTGGTTCCATCATTTTGCCCCGAAACAGTCTGATTTACAGATTCATAAACGTCATCTCTTACTTTGTGCGACTCTTCTCCTGGTTATAAGTTTGTATATTAACACATGCATTTGGAGCATAAGAAAAACAACATGTGCAAATGCAGTTTGTCTGTGCAGTGTGTGTGTTGGTATTTGTGCTCCACCCCACCTCCTGTCGCAGGCTTGGGCTGAGCTCCAGTGCTACTTGATGAGGAAGAAGAGGAGGAGGACGACGAGGGGTGCGGAGGAGGAGGAGGAGGACGAGGAGGTGGGAGTGATGGCATCCGCTGCCCTGTCCCTTCATTACCTGGCTCCCCGAGACTCACTCTGTGTAATTTAATCACATGGCCACTGGCGGGAACTGCTGCTCTGACGCTTCCTGGACCTGCTAATGAGTTTGCTTTTCCCTCATCAAAAGGAAAACAGCCACACCTGTGGGAGGAAACACTCTTTATACATATATGTATGTAGAAAAATCATTTTCCTGCTAGCATGCAGACGAAGTGCAAAGGCCACGAAGGCAGCAAAGCAAATAAAGCATCTTTTCATCATTTCCTGTATAAGTTTCTCAATCAATAGTTTGTTCTATGAAATGTTGATAACAATTTCTTAAAGTCAACACTCACAAACCCAAAGATATTCAGTTTGTTGTCACACCAGAGAAAAAGCAGTAAAATCTCTAATTTAACAACTTGGAACAAGGGAATCTTTTCCTGTTTGTTTGGAACATGAAATCAAACAGTGAATCTGTGGTTCACTAATTGATTAATATTTTTGAGATCTAAAGCAAAGATCAAAATACAGTCTGACTCTCTGACATTGTCATGTGACTCATCTTCTGGGAATCCATCCTCTAAGCTAACCAGAAGTGACAGCATGTTCTGCCACTTAATGCCACTTAACTACACACGTGCACATCATGCAGCGTGTAAAGTAGACATTACATATCAAGCTGTTTAATAAAAATGAAACCCCCGTCTATACTGGAAAGAGCACAGAGCTCTATTTAGAAGTGACTGATGGAGAGCCCAGAATCAAAGGCCCCTGTGGCACAAGCTGCTCGTGTGTCCGGGAATCGGCCCAACTCTTAAAGAGCCAAGCTTCCCTCATCTTGACTCGGGGCTGACCCCCGAACAGGAGGAAGCTTTTTCTGCTGGCAGCCAAGTGGTTCACTTCCTGGAAGCCTGTCAGGTGAGGAGTCGAGGCTGCCAACTGTAACCACCTCGGGGAGCCACGAGGGGCAGGGCAGACCCGCATCATGGCAGCAGCACTGTGACACTCAGCAGATGATATAAGTCGCGCAGGGCGTCGAGCTCCCTGATGTGTCTACACACAGATCTGCTGTGAAAACGGAAATCTCTACTCAAGTATCGATCGATATCAAAATATTCTGACAATTAAATTGTGTTGGAGTTCATTTGGGATAAAGAGAGAGTGAAGAAACTGAGAATGTTTACCTCTCATACAGATTTTATTTAAGAAAATAATTTTTACAGCCAGAGTTACTGGTTGTTTTTGCATATTTCTGTGAAAATATGCTTCAAAAGTACGAAAACTAAAATGACTGGTCCTGCAGGAAAACTGCTGATTATATAAATTGTTAGATTAAATATAGATGCTTCAATGCATCAGCAACATTTTACATCAGAAAATCACCAGAATGACAGAAATTGGCAGAAAAATAACTTTTCCCCACTCGTCCAACTTGAGAGCTTTATTCATCGGTTCTCGTTTCCTTTGTGGTGTTGACTCTATTCTGAGGTGCCGTTCATCCATCTTCACTTTAAAACAACCACAAACCAATTAAACACTACGACGACATGTTGCTTGTTCTCGCTAAAACTGGTTAAACACAGATGGCGTGGTGTCATGGTGAGATATTTCCAACGTTAACAGTGGCGTTTCCTAGAGGGGAGAAGAAGACGGTGGAGTTGTGCTGAACGACCAGCACCAGATTTACTTCAGTTCATCTTTCATTTTGAGTTAACGTCAAAAAAAACGTTCAACTGTTTCGACCACTAAACTTCTTAAAGCTGCGATTTCAGTCAAACTGAAGAATTCCTGAAGAAAAGAGGAATTGATTTCTTTCTGTAGAAAAAGGTATCAGGCCCACGTTTTCACAGTGACACGCCCGTTTGCCTCTGACACGTTTGTTGTATTTTCCTTGTAAATCTAGTTCAGCATTTTCCTGAAGTATCTGTTCACGTTCTTAACGGGATTTCAGGACTGGAAGCAGGAGGAGAGAGTGCAGCGTCGATTGTGCAGCTTTTTGGTTTGCAGGTTTAGGTTAGGGTTAGGGTTAGGGTTAGGGTTTAGGTTAGGGTTAGGGTTTAGGTTAGGGTTAGGGTTAGGGTTAGGGTTAGGGTTAGGGTTTAGGTTAGGGTTTAGGTTAGGGTTAGGGTTAGGATTTAGGTTTAGGTTAGGGTTTAGGTTAGGGTTAGGGTTAGGATTTAGGTTTAGGTTAGGGTTAGGGTTAGGGTTAGGGTTAGGGTTTAGGTTTAGGTTTAGGTTAGGGTTAGGGTTAGGGTTAGGGTTAGGGTTTAGGTTAGGGTTAGGGTTTAGGTTAGGGTTGGAATTGGAATTGGAATTGGCGAAGATAGAAGTACAAACATGTGTGTCTGTGACCCACACTCACCTCTCATATTTGTCTCTCCCACTGATATTTCATGACGCAAACCAAACTTCAGCAGCATTTGCTCCACACTGATAAAAACGCTTTGGATTTGACTGGGAAGTGGTTTAAAACACAGCAGGACAACAGGAAGTGGAGCACAGCTGATGAGGAAAAGAGGAGAAAAGGAGTCTTACCAACACCCTAGGTGTCGATTAGGTGAGAAAAAAAACTACGGTGCGGCACCCGTCAATCATCTCAGCTTCATGTTCAGGCGGGGGGGGGATTGGGATCCTGAGCTGCCGGGAAAAATGTGGTGAAAGTTGGCGAGTCGTTAAAATCGCATGCATGACGTAAAAAAACCCCACTTTTGAACGACGACTACTTTATTACAAATTTTTCGGAACGTGAATATCGTGTGTTTACTGACATGTCCTGTGTAGTTACTGCAGGTTAGTGCTGTCGGAGTTGATCATACATTCCATACAATACACGCACATAAACCTGAAGACGTGGCTCTTACTTAAATATGATATCTGACACATTTTTATTTATCTTATCACTTTCGAGTCGAACAGATTGTCACAGCCACTTTGAACGTGCGCGAACAGATTGTGCTTTGAAAAAGGAGCGGCTGCCTCCAGCAACGTCTCACGTCTGCATCCCATCTCTGTCTGAAAAACAGCTCTAACATCTTTACATTATACATTTTCAAAAACATATCCATTATTCATACCCCCATATTTTAATAGTATTAGCATTTCTACGCCACCCACCTAAATACCTGTGTGTTTCTTATCACAGGAGCGGTGACTTTGTGTTTGTGTGAGGAGCTGGGTTGGGATTAAGAGAGCACTGCAGTCCTGGACCTCGTCGGGAAATTAAATTCGAGGTGTTGAATATCGGTGAACGCTTTAAAAACATTAGCACGAACAGGCACAAGAGAAACTTTGCTTTTACTTCTCAGTGGTGGGTTTGTGTTGACAGGCAACAAAGGCAACAACACACACACACACACACACATGCTGCTCCACCTGTGTGGGTGGGAGGTGTGGCCACTCAGCAGCTGAGTGGGGCAGCATATGGAGTTTCTAATTGGGTAGAACATCACAGCTGGAGGACACTAGTCCAGGACCTGGCCTCTGGTAATCAGTCCCACAATGCTCAGCTCCCCTCCTCGCGTCCGCCGCCGTGCTGCACGTGAGCCTTCTGTGGGCGAAGGCCGTTGGATGCGTCCTCACGTCTCACCAAACGGCACCGGATTGAGACTACAAGGGTTTCACAACATGTTTCCCCTTTTGAATCCAGGTTTCATTTAAAGCAGCAGTCTGGACGTCGACAACATGGATGATATTTTCGTTTTACCAAATAATTCTGAACAGAAAAAGGATCTAGATCAGTGTCGCTCTACAAACAATAAAACTGTGCACAATTCAATTAAAATTCCATGTAGGGAAAGATACTTATATGCTGTTGTATGTGTAATAATAACTGAATATTATACTGTAACATATATTAAGAGTTCACACTCACATGGGCCATTTTAAGTATTATGAGTATGTTTACTTTTGGGTATTTAAGTACATTAATTCTTATTTACTTTTACTTATGTGACATCTGCAGTACTCAGCTTTTACACATAATATATTTCTATTAAAAATTTGCATTACATAAAGATGAGTTAAGAAATACAGGGTTGGTAATTTTGTGTGTTTTGTATTTATTGTTGAAACGTGTGCTTTCATTCTTCCAGATCTCTGGGTTTTAAAACCAAAGACACTGCACTCGGATGAATGGCGAAGAAAAAAAAAAGGCCGAAGCCTGGTTTTGGGGCAGGAGTGCGAGCAAATTCACTGGAGGTGTCGCGAAAGAGCAAATTGCCAGAGATCTGGGAACGTTTCATCATAAACAAGACGATAAATCTGCAAACAGCAGGTTTATGGTGCGAGAGCAAGGATCTGACATTGTTTAACAGCCGCAACTGAGGTATTCATCAGGGCATTAGCCATCAACAAGTACTCAAACTGAAATGCTTGCAGTTGTATTTGGAACCCGCCTAAACACTTCCTCATTTAGGATTTGTGTTTTGTGTTTGGTTAGTTGGACGTGCGCCTCCGTGTAAAGCAATGCAAAATAAATAATGAGAGTTGCTAGATTGTTGAGAAAGTGGAAATTAACAGTTCGGTCCTCATTACAGAGTCAGTGTTAAAAAAATAAACATTATTCGCCTTCAAGTTTATTTTTGGAGTCTTCCTTTGCTCCGCAGGGTTTTACCAGAGGAACCTGAACTCCAAAGTTGGATTTTTGGGACCGATTCGTGTCATATTCTGCCACAACGTCAGCGTCCCCTCCACCACTTCACCTCGCGCTCATCCTCCAGACACAGACTCCCTTTAAATGCTGACATCAATTGAGAAACGTTTGCAGCTCAGCGTGCGATTGGCGGCGCCTTCATTTGCAGCTCCACACCACGCTTCGTGTCTATAAAAGCTGATAATGTGATAATTAAAGGAGCTGACAGGCAAGAAGTCAGCGAGATGCCTGATTTACCAACCCCTGCTATTTGTTATAACCTCTCAAATTACAAGGCTTCCACCCTTCGAGTACGGAACATAAAATATCATCTGAAATAATTATCTGGCCTGGAAATGTTGTGGAGAGGAAAAAGAAAATAACAACACAAGAAAAGTTAAGGCGATAAAAGATGAAGAGATAAAGAGAAATTAGTTCCGGAAACATCGGAGCATCCGATTCCGACCTGAAACAAGGATCTCCAGCAGACAAAAGATAACTGGCACCTCTCTCTCTCTCTCTCTCTCTCTCCTCTCTCACCCTTTCTCTCTTTCTCTCTCAACCACACCATGATTTATTACCTGAAAAGACAAGAGAACTAATTAGTGGAGTAATTAATTAATATAAATTTGCATATTTGCATTTGCAATTAGTGCAGTCAACTGATTAGTCTGAGATGGGGAGTTTGACTCATCAGATGCAAGTGTGTGTGTGTGCATGTGTGTGTGTGTGTGTGTGTGTGTGTGTGTGTGTGTGTGTGTGTGTGTGTGTGCTCGACCAGAACCATCAGCAGACCAGCTGAGGCATTTTCTTTGGTGGTGGTGGGGGGGGGGGCTGTAATGAAAGGTTTTTGTTTTTTATCTTTTTGTTATTTTGGGGTGTTCATGTACAGTAAGTGTTTGTCCATGCAGACACACACACACACACACACACACACAAACACACTACCTGTCTCACACACTAAGTGCACACACACTCACCACTGTGTGCATGCTGTCATTGTCTCTGTGTCACCTGCTACTTTACCTTCACATGGTCATTGACACTCTTAGGTTGAGACCCTCTGCACACACACGCACACACACGCACACACACACACACACACACACACACACACACACACACACACACTGCTGATCGATGTCTTGTAATGTCCAATACAGAATGATAAGTCGCTTTAATTGATTCTCCTTGCAACAAGGTCATTCACAGGCGCACGTCTGTGTGTGTGTGCACTTGTGTGTGCGTTCCACATAACTGAGGAGGGCATATACCCATATCGAGTGCCAGCTGTGCCCCTGTGTGGATTTGGCAGCGTGCCACTGGGCCTTTTCCGCGGGGTGTACTTAATATCTACGGTCCTGAGGTACCAACACTGTGCACACGCCCCTCTGGTATGCCCATCCTCTGCATGCAAAACGCCTGGTGGAATTTCTCTCGCCTATTGTATGTGGTGCTGCAACGATCAGTCAATCGATCGATGACTAAACTGATGAAAATGTCGCTGGTTTTCTCTGTTTGTTATTTCATTGTAAACTCGGTGAGATTGAGTTGTGGACGGTTTCTGATGGTGTCATCAAGGAAACTGTGACAGACTTTTTTCATTTTTCTGACATTTTAGAGATCAAATGATCAACATGGAAAATGGTCTGCGGATTAGTCGATAATGAAAATAATCATTAGTTGCCTTGGTTTACATAATATGCCAAACATTCAGTTAGCACTTGTATTTAATTGAGATTCCTCAATTTTTGAAATGCCACTGAGACCCTATTGTTCCATGTGCAAAAGCAATGACTGCAAAGTCAACTTTTGTCTTTGCTATAACTATTTTTGACTCTTCTTTTCATTAGACCAAACATGTTGCTGCAAAATAAACAGTAAATATCTTTTATAACTTCCCTTCAGGTCGACTCATAGGAAAGTGTTTTGGGATCTGCTCAAATCTGACTATACACCTCTGTTTACGGCTCAGGGAAAGATGCTGGTTTGTGTTAAGATAAGCATCACTGTGGCTGCTATTGATACATTTGTCAATTGAATGTTCGCAAATCTCTTTAACGGACTTTTGCTGATCGAGTCATTTCTTGTGGATGATGATGAAATCGTAAATGACTGTAAGGGATGTGCATGAAAATACATATTGCGTTTGATTGCCCAAGAAAAAGAACATTATAGTGACGTCACCTCTTATGTTGAGCTGGTAGAAAGTGTCCCCATGTGCAGGACCTTAAACAGAACATGAGGGTTAACACTGAACTGCATTTCTTCCTGATTGAAATCCTCTATAGTCCTGACATGGCTTTTTATTCCCCTTATTTGCAGCTCCCCATTTATAATTGGTTTAAATTAATGTAATTTAATCAGGGGAGGTCTCTCAGTGTGAATTTCACATGTGCAGCCTTTACATTGCTGTATGTGCATGAGATATGACAGAGTTCAAATTATTAAGACATATAATAGAACCATACTAAATATGCTACAAACCAGAAATCCTATCTTTTGTTCTTTTAAACTTAAAACCTTCTCTTTTCTGATTGTTTTCCATTATATTTAAAATGTCCCATCAGATTATTTACAATCTTATTTAATTTGCTTATTTGTCATCTTCTTCTCCACTTCACTCCCTCTCATTCACCTGTTGAGAGGTGCCTCGAAGAAGCAGCTCTCCTCCTGCGCATCCCTCCATTTTTTCCCAGATAAAAAGACATGAATTCATCTGTTCTCACATGCGGGGAGAGGAGGCTGGATATTCGTTGTTATCCCTCTCCGGTCTGTGTTTCTGACGGTAAACGCGGGCCTCCCGGTGCCCATTACCGGAGCTGCCAGATGATCGGTAGCGGAATGGAGGTCCCGCGGGACGCTGAGCACGTGGTCTCGGCTGCCACAAGACGTCAGCGGCAGATGGCACGGGTACCCGCTGCTGGCATGAGTGTCATTCCTCAAAGAGAGAGAGAGGGAGAGAGGGGGAGAGGAGGGAGAGAGAGAGAGAGAGAGAGAGAGAGAGAGAGAGAGAGAGAGAGGGAGAGGGAGAGAGAGAGGGGTTGGGTGCGTATGTTTAAGCTTTTTCCTCTAATTTGAGTTTTGCATGAGAAGAAGCTGCAGCGCAGATTCACAGGAGATATTCGGGACCATGCAGGGCGCACGCTGACCAGAGGTGAGACCCATTTGCATCATGTTGTTTCAATGCATGTGTGTATTTTTTTTAATATTCAGAGTTAAACACCCTTCTAATGTTTTGGAGAATGGTTTTATTCCGCACTTTGCTGGAAAACGAACCTATGGTGGCATCACAGAATGGTATAAAGTGCAGAGACAGTGAAGTTGAGCGTCTTTACACTGTGACATTGGCCTTGGTTTGTTCCTCTTCCTCTCACCATGTAATTCACTGACAACCTTCAGAAGGCAAGGGTGTGTGCTCCTTGTTTATAGTTATTATATTTATATTTTTGCTCTGATCTCTGTAGGAATATGTTGACACTGCCATTCGAGGAACCTCACATGATGTGCGAGCCGCGGTTCGGTGCCAATTATCCCCGAGACAGCTTACCTGAGCGCCTGGAGCAGGAGCGCCAGCACAGCCTGGACAGGTCCAACTCCGCGATGAGGGAGGCCGAGGACGACCTCTCCGACCGAGAGGAGGACGAGAGGGAGGACGATGGGGACGAGGACGGGCTCCCTAAAAAGCGAGGCCCCCGGAAAAAGAAGGCCGGCAAGGAGCAGGGGGAAAGGGTCAAACACCGGCGCCATGAAGCCAACGCCCGAGAGCGCAGCAGGATGCACGGCTTGAACGACGCGCTGGAGAGCCTGCGCAAAGTTGTGCCGTGCTACTCCAAAACTCAGAAACTGTCCAAGATCGAGACGCTGAGACTGGCTAAAAATTACATCTGGGCCCTGTCAGAGACTCTGAGCGCCGGGAAGAGACCGGACCTCCTCGCCTTCGTACAGACTTTGTGCAAAGGATTATCTCAGCCCACGACCAACTTGGTGGCCGGTTGTTTGCAGCTGAACGCGAGGAACTTCCTCACGGACCACAACGGAGAGGTCATGTTCTCCGGCAGGTCGCCCTACGACGCCATGTACCCGTACCCCGGCACAGACGTGAACACGCCCCCGGGCCACAGCGGCGGCAGCTTGGACAGCAGCGCCAAAACGTTCCGGCACTACAGCTACAGCGGCGCGTACGAGCACTACTACGAGAACCCGTCCCCGGAGAGCGGGAGCCCGCGTTTCGACGGCCAGCTGAGCCCCCCGATGAACTTTAACGGGATTTTCTCCCTGAAAAACGAGGAGCCACCAGACTACAGCAAAAGCGGCCACTACGGCGTGCGCTACTGCGGTGCGCCAGGGCGCGCGGCTCTTGCGCACAACTCCATGTACCGCGTCTCCCCAGAGGCCCGTTTTCCCTACGACCTGCACGTCCGCAGCCAGTCCTTCCAAGCACAAGGGGAAGTTAATGGCTCTTTCCACAATTAATCAATCAGCTGGACAAAGTTCAAGTTTCAGAAGCGATGCAATTTCCCCCGCGCAGATGTCGAGAGTGGAACGAACTGGACTCCTGGTGCACTGCAAAAAAATGCCCATTTTAACGAGTCATTTTCCTTTTAATGTTCAGATCTTATTTTTCTTTTTATAACATGGTAAAATCCAGCAAATTAGATGTGATGATTCCACTTGTTCTCAATTTGTGTCCAACTAAATGTGTGTCGATACGAGGCAGAGGAAAGACACACACAGGAATTCGAAGCAAAAGAAGTAAAACGATCTGGATGCGAGGGAAGTTCCTCTGATTCGTTTAAAAATAAAAAATAAAGATTAAATGTGAAAGTGCCACATTTAAACGATAAAATCTACAACAACTCGAATGGAGAATCATTTGTTGAAGATGCAGGTTTACAGCCACAGTGAATCACTATATTTATAATTGTTTGTTAATGGCAGACCTGCAGAAATTGACACGTTATAACTGATATTAAATTAAATTTAAAGTCAAATAAAAAAGAAAAAACAGTAAATAAAACAACCGGGGAGGAAGAATCCAGAGGTTTCACTTCACCGCTGAAGTTTGCTGAGACATGATTGGACTAGAGGGGCTCACTCTGTTAGCAATAAAGGTCAATTGAGCTATGCAAGGCAGCTAAATGCAATCTTTGCTTATAAAAAAAATGATTTATGTCTATTTCCTCAAGGCGTTTCTCATCATCTAATATCTAATTAAAACGATGACAATTACACGACATTAATTACGGGGAGAAAAAGGAGACGTGCATGTGTTCAGGAGACCTGGATGATGTCATGTGATGAATTGAAGTTATGAGGTGGTGGAGGGGTGGGTGGGGGGGAAAGGTAAAAAATATTAAATGCATTTGTATTTGGAGTAAATAGTGTGGTAACGAGGTGAATGTAAAATTATGATTATTGTATTTATTTATTTATTTAAGCTTATTTATAACAAGTCCGTCAATTTGAATGTGGATAATATATTATAACAAAAAAAAAGATATTGTAAAATTCAACAGTGTGACCTTTTATGTGGATTTCCCATAACATTGAAAGTTTGTTTTATGTTTCATTGTATATTTCACTGCAGCTGAAAGTCGAGCATTGGAAGTGAAACGATTTTATTTCTTTATTATTTGTATTTTGTTTTGCGTGAGGTGAACACCATGTTTCAAAAACTATTTGAATCTGATCAACATGCCTTAAAAAAAAAAAAAAAAATGGAGATGACGACCACTGACCAATATGCAACTAAGTGAAACTTTTTGGGGATAGTTTGATGTGAACTTTTTACACTGAGGAGCGACTGTGATGCACTTCATGTCTTTCTGCACAATGTTGGTGACTGTACTCACATAAACCCTGTTGATTTTGTAACTTTACCCGGGTGACGAATGATTTCTGATTTATTTCATATCTCTCTCACACACACACACACACACGCGCGCAAACTCACACCTCACGCGCTCCTCTGGAAACTCGTTATGGATCGAAATACTCGTGAAGTAATGTGTTTATTGTTTTTTTTGTGATTGTGCTTTTGTCGCAATAAAATGAAGAGGCTGCTTCTCAGCTTTCTGTGGAAATGATCGACTGCAATTCAAAAAAAGGAAAAATTATTTGTATGGAAAAAATAAATCAAGGTTAAATTCCGCGGGGATAATCATATTTATTTATTTGTCTATTTATTTATTTATTTATTTATCCATCTATCAGAAATACATCGTGTAAAAATCGTGAGGTCTGTAGGAAATAGTCTTGAAGTGGCATGAGATGAATGAGGAGGAAAAGCTGTAATATGTTGAGGTGTCAATCCATAGAAAGACATTTTAATCACATATAATGAAACAGAATAATCAAATTTATTTCTGTAAGGATTCAAATGTCTTAACTTCACTTCAATATGCTTATTTTATTTTGTAGTCAAAATCCTCAAACAGGATTATGGGTAACATGTGATTAGATCTCGGGTGATCAGGTGGATGATTTGTGTGAGATGCCCACGAGGTGTTGGACGTGATCCAGAGAGCTCAGACAGTTGATCCCAGTCCTCCCAGTTCCAGAGAGAAGAGCCGCTCCCTGGAGATCTCTGGTTATTTGGAGGGAGAAACCATCCCTGGCTCCAAACACTGGAGAGACTTTGTTTCCTCAGTATTTTCAGACACTGACTGTGAGGAGAATGAGATTTAATGAAGGGTAAAATCACTTCTTTCCCTTTTTTACTTGTGCAATGTTCTGGGAATAGTGAGAGACTGTTTCACAGAAGCAGAACATTTGATAATTTCAGATATTAAAGTTCAAACTAATTAAGTTAATGTGGGAAATAACTAGTTTACGTGTGTGTTTTATATTTAATTTTGTCGGCTCATGAACAAGTACTGAAGGAACTGCTCTGGTCATTTTTGTATCCACACACACACACACACACACACACACACACACACACACACACACACACACTCAAATTCATAATTTTAATTCTACACTGGGGCAAATGTCTCAATGTCAAACTGTCCCACTGATTTCAGACAGAGACGTGCAGCCCCTCCTGTGACATGTGAGAAGAAGCAGCCCCTCACTCATCTTCTCCAGATCCTGAAGTGAGAACCTTCTCCCGTCCGTGTGAAGACGCTGACAACCTGTTTGTAATTTCACGAGGTTTAAAAAGGGGCCTGGCCGGTGTGTCATTAGTTTGGAAAAGCAGCTTCACCTTTACAACAATAACTAATGTGCTGATCACATTACACCTGACACCTCAGAAACCTAATATCTCCCACCAGGGCCACAATTCATCCTCGTGTCTTTGCTGCAGCTGCATCCAGAGCAAACTCGTTTACTCAGCACCAGACAACTTTAAATATTGATTAATATTGTTTTGCCAACTAATGAGGAAAACAGAGATTTAGAGCTGTAAATCATCATTATCAAATCCTCTCTTTAATTAACTGAACACAAAAAGTCATTTCAGGGCTGTGACACTATAATGTTGAATTATCCTCATCATATCTGCTCTATTGTGTTTACAGAGGGAAATGAAATGAAGATCAAATCTTGGCAAAAACACGAATTAGACCAGGTTGTAATTTTCTAGCATCAAAAAAGTGGCAGAGAGGAGAGAGTCAGAGTTTTCCTGATTGAAGCTCCTCGCAGGAAACATGGATCAGTTTTTATTCTGCAGGGATCAAACAAAAACCAGAAAACAGCAAATTGCGCAACGTCTTTTTCTTTTGCGCTTTCTTTTTTTTTTTTTTTTAATTCGTCCATCTACACAACTGCTAATGATTCCAGACTCTGCTGGGACTTGTCTGCTGTTGATTTAGATCAGGAAATAAATGTTGCTTCTGGTGATTTGTGTTTCCGGCAATCAAGACGAGGAATATTCAGCTGATCCGGGAAAACCAGCCCATTCCCTCACTCATCCCTCTCTCCCTCGTTCCAATCGTAAAAAAAAACCAGGGGACCAGGTTGCTGGGGGTCCCTCCGGGGCTTTAAAGCACCTCTTTAGCCCCCCACCCCTCACTCCGACACCCCCTATTTGTCCCATTCACATGAGATTGTCACTTTGTCAGTCCCGCTGCCATCTCCCTCCTCGCTGTGAATATATGTGCGGCACATGTGTGTTTTTGAGGGGTTCAAATCCCTCTCGGGGCCTCGCGTGGAGGAGGCGGCGAGGAGGGAGGGGGCGGTTTCACACCCACGGGGTCCACGGGGCGGCAGTTTAGCACGGGGTCAAACGTGTACACGCACCCCGACATTCATGCAGCTCATTAAAGGGATAGTTCACCCCAAAAATGAAAATGCACTCATTATCTGCTCACCACTATGCCGGTGGTGGGTGAAGTGGGTGAGGTGGGTGAGTCCACGAAACACTGCTGGAGTTTCAGGGGTGAACGGCGTTGCAGCCAAATCCAACACAATTTATGTAAATGGTGACCACTTTTTCTTAAAATGTAAAATACAACAGAAAATAAACACAACATGCCGCCGTACTGCTGCTGTGGTGTCACCCAAGTGTCCGTAGGCCCCGATATTCAAACGGCGTCATTTACACCATGTTTTTAGCCTAAATGTCCTCTGATACTCTTCTCCAGAGCCGTGTTCACACGTGGATCACAGCGGAACATTTAGTGGCTTGAAACCCACTGTGAATGACCTTGTTTCAAGTCAGATTTGAATGTCGGGGCTTCCGGACACTTGGATGATACCACATGAGCAGTATGGAGAGATGTTATGTTTTTATCTGACATTTTGTTTTACATTTGAAGAAGTGGTTGATATTTAGTTACAACCCTCGTAACAGTTATATATTTAAATTTTTGTTTCCTTTCTTACATTTTTTATATTTATATTGCACAAGTACACCACAGCAAATTCCTTGTATGTGTAAACCTGCTTGGCAATAAACCCGGTATCTGATTCTGATTATTTTATTGTATTGGATTTGGCTGCAGTGCTGTTTACCCCTGAAACTCCTAAAGTGTTTTGTGGACTC